>OZ010591.1:79398071-79458071 GCA_963932145.1 Acanthosepion lycidas | reverse complement strand
TTTGACGTCATTCTGAGGTAATTTTTGTGCAAGGCTGTGAGTTTATTTTCTATAAAGTACACTATTTTTATCCGTAATGCTCGTCAATCTACATTGTTACAAAGCAAACCACTGTCGTCAAACGAATAATATTGATTATAAAAGTTAAGACATCAGAAATATTGTGGAAATGAACAATTGAAAACTGGGTTCACTTGCTGTAAACGAAAACAACGAGCAAAAAGTATTAGGTTGGTGCAAAAATAATGTCGTTTTCTCACATATGTGATAAAACGACATTATTTTTGCACCAACCTAATATTATATTTTCTTTTTTTTTCGTTTTTTCTTTTTTTTTTTCTTTTTTTGTTCTTTGTTTTTTTTGTTGGTGGGGGGGGTGTTTTTTTTTATTTATTTTATATTTTGTTTCCATATCTTGAAGTTGTATTCATTGCCCCCAGCTCTCTCTTCTGGTAATTATATTTCTACTTCGCTGCATCTACTGGTGTAATCGTTAGTTGAAACTTTGGGACCATTTAGTACGAAATAAAGATCTAATGATTATCAGGTAATAAAAAACAAGTTTGATGCATTCTAAATTCTATGGAGAATTTTATATCATGCTGTTTATGTATTTTGATGTGGATACTCACTTGTCTCCATAAACCTGTTAACATCTATATAGTTGTTTCTATTTATCCTTATCCTATCTATCTATCTATCTATCTATATATCTATCTATCTATATATATATATATATATATATATATATATATATATATATATATATATTATTATTATTATTATTATTATTATTATTATTCACTTTTCTAATTCAAGTGTTTATTGAGCCCAAACTGGATTTAAATTGCTACTGATAATCTCCATAAATCAGTAGGCCTTTTAGACGGAGTAGGCAGATAAGAATAGACTATGTTGACATTGAAATACAAATTTCATGAAGACTGTCAGCTTCCCGCGGCAAGCCATTTCAATTCATATATAGGTAGTGTTGATTTATATATCCCCACGTATCTTATAACAATAAACTCTCTATTCCTGAGAGTTATCATTCTCTATATGAAAGTCCAAACAGAATGACCAAAAAGAAAACTGATATGGGAAACAAAAGTAATCTGATATGAAAAACAAGAAAATACTAAGGAAAAGTCAAGAATCCCTATGCAAAACGAGAAAACCAACAAAGAAGAAAAGATAAAAGACCATTACTCAGAGCTGAGACCTAACTAAACAATAACCAACAGTGGGTAGGTTGTTAGAACACTAATGACTAGGTTATTTAGGACAGATAAAAAAAAAAGATTCGTAGTGCCACATCTTAAAACAGACTAATTTCAAACTGCTACTTAAGTTTCACACAGAATGGTGTTCAAAATCTTCTCTCAGTTAAATCAATTACGGGACAAGATTTTCCCTTTAATTGGCCAGCTCAAGCTAATTTTTTAAGTGTTTAATAACTATATTTGAAGGCAATGCTAAGATATTTTAACTTAAAAAGACATAATTACATCAGGCATTACTAAAATTTCATTTTCGGGTCTTCAGTCTAGTTTGAATTTTATAATACTTTATGACGCTTTTTATTTTGAACAATACATATCTGCTTTTTTTTTTCTTACACAATTTTTACCTTTGTGGGATTTCGTTTTTTAACTTTTGAATGAGAGTTTACCACTGTATGACTAGAAAAACCGAAAAGAAATACTATATATCAGGGGTCAGCATTGCTTTTTAACCATTTGAGGTAATTTTTTATGCAAGGCTGTGACTTTATTTTATATAAAGTACACTATTTTTATCCGTAATGATGAATGTGGAATCAACATTTTAACAAGGAAAATCTCAAGTTGTAAGAAATGGCTGCAAATAACATTATTTACATTATTCGGACTATAGTCCTCATCTTTGTCGCCATATTTATCACAACGTTTCGGCCGTTGTACGCTCCGGCCATCTTCAGGTGGTTGGAATGTCGAATTGAACCCTTCATTTCGCTCACCGGTGTAGACTGTTCTAGTTCCACGTGCCATGTTTGATGGATGTCAGTTATCAGTTATCTCCTGTTGATTTCCCTCTGAAAGTTCTCCACTGCCTTAACCGGGTATTGAACTCACACTCTTTGGGTCTTGTCACTGGATCTAACCAACGCCTTTATCCACTGTGCCATGTGTCCTTGAGAACGGACGAAACGTTGTAATAAATATGGCGACAAAGATGAGGACAATAGTCCAAATAATGTAAATAATGTACATAATACCTCATCTCAGAAATATAGACAGGCTGCAAATTGGTATGGATTTATTTAAGATTATTATGTCATGACTCTAATTTGTATTTCCAAACATTATATTTATATTCAATTTTTCTAGTTGTGTTATTGATCTATTAGGTTGGAGTAAAAATAATGTCGTTTTCTCAAATGGTAACATATGTGAGAAAACGACATTATTTTTGCACCAACCTAATATATTGAATATGATTCATAATGAGTTTACAAAAGAAAATTGTATTTGTATGAATAATATCTTATGAAAAATGAGCTGTATTATGGTGGGGCTTCGTATCATAGATTGGGTGAGGTACCAAACCCTACGACCTGCCATTGTACTGTTGCTTTTGATTTCGTACAAATACTCTTGACAAAAACATTACTTAGTCACGTTTCTACTACGCCTAGAAGGTATCTGCTGAGCCATGGGAGCGCCCTCTCTTTGCTTGACAAGCAGAGTTCAGGAAGGACATCTTTGAATTAGAAAGCAATTAGCTTTGGGGTTAGTAACACCACCTCCGAAAACCTACTTGCTGCGGGAAGCAAGAACGGCAACGCATAATTTGGTGAGGTTGTGGCATCAAACAGGTTAACATGCATTTGAATTATGTACAAAATTTCTCTTCTTAATATTCAATCTAAGAAATATCATTTTTATGCTCACTCTCTTGTTCAATCTCACTCCCACACATCCGTACACACACGAAAATCTCTCTCTATCTCTCTATCTCTCTCTCTGTCTCTCTGTTTCTCTCTCTCATAATTAGACATCAAGAATTCATATTATCGAAAACGATCGACGAGTTGTGTTTTTTTTAATATTTTTTATAACATTTTTACTGTTTGCTTTTACATTGAAGAACTACCACGTGAAATTTATGGGGTAACGTCATCGAGGAACATTATGAACTTTGCTCATTTTATCCATAAATTTGTTCAAAAGGTCCGAGTAAGTTATATAACGTGGAAGGATGTGATAAAACAATTGTATTGCCATAATATTGTCAGCCGGTTTTAATAAAAATCGTTCACACACACACACACACACACACACACACACACACACACATATATATATATATATATATATATATATATATATATATATATATATATATATATATATATATATATATATAATAGATGAAGTTTATACTACTAATAAATATATAGGTTCATCCTGGCCATTTAGTACAACTCTGAAGATTGAACCGCGTATTGAAATATATATATATATATATATACATACAAATATAGATAACTAGACTCATTTCGAAAAAAAGGTTTTAAAAAAAGAAAGAGCTACAAACATGAACTACTGCCGAAAAAAATCGCACAGATGCAGGTCTGAAGCCCAAAGAAAAAACCTCGATACGAGTAAACAACTAACTAACAAAAGAGCTCAATACAACCGTAGAGCAGACCTAGATACACCTAGTGAGCCAGACAAACCGACCTAGGTTACACCTAAACGGTTCGTCAGGGAAAGTGCCGTACTTTCCCTGACGATCCGTTTAGATGAAACGTAGGTAGGTTTGTCTGGCTCACTAGGTATATATATATATATATATATATATATATATATATATATATATATATGTATGTATGTATGTATGTATGTATTACTACTACTGATAATAATAATAGCAATAATATTAATAATATGACATAGTAGTTCCTGCAGATTGTAATGTATCTTTGAATATCTTTTAAAAAAAACATCAAAATACAAGGATTTTGCTGTAGAAATCAAAAAAAATGTGGCACTTGTGGACACCAATATTTCCATTTGTTGTCGCATAACAAAGTAGCGACATATGTGCATTGGATGATACCCAAGAAGCACAAAATCTAGACAACTGAGAAATGGTATGAGTACCAACTAATCACATTTGTCCTAATAAACAATGTAACTATCTTCTGGGATGTTCCAATTCAAACTGACGGTGAAATAAAAACCAACAGACCAGATATTATCATAAAAGATAAGCAATTCAGGAAGTGTATGCTTATTGACATAGAAGTAGCAATTGAGAGAAACGCCTCCATGAAAATTATCGAGAAATTGTCCAAACACAAGAGCTCGAGATAGAGATTAACAGGATGTGGGAAATGAAGACTAAGCATGTAATCGGTACTATGGGCCTCGGGAGTAAAGGAATGGACTAACTGTGCCCCCAGGTAACATCATCATACAAGTTGCCCAGAAATATCGTCCTACTAGGAACATCCCATATACTAAGAAAAGTGCTATCAATTAAACGACAAGGGCCTAAGGATCATAGTTTTGACCTGGCTCTGCAGGATACAAAGCAAGAGACATAAGATACACAAATAATAATAATAATAATAATAATAATAATAATAATAATAATAATGACAGCAACAATAACAACTACAATGTAATTACGTATGTTTGTCAGTTTTTGGTACAACTGTACGTGACACTCGTCTGGCACCAATTGAAAACCAACGTAACTCTATGTGCGTTATCATATATATATATATATATATATATATATATATATATATATATATATATATATATATATATATATATATATATATATACACACATACATACACAGCCTTGGGCAAAATTATGGAGCACCAATGAAAAATCGAAATTATGATACAAACTTATATATTTAAAGGTTAAGAATAGTGGAGTAAACATTAATAACAACAATCAATATTTGGTATATCCTCCTTTTGCCTTTATAACAGCTTTTATTCGTTTTTGCATATTATTGACTAAGTTGTTGCAGATGGTAGGACCTTTTTTCTGCCAATCTTCATGAAGTTTGGCCTCTAATTCTTTTTTTGATGAACATTTCTGCATTCTCACTCTTTTCCCTAAATGGGACCACAAATTTCAATGGGATTTAGGTCTGGGGATTGAGGGGGTCACTTCATCACTGTAATCCCTTTTTTCTCAAACCAACCGATTGAAACTTTTGACGTATGGCATGGAGCATTGTCTTGTTGGAAGATTACATCACTTGGAATGTTATTATTAAATATTTTAGTCAAAGAGTTTCGGTAAACATGGTCCAGCATGTTAGTATAAATTGTGGAGTTCATTCTGCCCTCACATGTGTACAACTTTCCAGTGCCTGAAGAAGTCATGCAGCCCCAAACCATTACGCTTCCTCCTCCAAATTTTACAGTTGGAAACCACACATTCAAAATGAAATGCCTCTCCTTCCCTACGGCGAACATAAACCGCTCCAGGGGTGCCAAAAATCTGATGAAAAAAAAAAGAATCTGTTACAATTTTTGAATAAATGTTATGGATGTATATTCACATAAAAATTTCAATTATTACATCCAAAGTTTGGGAAATAGAAGCTGTTAACTTACCTCAAAGTTACTTTCGTCAGACCAAACAATTTTGCCCCAATCATCAGGTGTCCAATTTTCATGGTTTTTTGCAAATTCCAGTCGTTTTTTCTTGTTGGCCTGAGACAAGTATGGCTTCTTCCTGGCTTTGCATCCTTTTAATCCCACTTCTAATAACCTTCTTCTCACTTTTCGAGCTGATATGTTTTTGTTTGTATCCTCCCTAAGTTCAGCAGCAAGCTCTGAAGAACTTTTCCTCCTATCTACAAGGGATGCTCTTTTCAAAGATCTGTCTTCCCTGGCGGTTGTAGACTTTTTACGGCCTTGTCCTTTTCTGTTTTTGAAATACTTTGTTTCCTTGTACCTTTTAATCGTTGTTTGAAACCCCCTTCTTTGAACATTCCATCTTCCTGGCAATTTCTACTTGAGAATATCCTTCACCAGATAAAGCAACAATTTGTGCCAATCTCTAAAAGCTGCTTCTTTTGAGTCATTTTCGATTAAATATACATTGGTAGGAATCAAATATTACCCGAAAATTACGAAACGACCTTTAATATGACAATAAATCATTTTGAATATTGGAATGAATTTAGTACGAAACTCAGCTAAAGCTCTTGAGAGAGGCTTTAATGCAAAAAAAATACTACAATCTACTGTTAAATATTTTACATTTGCTCTCAATTGTTCACTGTACGATTCTTAACTTTGAAATACGTAGGTTTAAACTATTATCTCAAATTTTTCTATTGTTCCATAATTTTGGCCACGGCTATATATATATATATATATATATATATATATATATATATATATATATATATAATATCCGGCGTCCTATAAAAGGACTCTGGTGAAATAAATTATTATAATGGTACGTTAAAGTGGTCTGTTTTTCTTTTAAATATTAGCTCTGGATTTACATTGACCTCTCAGGATTTCATCCTCCTTGGGATTACCCATACGAATTACCAAGTTCTTCATAACTTAACTATATATATATATATATATATATATATATATATATATATATATATATATATATATATATATGAAGAGTGAGAGAGAGTGAGAGAGAAAATGTGCAAAGATTATGATCACATAGCCGGCAGTGTGTAAAATTAACAGTAGGCTTCACCCCAGTATCTTGTTTTTTGCTGTCACAATCCACACATGGTATTCTAAAAATTTATCGGTATGAACACAATTACATTATTTCAAGGCTGTTCTGCATTTGGAACTTATATATTTTACCGCATAAATTGCGTTATAGGAGTTTCGTAAAAACGTATGTACCCATAGTTTGTTTTTGTTTTTTTTTGGGTGGGGGGTCATGTTAATAACTATATTCTTTGTTTTGTTAATGGTCTTGATCATTGTGTAGATGAATTACGCTATTCTCATCCGATTTAAATTGTCTGCTGCATTTTATTATACAACCTTGATAGTTAAATCTTCACACATGTGTAATTTTAACGTTATCAATAAATCACCCGTATATATACGCTCCTTGTTTTGCAAATATTTTTGCGTTTCTTTTACGTTTAAACATTTGTTACAACATGGAAAGCGAGAATTTTACTTTAAAAAAAATAACGTGAGACTGAGCGCAAAATAGAGTTGCATATTTATATAGACTCCTGCTGATACGACAATTTCACAGTATAATAAAAAGCAATATTTTCGATGTAGTTCGTTAAAACTGACTGTTCCAATATCTATGTATTTACATATACTACCTTTCATTGAACAATGCAATATGAAATTGGGCAGCAGTCTCCTGGTGCACCAAATAAATAAACATACATATGCATGCATACACTCGTACACATCCCAGATGAAACAATCATTCACAGACACGGCATCGTATAAAGTTAAGTAATGGCATTTCAAACACATTTAAAATTGTCAGCGTTCCGCAATATCTATAAAAATTCTAAGTACGTGGGAAAGAAACACTAAATACAAGTGAAATTATATCGTTATTTCTGTCAGAATAAAATGGATGACGAATTATTATTATTGACATTATTTGTGATCGGACTAATGTTATCATTACGACATTTTTATCGTACTTAAGTTATCTGTCGATCCACGTAAAACTGCGAGAATTTCATGCTAGCCTATAAAGTCTCCTCAGTAGGCCAAGCATAGCAATAATTAGAAGTAAATACAAGCATACGTGCCATTAACAAATAAAGAACGGTTAAGTACAGAAAAGAGTATTCCCTAGCACCAGCAACAACACTGAGGAAAAGAGTAGTGAAGAGAAAGCAGTAGTAGCTTCAACAGTAAACAGGCAAAAAGGCTTCAATTTCTAAGCGAAATTGGCTTGGGTATTAAGACACTGTTTTGTGAATTTTATGAGAGAGAAAATTAGTGCCGATTGGAACTCACTGAAAACAGAGCAACAATAAGCAATATTAATTAAAAACAAGCAGAAATGTCTTTAAACATCGACAGTAGAACAACTGGTAAGTTAAATAAACACTTCGAACCCAAAATCCATGGTAATACGCATTGTCAGACTCCTGAAGAATGTCGGAAATCACAACGGTCTAAATATTGTAACAATATATGTTTTAATTTCTGGGATGAATAGTTATCATTGTACTATTTGCATTCGGACTATTGTTAAATAATAGTTTATCGAACTGCTATTTTTTAGTCGATGTGTATCTCTGCTCGGACTTCTTGGAGTTGATCTTCGAGGTCAGATGGAAGACAAAACAAGTAAGTTAATTTTGATTAGCTGCGCCAGCGTGGGAATAATAAGTATAGAGAAACGGTTTTCAGTGACTGGAGTCATAACCTTCAAGAAATCTAAATATGTTTTCGTTCGTGTCTAAAACGGCTTCCCAGTAGCGAGGGAGGGCGCCATTCGATAGTTCGAAAATGTATATGCCGTTGTTATTAATAAAATAGTTAAGCTTAAAATTCCCTGTGTTGAAGTTATTTTTTCTGTGGACTCAAAGCGACTAGCGATCACCGGTCGCGAGAGAGAAGAATTGAACCCAAGAACGCCCCAGGACGAGGTGGGGTGTATACAACACTAGTTTCTTCATATTTGTCGTTATTTTCCCAACGTTAAGACCATTGTGCTCTCCGGCCTTCATTATATATATATATCGACCCTGGAAACCTACAAGAAATTCAGGACTGAAAATTTTGTTCAAGATACGATGGTAGACAGTTCTCGTTCCTCTGCCCATGTCTGGGGATATCTCGTTTATTTCTCCTTTTTAATACTGCTCAGTTTTTGCGCGCTCTGTTTTCAGTGATTACACCTACACACTGTCCGTCTCATGGATTGAACTCACCATTGCTATATCACTAAATTTGCTAAACAATGTTTTCATCCACTAGACTATTGTTCCGTAGGAAAATTTATTACTCTAATGTAGAAAAGACATTTATGTTTGCAATACAGGTGATTTGAACAAAGTTAATATGACCTTCATAAAATGCAAATGAACGGAGTTTTTTTTTTAGATTAATTGCATATAGAATTACATATTCTGTACTGCATTCCCAGATTAGCAGATTGATTAAAGTTTTAAAATGTTGACTATCATTAAAGAGTACGTGATAAAATGGTATTGTTATTTCTAATATAGAGCTGGAGTAGACATAAGTTTGATTTCAAATAGAGTTTTCTCTCTAGTAATATAAACGGATGGACATGTCTTCTCCTTGTCAGCAATTCGAAAAAAAATTATTTCAAAGTATGGAAACTGAACGAAATATACATTCGTATTAACACACTTTATTTACAGGTTTGACGATATAACAAACTAACTTTGTTAGTTCATTTAGACAAGTTCTCTTACATAGTTTTTTTTTTTTTTTTTCGCAACGTTCATGTCAGTTTATATTCTGCGATATTTATTTGAGCCGAAAATTTAAAAGAAAACTTGTAGCCGCTGACGGAATGGCGTTTTATATTTTGACCTTTTGACATGGTCGAAGTTATTGTATTTTAGTTTTTATCAAACCATGACTTAAAGTTAACATTCATTAAATATAAAATTACCGTCGCCGCGATAAAAAAAAAAATCTTCAAAAATACGACGCACAACAAAATTTTAAATTAATAAAAGAAATATAACATATATCTTTTAGATGATATCTTTTACATTTCATTAATATTTTCAGATGCCACATTTCTTCAGAAAGCTAAAGTCCAGGCTCTCTATAGAACCCTAATTTGAAATAGCTTTGAGTATGGATCACCTATAATAAATATGGTATAGTACACAATCAAAGTAAACATAAAATAAGCTACTCTAGGGATAGTTTCGCCCAATACTGGAAATTGCTACAGAATCAAAACACTAACATGAAATCTCGGATCATTTTCTTAAATAGCTTCACCACATCGGAGCTTTCATTTAAATATAATGACTGACGCCAAACTTGTTCAGAATATCTAAACTGTCAGCTGTATACAACCGCTTTCTAAAATTAATGGTTCTTCGGACATTGTTGACTGGCACTACCTACTAACAAACAAATAACTATACCAAATTACACAAAACACAACACTTGAGGACTTTAAACGGAAGCCTCAACTGAAATAGGTATAATGAGTAAGTCGAAGAGGAAACAATGACATTATGATGAAAACATAGCGCTTTATTTCAAATAATATTTAGGAAGAAAAAAACACCAATAATATAAAGAGCTATAACAGCTCCTGGACACGAGAAATCTATTTTCCTGGGATCTTTTTTCAAGAGAAAAAAAATTCCAAACTACAGTATTGCAATGAATACCGAATGCTTCCTTATAAGAAACCAGCTAATATTAGCTGATATTACCATTAAAATTACCATTACCAGGTTCTCATTCTTTGGAATTGGCAAGATATCTAGGTGAATATAGTGAAGGCGTTTCCCGTTACCTTTATCACGATTTTATATTTGTAGTTGTCCTCCTAAAAAGTATACCAGCATAACTCTATTGTATTTAACCCAAACCAGGAGGGCGATGGATTCTTTTCACGTGCTAATGATGAGGAAACGAAAGAGACATGTTCATTTTACAAACTTTGTCAACAACCGTTAGTTTACTTTTTTTTAATAATATTAAAAGCAATGATAAATTTAGTATTGATATAATCAGAGGATTGTGGATATGCGTAGCTGTATGACTGACATTAAATTTACCTTACACATTGGACGACCTAGTTAAATCGTTTAAGTATTATATCCCAATTAAAGCAAGTTCTAATCCGCTCGTTGGGTTTTCCATATCTTTCGATCTGTGCTACATTCTTAAGCGCTGTACAATGTAAAATGCCCCGAGATTTTGAATAAAATCAATGCAAATTCTATGAAATATGATAGATTGAAATTAATATATATATATATATATATATATATATATATATATATATATATATATATATATGTGTGTGTGTGTGTGTGTGTGTGTGTGTATGTGTGTGTGTTTTCAAAAATCGCCCGGTATCGAACGATATACACAATCTGAGATATTAAAATGTATTTATTCTTCATAGACTTCTTTTCCTTTTAATACAGTTTTTGTACCGAAGTTTGGTTTTTCCAATACACAAATTCTCGTAATTCTATAAACTGAATATACTGTATATTTTATTACTGGAATTTTTATTTTATTTTAATTCAGTTTCACATCACTATTTATTCACTGGTTTATTGATGATAAAGAAATCTACAGTGCTCTTCGATAAAATTGACTCACCTGATTTTTTTTTACTAAAAATAATTTTTTATCTATTGTTTGTGGGTTAAAATAATTCTTAATCTTAATAATATAAAAACCCGTTCCTGACCACCTAGGATAAAAGTTTATTCATCCTAAGGTATTATATTTGCAATTATAAATTTGGATATAAATGAGATTCAGGAAAAAACTCTATGTTGTTGTTGTTGTTGTTGCTGTTGTTGTTGTTGATGTTGTTGTGTTTTGTTTTTACTTTGATTAATAAAGTTTGCCTGTATGTCTCAAGCTCGACTTCATAAGAAACATATTACTTCAAATCAATATTTCTAACGTCTAAACTTTGCGATGTTATTTGCTATACTTTTTTTCCTCCGTAGGAGTAGATAGTTTCGCATACGGTCCTGTTCACATTTATCCCGCCCTTTTGAGCAGGAGCGGAAAATTATCCCGCCCTTTTGAACAGGTGTGGAAGTTTATCCATTGTTTCCTATTTAAGACTGGATTTCCGGTTCATTCTGAACTTTACTCCAGCTCTATATTTCTAATGTCTCCGCCTAAATTCTGAAATATATTATTCCTTTTTCTCTCTCAGGAGTTCCCTGCATCTTAGTAACATTCCTGCTTTGCTTTGAATAAATAGATTTTTTTTTTTTAAAGAAAAAAAGGAAAAAGATGACATGATATTAGAGAGAATAATAATGCAATTATGGTCACTGTATGTAGGGAAATCTGTAGAATTTATCTATTTTAGGGCTACCAGCTATGGCTTAATCAGTGATAAGTGTATCGCTAAACAATTGTTATCTCCCGTAACAAATAATATCTTACAATCTACATTATTTTCTGGCTTTCAATAACATGTAATGAGTTGAGAAACCGTAGTAAACAAATCAAACACCCAAGTCAATCAAAGCTTGCAGATTATAGACATAATAGCTAAAATATACAATAAGATGACACAGTGTTGGTAGCTGATGCAATGAATAAGCATACACCTGGGTTCCCCCTCACAGTTATATGATTGGGTGGTGTCAGCCATAAATACAGACTGATGTGGAGGTACAGGGGACGACGCCTATTGACTACGCCTATTGTCTTTGCCTATTGCCTACGCCTAGTGCCTACCACTACGACGAGGACCAGCCCATTACGGTCACCTCCTAGATTGTCCTACTCGGTTACAATAGTCAACAATCACTTTGCTACTTCGAACAAATATGTCCCTTTCCGGGACATATCAGTAGCAAACTCAGAAAGGTAAATACAAGGATTCCTACAAATGGTAGAGACTGAAATCCAGGAGGAAGTACTAAACATCATTAGCAAATAGTATGCATGGCTGTTAGCATAATAAACAGCACAACATGAAAATTCCAAATTGAAGCTAGCACAATCGAACAAACAGAACAATTTAAATATTTGGTACTTGTTTTAAGAGAGGAAGGAACATAAAACAATGAAATCAAAATGCGCATTGGCATAGCCAAAGTTGTCTTCCAAAAACTAAGCAAAGTATTAAGAAAAAGTCAGAAGGTTGTTATAAACAAAGAAAATAGTACTGAATTTCTACCTCTTTATGTGTCCCCTCGAGACATAAGCGATTATGACTCTCCACATCTTCGTGTCCCTTGTAGCTCTTAATAAACTGTGTATTTCTTTTATTTCTCCTCATATCTCTTCCGTCATCGATTTATTAAAGCTCACTAAGAATATTATGCATTGTTTCCCTCTGTCCCTCTTACGGTCTATCTGTCCGGTGAGTTTCAGATTTTCTAAGCTTTCCTTCCTCATTATGTGCCCCAGAAATCTCAACTGTTTCTTTCTGATGTTAAGTATTAGTGTTTGTTTCGATTTTTCTCAAAAAATTTGTACTTGCTCATATGTTCGGTCTACAGTATCCTCAGCATCCTTCTGTACAACCACATTTCTGTTCCTTCAAATCTCCTCTTCATATTTGTGGAGATCGTCCAGTACTCACTGTCATACAGCAGGACAGATATCACATAGTAGTTTAGTACTTGTTTCGTTGTTTCTAACGATTTTTTCTATTTCTTAGTACTCTGATTAGATTTTATAATGTTTCATTGGCTATCCCAGTATCCCTTTCGATTTCAATGTCACACTTTCTGCCCGCTGCTAAAACACTTTTCATATATTTAAATTTCCGTACTTGTTTGATTTTGGTATCTCCGATTTGCATTTCGCACTTTGCGCCCATCCTTTCGCTAACAACCATGCATTCTCTCTTCTTGCAGTTGATATTTAACCCATTCTTCTTGCTTTCATTCACTATATTCCGTAGGAGTATTCGTAGCTTTTTCTCTGTGTCTTCTATCAACAGTGTGTCATCTGCATACCTTACGTTGTTAAGATTGTGGCCGCCAATAATGAATATTAGCTCTCTTAGGATCACATCGCTGTATAGGTTGAATAAGTCCGATGTGAAAACCTTTTCTCACCCTCCTTTCTGTTTGTGTATATCTGGTGATCTCATTTTCTATCAGTTTGCGACCATAGTAGGTTCTTGTTTATTCTAATATAATTGACAAATATATTGTCATAGTCCCTACCTAGATCGACAGAATGAACTCTTCCTAACGCTATATATACTACGCCTCTCAAGAGAGACGTAGAGTATTGAATCGAGTCGAGCGGATAGAAGTTCACTCCAAACAAGTCTGACAGTCATACTAACACCTTCCACTTCTTGTATTGTTTTTCGTGTAATATACTCTTTGTTATTTCTACTCTTGTGTTCCGTGTTGTTCTTCCGTCGTCCTAACCTTGGACCATAACATATATGAAGCTTGCTGAGCAGTTCCAAGAGATCTTTGTGACCTACGTTATCGAATGTCTTTGTGTAATATCTATAACACATGTATGCATCCTTCTGCATTTGTATTTCTGTTCTGGCTGACATTCTGAGCATAAATAACGCGTTCCTTGTTCCGGAATCTTCGACGACGCCACACTGTTCTGATCCTATTTCAAGGCTGATTCTGTTGCGCGATCTATTCGTCAATATTCGGATGATCAGTTTCGTTATATACCTCGTTAAGCGGATTGTCCGATGGCTTTCGCATTCGTTTGCACCTGGCTTCACAGACAGTGCTATAAAAATAGGTCTTCCGTTATATCATTACTGTTGTAGATTTCATTTATGATTTCTGTGAGCTTGTCTATGCCGAAATCGTCAAAGATCTCCACCACCTCTATTACAATTCTGTCAGACGCTGCTGCTTTGTTTTTGTGCAATTTGGTTAATCCTGATTCAAACTCATATTCTAATATTTCCATTTCCTTCTACATTTTCGTGTACTGCCGTTCTTTCATCGTGGAAGTGTTTTCTTTCTCTAATATCAGTGTTTCATCCTTGGACATTATGCATCCTGTTGATGAGCATGTATTTTGTCCTGTTAGCTCTCATCTTTTATTTATTCATGCCTGCTTCATTTACGATACACATAATTTCCATTTCTACACATATATCGTTGACTCATTCCTCTTTAGCTCGCTTTCATTTTTCTTTATTTTTGTGTGTATTGTCCAATATTCTATTATGTGGCTTGCATAGATTTCTTTTTCATCATGTCGAGAATTTCGTCTGTCCTTTAGTTTCAATTTTCCTTTTATCCATCATATCCTTTTTTCACACTGGTCATATATTTTTCCTTCTTAGACCGTTTCAATGTCCGTAGTTTCACTCTAAGCTTACGTATCACTCTGTGGGTACCGCTTCCAAGGATGGCACTTGGATATGTTGCACAGTGTAAAACAAGTAAATGCTGGAAAATCTCTGCAGAGATGAAGAAAAGACTCGACCCTACATAAATTCGATTCTACAAAAGGATGCTGTGAATATGATGGACTAATTTGGGAGTAACGACGAAGTTTGATAGAAAATAAAAACAAAAAATGCACTATGAGGAAAAGGGACTTGGAAATGTAATACTTATAGGATATATTGAAAGTAAGGGAAACAGAAGGAAAAGCGCATAAATTGCTTTGACATCCATTTGTGTAAATGAGTGGCAAAACAAGGTTTAAGAGAGAGAACAAAAAAGAGAATTTTTTTTTAAAAGCTACAAATGACAGAGGCTTGTGGAAAGCCGTGACCAACAACTTTCTGAAGAGAAACGGCACATAGAAGAAGAAGAAGAAGAAGAAGAAGAAGAAGAAGAAGAAGAGCAATAACAACAAAAACGATAAGAAGAAAGAGAAAATGAAAAAACGAGAAGAACAAGTAAAAGAAGAACAACAGCAAGAAAAATAGTAAAAAGACCAAGAACGAGATGAAAAAAGGTGAGGGAGGGAAAATGAACAACAAGAACAAGAAAAAGAAGAACAAGAAAAAGAACGAGGAGGAGGAGAAGAAGAAGGCGAAGAAGAATTCAAGAACGAGGAGAAAGAAAAGACGAAGAAGAAGAAGACGAAGAAGAAGAAGAAGAAGAAGAAGAAGAATTCAAGAACAAGAACGAGGAGAAAGAAAAGAAGACGAAGAAGAACAACAACAAAAAGAACCAGAAAAAAAAGCGAACAAGTTAAGCACAAGAATGAGAAGAATGAAAAGAAGAAAAAGATCGAGAACAAAATCAAGAAAAAGAATAACAATTTTTTTGTCCTATGCGGCAACCGTCTAATATCTCAGGCTCCTTAAATTTTCTTTGTTTCCCAAACCGTCTTAATTAGATCTTTTTCTCTCGGTTGGAGCTACAGCATCGTTGAGAAACAACTGGTTTCGATATGATTTATAACTATAATTTATATTTGATTTATTATTATTATTATTATTATTATTATTATTATTATTATTATTATTATTATTATAAACATTATTATTGTGGTTGTTGTTTTTGTTGTTGCTGTACTTGTTGCCCGTGTTGCTACCATCATTATCATCGCATTCACATTAATATTAAGCATTTGTAATTACTAACACATGAATATAACCAAGGCTTTGTAAGACACAGATATTTATTATTGACGACATCAGTATTTCGCTGGTTGTAATCGCATTACGTATTCTTTGCAACACTACTTCCTACAGCCTTCATTCATGGGATTCCAGTTCACAAATAATTATAGCCACAAGTCTCTCTTCAAACTTTCATAGATTTGCATTTCCCAGTCCACGTCTGGCTATCTCTCTATTTGATCATTCTTCTATAGTTTTCGCTTGTAGTTTACAGACAGTCTCATTCACTATTTGACACATCAATAACATCCTGCCCCTGGGCACGTAAATGAGATTTGTATGTAGCCACATATTCCAAACTATCAAATATGATTTCTTTAGGTGTTGTTCCAAGTTTTTCTTTTCTTTTTTTTCTTCTTTTTTTTGATATATTATGACGTTCTTATTTCGAATGAATAAACAGAAGTTACAGAGACAAATAGCAGTGAACAATTTCTTCCCCGCTGACCTTTTCACTAATCGTTTTTTGCTCGAGCGTTTCTTTCAGTGTCTTAATATTTGACAGTGTCGTCTCCTTGTCTTTATGATGAATACTTACTTTTTATACGATTGTTGATGTAAATATGACAATAAATACATAGCCATCTGTCAATATATATATATATATATATATATATATATATATATATATATATATATATATATATATATATATAGGCTATAGAGATATCTCCTAATCTGAGTACTTTCTTAGTTATCCATCTAAACTATCTATCTATCTATCTATCTATATATATATATATATATATATATATATATATATATATATATATATACCTAAGTCTATACAGATATCTTCTAATCTGAGTGCTTTCTTAGTAATCTATCTAATCTAATTTATCTATCTATCTATCCATCCATCCATCTATCTATCTCTCTATCTATCTATCTATCTATCTATCTATCTATCTATCTATCTCTCTCTCTCTCTCTATATATATATATATATATATATATATATATATATATATATATATATATATATATATATACCTGTCTATATAGATATCTCCTAATCTAAGTACTTTCTTAGTTATCTATCTATCTATCTATCTATCTATATATATATATATATATATATATATATATATATGTGTGTGTGTGTGTGTGTGTGTGTATATATACCTGTCGATATAGATATCCCCTAATCTGAGGACTTTCTTAGTTATCTAATATATATATATATATATATATATATATATATATATATATACCTAAGTCTATATAGATGTCTTCTAATCTGAGTACTTGCTTATCTAATCTATCTATCTATCTATCTATCTATATATATATATATATATATATATATATATATATATATATATATATATATATATATTTAGTTTAAGAAAAACTAGGTAATCCGTATGGGTAAACCTAAGGAGGATAAAACCCAGAGAGTTAAATGTAAATCCAGAGCAAATAATTTAAATAAAAACAGACCATTTTAAAATTCCATGTAATAAATTATTTCACCAAACCCATTTTAAAGGACTGCGGATCATCAGACTTTACTTCCAAACAAAAAATGAAATGCTAATTTACACAGTTTTTAACGGCCGTTTTAAACATATATAAATTAACGAAGTGAGGAAGTGAATGGGAGAGAGATAAGACATGAGGTAGTTAGCAGATATTGACACATTTAAACGGTTAACTTAACGGAAGATATATATTGATTACCGAAAGGGTAGAGAAGAAAAAACCCATAAAGAGAAAAAGAGAGAAGGAAGTTATGAGAGAAGATGTCACTAATTTTCTTTGTAAAAAAAGTTTGGAAACAGACGCTGTTATTTTGTTTTACTTTGAAAGTTTTATTTTGAGGGTTCATAAAGAGTACAATTTTTTATATAAATTCTGTAAACTGCCTACAAATAATTTAATTTTATGTTTGTTAGTGATTTAATTTTTTTTTTAATTTTTGAGATTTTCTATGAAATAGTCAGATTAGAAAAATATTCATAGTAAGTACATTAAAAGAATAAAATTTTATTTTAAAATATAAGTTTACTTCTAGTATTCTTTTTTTTAATCTCTTTAAAAAAATTATTATTGATTATTAAGTTGACATCTCTATCCATTTGAATTTTGTTCATGAATTTAACTCGTGACTTTTTCTAGATAGGTAATGTCTTCTACTTAAATTTTAGTTAAGTTAATATGGGGTAATATATGAAGGTAATATTAAAGATCTTACTCTGTCATATACTGTATACACACCCATGCAAATATCACATATACACACGTGTCTTTACATGTTCATATGTTTAATACAGCCCGTCAAAAATGTGTAAATTTGCTTTTCATTTTTTGTTTGGAAGTAAAGTCTGATGATCCGCAGTCCTTTAAAAGGGCTGTGGTGAAATAATTTATTATATGGAACCTTAAAATGG
The DNA here is from genome assembly GCA_963932145.1 of Acanthosepion lycidas. Classification (NCBI taxonomy): domain Eukaryota; kingdom Metazoa; phylum Mollusca; class Cephalopoda; order Sepiida; family Sepiidae; genus Acanthosepion; species Acanthosepion lycidas. Next base: position 79,439,386 of record OZ010591.1, on the reverse strand, counting down.
TCTGTTTTTATTTAATATATATATATATATATATATATATATATATATATATATATATGTGTGTGTGTGTGTGTGTGTGTGTGTGTATTTGTGTGTGTGTCTGATTAAAGCGGCTGCCCATATCTATTCATCAAAATCAGTCTATTAATATCTACCTTTATTATGCATATATATATATATATATAAACTCTGATAATTGTATGAGGAAGTCTCATTTTTAAATGGAAATTTGTTCAAATAAAGCTTCATAAAGGAACAGAAATAACTACGCCTGTGTAACGATATCACTTTCCGTTCCAGTTCGTCATTATCTCCCTATCTCTCTATCTATCTGTATTAGTCTGTTCATTATCTATCTATCTATCTATCTATCTATCTATCTATCTATCTATCTATCTATCTATCTGTATCAGTCTGTTCAGTATCTATCTATCTGTATCAGTCTGTTCATTATCTATCTATCTATCTATCTATCTATCTATCTATCTATCTATCTATCTGTATCAGTCTGTTCATTATCTATCTATCTGTATCAGTCTGTTCATTATCTATCTGTATCAGTCTGTTCATTATCTATCTATCTATCTATCTTTTCATCAGTATTCTTTTACTTTCTATCTATATATGTATATATATATATATATATTTATTCTTTTTATATTTATTCATCTAACAAAAAGTATGTTCATTTCTCTCTCTCTCTCTCTCTTTCTCTCTCTGTATATATATATATATATATATATATATGTGTGTGTGTGTGTGTGTGTGTATGTGTCTTTGTGTGTGTTTGTGCGTGTGTGTATGTGCGTGCACAAACAAACAGACACAGAAACACACACTCATGTGTGTGTGTGTGTGTGTGTGATAAAAATATACTTTTAACGTATGCTATATTTATGGGTTAAATTGGTCAAAAAATAAAATAAACAAAAATTAATATAAATAAATAATAATCAAATCATCACATAAATTCTATAACAATAAACAACAATAATATATAATGAGTAAAAAATAAGCAAACAACACTATAAAAATGGCTACAGATATAGCTACATATTCGAATTCACAATTATTTTTACTCAATAGCCTCTAGAATAATTTTAATTATAGCCACCCAATAAATAATAGAATAGACCTTCTACCCATAATGCTCCATTTATCAGCATATATAAATAGTCGAAGCAAAACACAACAAACATGGCCTGATAATTGTTTTTAAGCATGAAATTTAGGAAGGTGATTATTACTGACGTAATATCCTAGATAATAACTATTAAGTATTGACTTAGATATCCAGTCAGTCTCGGCATGTTTTTTGATTTACTTATATCTGTTAGACATTTTCATGACGGTCGTCTTCGAGTATAGAATCCAGAGGTTGGCAGTGAATATTTCGGAGACAGTGGGAAAGCGTAGTTCAGGTTCGCAGTGGATATCGTAGCAAAGTAGCAGAGCGTAGTTCTTCCTTCTGTCATCTTCGCCTGGTCAAGTTGGCACTGGTCCTTCGGTAGGGTAAACAAAGATGGCCGCCTTTATACACGACGGATACAATGTTCTGCGGCTTTTGATTGGTTAACCTTCTATTGGTAGACTATAAAGGAAGTTAAGTCATTTGGATTGTCTCACTAGTCATATGCATATACCCCTGTCGCCTCTCCTTTATGCTTTGGCGTTGGAGCCTCTCCTTCGCCGGCTGAAGGACGAGACCGGCAGTCCGGCCCTACGCGGAATCGCCGTGCCTGGAGGAGTTCGAGCCAGGGTTTCCGCGTACGCCGATAACGTATCTGCTTTCGTGTCGTCCCGGGACGACATCGAGGCGGTACAGAAGGCGCTTGACCGGTACGAGAAGGTGACAGGGGCCAAGATAAACCGCGACAAGTCTTCCGGCTTGCGGTTAGGTGCCTGGAAGGGGGTCGCACTTCCGGGCCGCTTCGGTTGGACGGATGGACCTGTCCGCATTCTTGGAGTGTGGTTTGGACCGGACCTCCAGCTGGAGAAGAATTGGTCTGAAGTACTTGCAAACGTCGATTCTGCCGGCAAGACATGGAATCGACGGCGGTTGTCCGTGAAGGGCAGGGCGGAGGTGTGTGCTACATACATTTTCCCCCTGATTCTTTATCGATTGTCTGTACTTCCTCTCTGTGAGACCCATTCGAAGGCGCTCGAGCGATCGCTATCCTCCATTTTATGGAGGGGACGCGTGAACAGGGTCGACAGACGAGTCTGCACTAAACGTCCGTGTCATGGGGGGCTGGGAATGCCGCACATCTTGAGTCACATCCGTGCCTCTAGGTTGGCTTTCCTACGCCGCGCATTGACTGGGAGAGATCCGATTCTGGGGGGGATTGTTAGGGACGCCTTCCCTAGCCTTACCATCAGTCCCCCCATCTCGAGGGTTGAGCGCCGTTGTAAACCCCGGGACGAGTCGGATTTCATCCGCGAGTGTTGGTCGGCCTTGAAGGCCATTCCCCGGTCCAGTGACCTGTCACGGCCTAGGAAGGTCTTCTATCGTGGATTAGTGGAGGGGCCCGCGAAGGATTCCCTATGTGATACGCTCGGCTTGTCGGAGGAGGAGTATCGCTCCTACTGGTCTTGGGCGCCAGCGGCGGATTACCTCAGTAACCCTGAGTTTTCGCTTACCTGGCGATTGGCTCGGAATCGGCTGCCTCTCAACGACAAGGCTTTCATATGGGGTTTGGCGGATTTGCCAGACTGTGAACGGTGTGGTCTTGGCTTAGAAGAAACGGCTTCGCACGCCTTCTACCATTGCCCCCGGGTCCGCCCCTTATGGGACCATGTCGGCGAGCCTACGGCTCGTCTCGCTCCCGAACAGCTTGTGTCCATTGATCGCGCATACGCGTGTCACAATGTGTCGCCCCCGTATTCCGGGGTGAAACGAATGGTGTTTCTGACGCTGCTGGCCACGGCTCAAATGGTGATTTGGACGACGCGAAAGGAGGAAGTCTTGCGGGGCAACCGTCTTTCTCATCAGCATCTAATCCAATTCTTTGAGCATCAGCTCAAGATGAAGATTAGATCTGATAGAAAACGATTGCATTCGACAGTCTTTGGCGAAAGGTGGGTAAAAGAGGCGAGCTTGGTTCGTGTGACCGGGGCTAGCCTTGATTTTCTCTTCTAGGTCAACCTATTGCACATCGGGGTGGCTTCCTGTGGAACCCTCCCCTTGGTTAGGTTAGACAAGCTTAAGTGTACCTAGTTAATGTGAGTAAGTGTTGTTCCTGGCCTGTAACCCGGCTATTCTTTGGTTATCATCCAAGTCGAGATTCCCAACCTCCCCAGTTTGTTTTAACCCTGCTTTTCATCTCGACGAGGTCAGCTTTATATTTTCCCATTCCCGCATAATATTTTATCCCTTTTTCCCCACTCCCTTAGCGAGAGAGCTTCTTGATTCTGTCCCCTGGGCAGAATACAGCGGCCTCTCTATTTTGAGGGTTGGACGGTCCCCTACTAACATCTGTTATGTTTAGTTTGTATTTTGTGTTTATATTTATTTGATTATTGGGTTCATCTCCCCTCCCCTCTCATTCTATCATTATTAGAATTTTAATGTATAGCATGTGTATCATCATCAAATTTTTATGGTGTGGGGCGCGTTTTTTGTAGGACCCCCTGGTAAGAATGTGGTATTATGGTGCATGAGAGAATGATTGGTGATGGATGAGTTCTTGTGGTGAATGGGTAAATTGTAACGTATGAATGGGTCGTGAATCTAATTATCTAGGTATAGGATAGTTAGTTTGGACCAGCCTTTACCCCTCCCCTTCATCGGCCACGTGCCACAATTATGTATCAAATCAAAATAAATCTCCTAGTCATATGCATATACCCAAAAAACCGTAACAATATCTACCCTCTTATCATGTTTACTTCAACCTTACATCGCTTACATTACTCATTTTTCTGAAATAACAAACAAAATAACTTTGTTATTATGCACACAAATTTAAATTAAACCCACGCATGTTCACTGTTTGAATTAATTAATTCTTTTTCGAACATGTTTTGGCAATTATTAGGTTCGTGCAAAAATAATGACGGTTTTTGACGTATTTTTTAACGTCAAAAACCGTCATTATTTTGCACCAACCTAATAGTAAGTAAGCATATAAGATCAGGCCTCATAAAATTAGTATCTTCCTTAATCATTTATTCCCAAGCTGGATAATAAAGCCACTAAGACGTGTTAGAGTATATGGTAAAAAAGTACTACTGGGAAGAAAGAACAATAAAAGAACAAGACTTAAGAAGACAGAAGATAATGATTGATATTCCATGTAACTTATTGGACATCAAATTTGACTAGGAAACAAAAAACCAGAAGAGAGTTACACAGGTCAGAAGTGCGATACACGAAACTATTATCATAGAACTTATCGTTAGATATAGTAATTTCAACTATAAAAATGGAATATACCTTGCCGCTAACCTAGTACTGTGATTAAATTAATAAAAGTCTACGTTCAATATTGTTCATCTGAACATTTCATATTGAAAGAAATTATTTATAAAAAAGGTATAGGTAAGCTACGTTAGGGCAGCGAGAATGTAAGTCGCTTTTATCTGCATGTTGTTAAGATTTTGGGCCTTGACAGTAAAGTAAGAAGCCGGAATAGAATAAACCATGTGACAAGTGCAAGGGAAGCAAAAATTCTACAGCAATGCTGGAAACTAGACATTATTCACAGCTTTATGCAGAGGGGTAACTGAGGTGATGTTTTCAAAAAAAGCGAGAACATATAAATATACACAACTGTTGTGATTTTTATCTTTAATTTAAATGTTTAACCAATACAATATGGTGTGAAAAACAGACATATGTAAATGATTAAGTTAAAAATGGAGAGAAGAAGTAAGCACATGAAGGAGAAAAAAAATGTTTTTTTTCGAGTTGGCTGGTTTCGCTCATCTCCGCTGAAAAATTTAATGTTATCTGCATCTAACATATATTCGTTAGTAAATTAAAAACGTTTGTATTTTTGTTCTTTTTAATAGGTATTTATATTTTTTTTTATTACATACCCAATTTTCTTTTTTCTGTATAAAGGAGCAAAACCGCTCACCGGACCCCCCCCCCAAAAAAAAAAAATGTTCTCTCTTTTATTTTTGTGCTTATACTTCTCGTCCTTTTTAACTTAATATTTTAAATATGTCCGTTTTCCACGTCATACTTAAATTCTAAAAAAAACATTTTATAATGGTGTTTATATTCTTTTTAGCTTACCACAGAATTCCGACAGAATTTTTTTTTTGTTTTTTTTCCTCTATCACTTTATTTCGCTCTGAGATATTCTGCATAACGTTCATACAGTTGTTATGCCGAAGTTAAGCGACGTCGTGCCTGGTCGGTGCCTAGATGTTCGACCGTTTGGGAATACCAGGTTCTGTAACCTTGGTTGTTTGGGTGGCTTTAGTGGATAATGATTCAAAAGTGGAAATCGGAGAGCCAGGTTTCAATTCCAGTCACATTCGTTATATTCACTTATGCAGAAATACAATCGGGAACGTTATGAATCACCCCAAGATATGAGTTAAATATTAGAATTTTATCAATGCGTTCATTATTATCTCAAAACAAGATTTATAATCACAAAATGTCTTCTGACTTTAAACATTCTTCAAAAGGTTGATAACCCGTAAAAAACAAATCAGTCAATTAATCTAGAAATTTTATTTTAGTTTATCTCTGAAAATCGTGAATATTTGCCCCCGTCTCTTTTCCAAGTTTTGTTTCCACATTAGTCTTAGTCACATTAACGCATGACTTTACTTTTATCCCCAAAAGATTTTCTTTCCATTGCTCTAACTCCACCATTATTATTAGTATAAATGTTATTTGTCATAGGTACACATTTTGATAACAACTAACCTAAATTGAGAAGTCCTAATAATTATAAGTATTTCCCTGTTTAGGAAAAAAAAAACTGTGATAGCAACTCAAACGTTTATTGTAATAGATAAAATCGAAAAAAAACTCCATTAAAAAATTACATTTTTATATATTTTTATGAAAAATGAAGAGTTCTCCCCCTTTGCTTTGTTACTCTCCTCTATGAGAGAGCTATTTCTATTTACTGGGACTATAAAAGGGCACTATACGCGAACCCGTGTCTTCTTAGTTGAAATAGGTTTCTTAAAGTCTACATCTGCGTACTTTTGTCATTACATATATATGTAGCATATTCTTCCACGAATACTTTTGTTTTTATTTTAGGAATTCTAAGATACATTTTCAGAATGTTTTTGTAAATCGGACTAGACAAGAATTCTTCTATAGAGAAAGAAGTTTTTTGTGAAGTTGAATTATGTGCAGAATAGGCCGTATTAGTAACAAAACTTATATGATGATGTTAAAGTTGATTTACAACTCGCCATACTTCTTTGATATTGAATGTTTCGTATAATATAATATCACTATGCCGCAAAAAATTGTTGTCCCCAAAAAATAACAATAGTAAAAAAACAAAAACAAAATGATAAAGCACTTATGCTGTGGAATTTTCGTTCCGAAAGTTCAAACCTGCTATGGTTTAATACATTTCATTTGTATCATGAGAAAAAAAAATCATTGTTATTCTGAAAAAAATGGTAAAGTTATATTCACTCGAAAAATATTCTCACAATACAAAATATGATTCAGCTTTAAATAAACCACAACGTGTTCTTAACTATTCAAAAATTAACTACCAAATCATTATCATAGCGGCTGGCATGTCTTTATGCATACAAACGACCTATTACAACTAATTGTTCAAGTAATAAATATTTGAGTGAACATGAAAATGGAAAAAAAATGTCTCTTCCTCATCTATTAAATATTAAATAGTATTTTCTAATTGAGAATATGGGGCATTAAGTTTAGTCATGACTATATTCCGTTTATTTGTCAGCATTACGGGCTTGCTGCCATATCATGTTGAAACACCGGTTGCCGTAAGATCAGCGAAGTAAAGCGACTTCTATCCTTATCATCCATCCTTATCAGTACGTAAATGGGTGTCCACCTGAGAATACTCGGTGTGTTAAGCATAGGTGTGTAAGTGATAATGGCCTGGAATTGTTAATCGAAGTGCAGCGTTCCAATTACAGTTGGTTTCTTCATAAACATTACGCGCAAATACCCTTGACAAAGGTATGAATCCACATATTCACCCCCAGCAATTATTATCTCGAATTTGTTTTTGTTTTTTTTAATTCATACAATCTAAAAATACTTTCTAGTTTTTAATACCCGACAAAGAATTGATTTTCTAACGTGTTAATGGATTTTTTTTACATTAGATTGACAACCGAACGTATTCATAATTCAGTATGATGTAGCAGACGATACCATTTCTTTTCGCAGTAAGACCGGTGGGGAGGTCAACTCTTAAAAAACATGATATTTTTATAATAGATTTATTAATTTGTACATTCATACCTCAGAAATTCTGCACGTAATAAGACATACTGTTGTATACGCTTCATTGTGCGGGAGTGGGGTGGTCTTATCTCATCTGGCCGGTGATCGCTGGTTGTTTTAGTTTGGTTTTCTTCTTCTCTTGGTCGGTGTCGCGAAATATTCTTTTGATACAGAGCTAAAAAGCATCAACAAAGATAACTTTTAACTTATTTTATTAGTGTCGCCGATGTTCATTCTATCAGTTCAGTGTTACTACCCCGCTTATTAAGAATCCGCTTTCATACACGAAATATGCATGTTTTCAAGTCAAACGCTTTTGGTAAGCCACAAGCGTTTGACTTGAAAAAGCTGAACCCGGAAAACGAACTTGCTGTCTGGTATGAGTCTCAAAGCTCCAGGGAGAATACTATTTTTTTTTCTTAATAGCGACTATCTTGCTGTTTCAAAAAGCTAAAATGCATTCTAAAAGCTAAGCAGAATACTGAGAAATAAAGTAAAGTAAGGATATCTATCTTCCTGTATAGTATTGAGAGAAGGAAAATCTCAAAAATGAAGGAAGAACTTGAAGGAAGAGAAATCTGGTTCTATAGAATGTTGCTGAGGATACCATTGATTGAATATGTGAGCAATGCCAAAGTTTTAGATAAAATGCAAACAAAAATGGAAACTTATACTTAACATCAGGAAGAGACAGCTGAGGTTACTAGTGATCATAATGAAGAGGGGGGGCTTGGAAATTCTGTTACTCACAAAACAGATTGAAGGCGAGACAGAGGGAAACAGCTCATGACATACAGTAAATATGTCATGAGCTTCATTAAGTAGATGGCGGAACAGAGTTAAGAAACAAAAAAAAAAAACCAAAAAAAACGTCAAAATTTATTAAGAACTACAACGGACAGGATTTTATAGGGAGCCATGATGGCCTACGTCCTCAGGGGAAACGACACACAAAGATGTTTAGTATGTAACAATCTACATTAGTATGAAACAATCAACATTAGAATTAGAATGTGAAAATTTATTATGACTAATATATAAAAGTGCTGTGTTTAAATTAGGTACCGCCACGAAAACGCTAAAAATCAGGATACTGTGATGAAAACATGCTTCAAACGTTAAGAAAACATAATTTTCTCGGGAAAAACTTTATCTTATTATTAAGAGGAAGGATCGAAGTACGTTTTTGATTATTTAATTAAATTTTTGTACTCCTTTTTAGAGCATTCGAAATTTTAATTAAAAAGAACGTTTTTCTCGAGGCAGCGTAATCAAGCGAAGCAAATGTTCGATTTTTGCAGTGACATAAACATTAATTTGGAAATTCTTCAAAAAAAAAAAAATAAATAAATAAACAAATAATTGTCAGATTTTAATGAAATTTTCAGAACTTATTCACAAATGAATGAAATTATTTGTGTTTATTTTTTTTTTTTTTCTTTTATAAAATCTTGGTTAAAATATAGTTTTAGCCGCTTACTTAATTTTATGAAATACATCGAGATAATTCTTTTGACTATATTAGTTAAAAGTAGATTTCATTGAAGAATTTTAATCACCGATTTTTTCTTGTAAAATCGGACCCGGTCTTACCGAAAATCTGTTCTGAATCGAAAATAGAAAATGCAATAAAACTAAGACATTATTTAATTAGAGAAGTTTTTAATTGCTTTTATAAATGATATATATTGTACTAAAAACAGAACCAGTGAATAAACTTATACCAAAGCTTTATCGCATTTTACTCTGACTACTTGTCTACTGACGGATATTACAGGGTGCTTTTTATACCTCGTAGATCAAAAGTGGAGGTAACTGAAAATTTATCAGTACATATATTAAATACAATATTGTCTGAAGAAAGAAAATTCGACGAAAGATGAAATTGTTTTAATTTTTCTTACGATTTTAAATTGAAGAATTTATAAAGTTTTAAATCTTTTTGGAGAGTTTCTGTTTGGGCATTAAGCTAGCTAGATGTGTTAGATTACGTTTGTGCACACACTACCACGAGTGGTGAAGGGTCTCTCGATAGTTACTTGTTACACGTCAAAGAAAATGGACGTCTGATATTTCGTGATTGAAAGCGGCTCCCTAATAAGCAATGGAGTAACCCCGACTTGATAGAATGTACGCCGGAAACACTAATAAAAATAAGTTAAAAGTTATCTTTGTTGATGCTTTTCGGCTCCGTATCCAAAGAATATTTCGCGACACCGACCAAGAGAAGAAGAAAACCAAACTAAAACAACCAGCGATCACCGGCCAAATGAGATGAGACAACCCCCCACCACGCCCAGGGAAGCATATACATCACTATGTCTTATTATGTGCAGAATTTCTGTTGTATGGATGTATAAATCAATAAATCTCTCATAAAAATGTCATGATTTTTAAGGGTTGACTCCCCCACCGCTCTTACTGCGAAAAGAAATGTTATCATCCGCTACATCATACTGAATTATGAATACGTTCGGCTGTCAATCGAATACAAATAAATCGATTAACACGTCAAGACCCGATGGTTAAGACATGTTTTGTATACCAAATTTTATGCTATTAGTAAGTAATATGTCTTTCAGATCACATTAATTTAACTTTAAATTTGCTAATTTTCCTCAAATAACGTTTGAGAAATATATATTTTATTTTTGAAAGATTTTTAAAACAATGAATTAACTTTTGTTTACAAAGGTTGAAACTTTCGTGGAGGGTTTGATCGATTTTAATAAAACAAATCGATTCCGATCAATATAATTTCTCCTTGAAATTCAATGCATAATATTTTTCTGACTGGAAATAATAAATTTTAATCCTTTAGTTTTCAATTAAAGCTAAAATAAAAGCGTTATGAAAGGTTTTTTTCATTTTTAAATATTCATTTTAAACCTTACGCATGCCGAATTAGTGGAGGTATCTAGTTTAAATGCATCATATCTAATGGTTCGAATCAGTAATATAAACTACGTTTTAAATTTATTTACCGATTCTAAAAATGTTCTCAACAACTTACCTGTACCACGCTGATCCAACTCGTTCTGAATCCACTGCACTTCGCGGATTGACACCCAAACATTCTGATATGTTCGTATTGGAGATTCCGACGCTTATACCAAGCAATACAAAATGCTGTTTCCAGATTTCTGGCGGAGTGAATTGTGTCATGATCCTCTATTTCTCATAGACAGTGCCCAACTAACCATACTATACTGTGCAGTCGACAAACTCAAAAACGAAGGCGCATGCGCAAAATTAAAAATATAAAATTTATTTATCGCACCCTGTATTCATTATTAACTATAAATAGGTCAACATCTTTTTCTTCTTCTTCTTTCTGGCCTCCTCCTTTACGACGTGGGTAATCATGGCTATCTAGAACTCCCTATGGCTTATGATCTTTGTAGTTGTTTCTCCATTTCGCAAGCCTCTCTAACTCTGTTCGCCCATCCATTCAAACAGGCTGGTGAGGTAGGTGACCTGCTACCTTCCTGTCTCTTGATATGCCTTGTGAGAGTTAATTTTTCCAAACACTCCTTCCTCGTTATGTATCCAAGAAATTCCAACTGTTTCTTCTTAATTCTGGGTATAAGAGTTCTTTCTTTTACCATCCCCTTCAGGCATTCTCGTTGTTTACATGGTATTGCCAGTATTCTTCTGTAGAACCAGATTTGTTTTCCTCCAGTGTTCTTATCTCTGAGGAAATTGTCAATGCTGTCAAATATCTTGATATCCCATTGCAATTCTTCTTGATCACTGATATACATAATATATATGAATATATTCAAATATAGCAAATGCGTGGTTAAAAATGAGGGAGAATGAAGTATGCATGTTTTTGTATCAAAACCGAACATTGCGGATATATTAGTTGCCAGCAGGTGGTAGATGGTTGTAAGCACTGAATGTATCTGTGCCTGGTTGTGTGGATGGTGGTCGTATCGTATTTCAGCTCTGACTATGTTTCGATGACCGCAGCATCGGAAAAATTGATAAAGTTCATTATTCTTATTTGATTTAGGTTGAAATTCCACATCGTTATAAACATATCTAGATATTCGCTTCGAAAGTGCCGGTTTCTTCTCCTTGACTCACGATTAGTGACTTATATCCCGGTGAGGAGCTACGCTTGTCTCTGCTGCTTTAATCGCTGGGATTATGATTATTATATCCTGGTCAGTACTGTGTCTGATTGGTTGGCGGACATGAGATTTATTCGCCTAGCGATTTTGAATATATATATATATATATATATATATATATATATATATATATATATATATATATATATATATATATATATATATATATATTAATATATATTATGAAATGGACAAGGTCCGACAATTATTTTAAGTCATTAGATACAAATATTTAAGTAAGTGCTCTGTTTATAATTATACAGTGTTAACGACATTTACCGGGGGACGCATATTTTCTATGAAAATTCCTTGAACATTCAGGCCGGTAAATGTCGTTAATACTGTTTATTATAAATAGAACATTTACTTAAATATTTATATCTATAAAAAGAACGTATGAACATAAAAAATGTCATATATATATATATATATATATATATATATATATATATATATATATATATATATATATATATATATATATATATATATTAGAGATGTGAAAGTGGGGTTCCCGTATTATTGTTTATTTTGGTTTAATCACTTTTCTATCACTACAAATGCATGTGCATTCACGGACTCGTAGTCATCATTTTACATCCACAGCTCACAATGTATTATCATAATGTTGAAAGTGGCTAGATACGTACCGGATATTCGAGAAGTGAAACCCTTGTCAACGGGAAGAGATGAATCAGTGGGTTTTCTTCATAGTCCGCCTTAGTCTAAGCTCATAAAGTTGATATTGGTTATATAATTTTCGAGTGTGGTGGAGTGAAAAGCTTAGAACAGAAAGAGCATTCGACAGTTTGACTTCAAATTACACCACATTATCACTTTCATGTTAAAGCCCTTAGGAAAGGCCTTTACCCATCACTTATCTCCTGAGATATGGACATAGTAGAAGATAATATATGCAGGCTGAGTTCGAAATTCTAGCCAAGGCTATTGTGTTTATTTAACTTTAATACCCATATGAAACAATCTATCCTCTCACCACCTATGGTCTCAATAGCAGGATAGACTGGAATCTTAAGTGGTAGCCATGACTATTATGAATTCGAATCCATTAAAAGTACAAATGAAAATTACTTCCCCATATATATATATATATATATATATATATATATATATAAAGACATTTTTATGTTTATACATTATTTTTACAGATAGAAATATTTAAGTAAATGCTCTGTTTATAATAAACAATATTAAACAACATTTATCCGGCCTGAATGTCCGAGAAATGTTCACAGAAAATATTCGTCCTCCGACAGGATTCGAAACTGTATACTATACGGAATCGTCATTTAGTTTGAGGTGACTTTAACCGATTTGGCCACAGAAGAGCGTTCGTTTAGCATCAAGCTAAATGATGTTTGCTTACAGGATACAGGTTCGAATCGTGTCGGAGGACGAATATTTTCTGTGAAAATTTCTCGGACATTCATGCCGGTAAATGTTGCTTAATACTGTTTATTATAAACAGAGCATTTACTTAAATATTTGTATCTATAAAAAGAATGTATAAACAGAAAAATGTCTTAAAAATAATTGTCGGGCATTTTACATTTCACAATATGTATGTATGTATGTATGAGTGTGTTTGTCTGTGTGTGTGTGTGTGTGTGCGTGTGTGTGTAAAGGAAAGGAGTTTGGAGAGAGCTATGATTGTCTACTTCCTGAAGGGACATGGAATTAAAAAAAAAACATCTGTTCCGGAAATATATTTGTATATCCGGTATAGATGTAATACTTCTTTCACTCATGTACAATTCAAGTGAAAACACGTGTGTTTGTGTGAAAGGTGAAGTCACGAAAGCAAAGGCCTACAAAATGGCGTCAATTCATGCTTAATATAGATTCACCATCGACAAGAAGCAAAAAGGGAAAAAGATCAGCACATCCCATCTTAATCTTCACCTAACCTTTCCTCGTGGGCACTAAAAATATCACAGAACTCAGAATAACAGGTGATGAAGCTGTGTTATTCTTAAATAACCTGTTAATGTAGTACACAGACTCTGTGTTCAGAGTCAACCGAATCATTATTTTAAGTGTTCAACCATTTTTGATAAATTCAGTTTTTTGTAATCTATTACGCGTTACGATAGCCTTTTTTCTTTTTCTTTAATATTTCATGCACTTGCAAGATTACACCAGATGTGAGGCCGTCGAAATTTCATATTCTGAGATAACTAGTTTCCTCAATTCTATTTCAATTTTCTCGTATTCATTTTTGTTTCTAGTTTCTTCTAAACGACAAAAATAGTAGCAACAAAAAGCGATGTTTTCCTTCCTTTCCGAGGGGTAGTATTGCGAAGTAAGAAAATATTCGGACGAAATTTGAATTCAGCTAACGGTTGAAATGCTGGAATTTGTCTTCTTTGCGTAAATTTAATATCAGGATAATTTAACTAAATAATATATACTAATGATAACACTGAAAACCTCAGTTTTCTCTTGTACATCTTTGGATAATGATCATTTTTGTTATATAAGAAGAAAATGTCGCTGCCGACACTGGAGTTTGAACACCAGTGAACAAACACAAGTGATTCCATTATTGAATTAAATGGACTACGTGACCATAAAGGAAACGCATATATGGGATTTACCGTGACGTCTAATTGATCATTATTTCTATTCTATCCAATATTACTATACGGATTACTCTGTCTACACTATCTTCTATCTCTATACTATTCACTATACTATTCCTCTATAATGATCATGCGTTTAGTATGGGCTATTTTCTTATAATACATGCAGATTTTTGTTCAGGCCAGATGCTGTAGTTTAATGACAGGACATTGACTGTCAGCAAGCCACTAGAACATTCTTCAGTATTGTAATGGTAATGCAAAAGTCTTGAATAGTTTAAAATTCTAGTGGTGGACGAAGAATCTTACAGTAGTTTGTCCCTCGAAGTATCAGTTTGGTGTGGGTGGGTATGAAGCTATTTTATTGAAAATTAAGAATGGAATATGAAGGAAATGAGGAATAATTTCACAAAGTGAAAATGGCATGGCGGTCTCTAACTGCGTAAGGCTGAGCTCCTGGAACTAAAGAATGTAGATTTGTTTGAAAATTTGTCATTGTAACAGCTGTTTGGTGAAGAATGGGTGAGATGTTAAATTGTGGTTAGTCTGGAAAGACTCCTTGTCAATAACAACGGTCAAAAGTTTAAGCACAATTTATAACTTGCTCATACATACATACATACATACTTACATACATACATATATAAGTTAATTATATAATTTTTCATATGTTCTTATAACTACTTTTCATTTCAGGACTTAAATTATATAAAAAAATGTACAAATTTTTAAATATACAAGTGCTTACGGCTATACTTTTAAAACAATTACCCTCATTGTCAAAAATAATATTTCACCTTTAAGTTCCAAACTACAGAAAACCAATATTATTCACGTCTCTTAAGGAAATGTGTTTCTGACCAATCATATTACATACACTACAGGATGTTTTACAAGAAGATTCACCTTACATTTCTTTGAACATAACTCAATTAGCTCTCATTTTATACACATGAAGACCTACCAAACTCTATCTATAAGATAATCGTTGAAGATACAAATATTTATTATATTATCCATATGTAAAATAAAACTAAAAATGGCAGGATTATTAAGAAAAACACAAAAGACAGCACTCAATAATATCAACTATGAACATTACGACAATATGCTGAACGTGTTTGAAATATAAAATATTGCTATAACTTTATATATATATATATATATATATATATATATATATATATATATATATATAGAGAGAGAGAGAGAGAGAGAGAGAGTGAGTGAGAAAGAAAGACAGCCAGACAGACAGACAGAGAGATTGATAGAATATTATTCAAATATTAATCTACGTCCAGTTTTTTTCCTATTTCACCTTTCCTAATAGATAGATAGATAGATAGATAGATGGATAGATAAACCGTTTATACTAAATATCAAAGTTTTGTTGATAAGAAATATTGTGATAAGTAAAAAAAAATGTGTAAATCGATCAGCTATCAAAAATGCTGTTTTTTTATTTGGAAAGAATTAACAGAATAAATATCATTATCCTTTTGTCAGTATGCATTACCAAACAATAATATTACAGTGTACGTCATTTCTGATAATGTTTCATAGATTTCATTGTTTCTAGTAATGAATTCAGCATTTTATCCTCTGTTACTCTTTCTTTTGTATTCATTCTGTTTTTCCTTATACCAGATATGATTACTATCAGTCTATCTTGTTTAAACCTGTTAAATTCAGCTTCCTCGTATTGATTCGATGCTCAGATTAGATGAGAAGCCCCAAAAAGATATTCTTTATTTTCCAGAACAACCAATGCTTTGTCTTGTGCTTACATATACAGATGCAAGTCCTTTGTAGAATTTTGCTTTACGACTATAAACGTATCCTAATTCTTTCAAGTGAGTTTGTTGCATTCATAACATGATTCCCTAACAGTTCTATACATTCTTTGTTGCTACTGTCTTTATTATCAGTATTTTCTAAGATAACACCATAAAAAATCTTTTCATACCAAAATTTTCTGTTTGATTCCCTGTTCTTTTTCTTCCTAATTTATCGCTCCGTCCTATTGTTTACATGATAATCACCATTCTTAATTTTACTTCTTCGGCTCTCGGCTTTTCGCCTTCTACAATCATCGTTCAGACATCTTAGATTCTTTAAATAGTTTCAGTTTATTATTCTACAAACTCTTCTTTAATTCATTGCCCATTTTTTTCAACGTGCTTTCCTTTAATTTGTCTTGTCTTCTTCTTCTTCTTCTTCATTATTATTATTATTGTTATTATTATTTTTATTTTCTTTGATTTCTGGCGTTTACACATTTCTTTCCGGGTCCCGCCCAGGGACGTAAGGTTAGAAATGGCATCATAACACTCCACTGACAAAAAAAATATATATTACATAGATAAAGCCCTTCGTAAAGTGTGGGCTGTACTTGTCAGAACAATTTTCTGTATCTCCTAGAGGCATGGACTTCAAGGAATCCCTTTAATTAGTCTACTGCAATCTTTTCCAACCAGTCCTAAATCTCCAATTACAACCAGTCTTCAACTACAACTATTATTATTATTATTATTATTATTATTATTATTATTATTATTATTAGCTTTTATTTCTGATGTATACACATTTACTTCCGGGTCTCAACCAGAGAACTGTGTTATCGCTGCATGACATTTTCCACTGATCTTTTTTTTCAAAAACAAACAAAAGGAAACTTTCAGAAATCTCACACATTTTACATAGAAAAAGATCTCTGTAATATGCGAGATGTATTTATTTTTTTCCATTATTATTATTATTATTATTATTATTATGATTATTATTATTATTTCTGCAGGAATTTCGCATATAATATCTCAAAATCTGATTAAGAAGACATTTCTAGTTTGGTCCTAACCAACACTTACGCCGTTTCCCTCTTATTCCAGTCGCTCCACAGTATTCTTACTTTCCTTAAGAGCCATCCATTTCCAATGTCTTTCAGTTCCAAACTTCTATGGGTCATTGTTCGGATGCATGTTAAAGACCGAATCGAGAATATCGTTTTCAGATGGAGACATACAATGACAATTTCGTCCTAATAGTGTCCATAAGCACACAAAAATCTTCTTTTTTTTTTTTCATTTCTTTCTTTCTATTAGGTTGGTGCAAAAATAATGACTTAATAATGTCGTTTTTGGACCTATTTTTTAACGTCAAAAAACGACATTATTACGTCATTATTTTTGCACCAACCTAATATCTATCTATCTACATACATACATATATGTGCCTCACTGTGTGTACTTTATTTTCTCTTGGTACTGGTATATTCGTCTATATAAGATAACTTCGCACTAACATGTGTACATTTACCTTGATTGATAATATTAGTGGTTAATATACACATACATATGTAATCATATATCAAAAAATATATAAATATATATACATACATACACATACATATATATATATATATGTATAAAAATAATTCCAAGAGGATAGAGTCAAGGTAGAAATCAATGTCCAGGAGACAGTAAGCATATAATAAAAAGGCTTAAACACTAATATTGCGTGGTCATAATTTATTCCATTGGAATCGTAAATACGATCCAATTCATCAGACCTACAAATTCAAAAAAAATATATATATATATCAACCTCTCTCTTTCTCTCTCACTATATATATATATATATATATATATATATATATATATATATATATATATATATATATATACATACGTACATATATATATATATGTGTGTGTAAGTTAAATAAATAAAAAAATAAACAGACAACGTTGACGGTCCATAGATTATATTTCACTTACACAGGAATGGAAACCACATTTCAAGTATAGAAGAAAACAGTTTAAAAATATACACACACACAGACACACACATATATGTATATATATATATATATATACATAGAAATATGCACGTGTATATATATATATATATATATATATATATATATATATATATATATATATATATATATATATATATATATATATATATATATATATATATATATATATATATATACAAACATACGCGCGTGTGCCTGTTTGTCTGTGTCAAGAAAGTTTTAAGGAATTGATGGAATTTTCTATTCCGCTACTACTTTTCATTTAAATAAACTTCAATTTTACTGAGTGCACCAAACTTAATAATGAATATATGGCTTGGACTCACGTTCGTTTCATGTCGGGAGACATATTTTCATTTGATATTATTTCGTTATGCAGACGGCTATGCATCAATTTCACTGTTTAGTAGGCAAATATTTCTACGAACGTGTCGCTCCCTGCGATATAAAGTTTATTATAATTACACACACACACACACACACACACACATATATATATATATATACATATATATATATATATATATATATATATATAATTAAATATATATATATATAATAATTATATAATTAAAATATAAAAAAAAAAATCAATAATAGCTAAAAGAATAAACGGAAGTGCCCGAGCATAGAAAACATTTGGACAAGTTTTACACATTTTATGAATAACAAAGGAAAAAACTTATACGAACACAAGAAAAATTAAATACAAACCTTAAACCTGGTACCGTGTTAGTTGTCTTTAAGTATAAAAGTGAATTTGCTGTCCAAGTGGCAATTATAATATATATATATATATGTTTGTGTGTGTGTGTAGTGAGAGAAAGGAAATGTGTGAGTGTTTGTGCGTGTGTGTCTGCCCAAAAATGTATACACAATTCAAGAAACGAAAACTTGAATAGATATTGAAGTCACAGATCGAATTGAGGATAAGAGAGAAAATGTAATGCAACGCATTGCATATCGTAGCGCGCTTGAGCGGGTGTTGACAGAACATGTCATGAGGGAAGTAGAAGGGGACAAAACTTATTGAGAGCTACAAGTGATAGGGGTGAAGTTAAGACCCATGATCAACAACGTCCTGAAAGGGCACGCCACATAAAAGGATAACGAATACAAAATTTATTCAGACCACCCGAGATTAAAACAAGTAATCTTTGAACTATAAAATCACAGGAAATCCTCAAAATGGTGTCCTTTAGCTTCCAGATATCCATTATTAGAGCGAACTACTACTTGAGCAACGCTGGACATATTGTCCAGTCTACATGAATGTTCAAATTTTTGTCTAAATGCCTCCGATGTAATGCTATCTGTTGAGGAAATATCGTACTACAGTAAACAATGTAAACGCAGTTTGCTAAAATTTCGAATGACATGTTCTTTTGCTAAAAAATGTATAAATTTTTAGCCGGACACCCTTTCTCGCTCTCTCTCTCTCTCTCACACACACTATCTCTCACTCACTCCATTCCTATACATATATATATATATATATATATATATATATATATATATATAAATCGGTGAAGATAGTTTTCCCTATCGTCCGGTTCACACTCCTTGCCGGGTTTTTTTTAACATGGCTAGAGGGGGTTTATCTTTTGTTTCCAGTTTAGCACTGTTTTTCCGGTCTCTTCTAAAGTCTTCTTTAACTCTGTACTTCAAACTTTTCCGACTGAAATCTGAAATTTTATTCACTAATCTTGAACTTTTTAGAATTAACCATCTATTAGGTTGGTGCAAAAATAATGACGTAATAAAGTCGTTGCCAGCTATACGTTTTTTTTTAAACAATAATGTTGCCAGCTATACGTTTTTTTTTGAAACAATAATGTTGCCAGCTATACGTTTTTTTTGTTGAAACAATAATGTTGCCAGCTATACGTTTTATTTAAACAATAATGTTGCCAGCTATACGTTTTTTTGTTGAAACAATAATGTTGCCAGCTATACGTTTTTTTTTGAAACAATAATGTTGCCAGCTATACGTTTTTTTTGTTGAAACAATAATGTTGCCAGCTATACGTTTTTTTTTGAAACAATAATGTTGCCAGCTATACGTTTTTTTTTGTTGAAACAATAATGTTGCCAGCTATACGTTTTTTTTGTTGAAACAATAATGTTGCCAGCTATACGTTTTTTTTTTTGAAACAATAATGTTGCCAGCTATACGTTTTTTTTAAACAATAATGTTGCCAGCTATACGTTTTTTTTTTGAAACAATAATTTTGCCAGCTATACGTTTTTTTTTTGAAACAATAATGTTGCCAGCTATACGTTTTTTTGTTGAAACAATAATGTTGCCAGCTATACGTTTTTTTTTGAAACAATAATGTTGCCAGCTATACGTTTTTTTTTTTGAAACAATAATGTTGCCAGCTATACGTTTTTTTTTTTTGAAACAATAATGTTGCCAGCTATACGTTTTTTTTTTTTTTTTGAAACAATAATGTTGCCAGCTATACGTTTTTTATTCTATACAAGATAGACATTTAAAATTCATATAAACTGGATTTGGCATTAAATAACCCACAGTGGTTGATATGCCATAAAACCCAAACAAACAAACAAACATAATGTCTATATAATTAATTTCTTTTTCGAAAGTTATAAAACTTTCAAGAATTAACATGCAGCCATGTGCAAATGCAATGTTTATTAGTTTTCATCAACGTCTACAGATAAAATACAACTTTCTTCGCTCTGAACTATCTACAGTATTGATAAAGTATTTTAAACGCTGCCTGAAAATATGGAATATAGAAATTGCCAAATGTTTAATATATTTTCACCAATGAAAGCTAGTGTCTATCACTATCACAATATCGCCTCATCAGATACTTTAGTCTCCTTAGGAAACTATTTGGCTATATTTTAAACAAGGATGTAATTTATCACCTCACGACAAAACAACTTGCTGAGCGACAAACATTTGTTCCGCATCTCTTGGTTCTCTTCTGATGTGGTAAGAGTTATTACCCACAAAATCGATGAAGCACCCGATGGCAAGTTCAGTACCAGATCGATTGTTATGAATAACTCAAAGGCTTTTGACATGGTACGGCATAGAAATTAGTAAGCGAACTCTTCAGAGCTGTCATCAGTGATAAGGAAGAGGCAATCAGCAAGTCATTTCTCTCAGGTCTACAGAGGTCGTGTAGAAGGACATTCTGCTGAAACCCATGAGATTAATAAAGGGTTCACTTGCGTCACTTTCCCCCTGTCTTACCCGCTTTCTTCATTATATTGACGGTTTGCACTGGAATATTCACAGATCCTTACTAAACAAATACGCAGTTTATATCACATTTTATTGAAGCATTTGCAAACATCAAGATGGTCGGTGCTTTGCTGCTGACTTCGCTTCTGACCTAGCTTATCCAGCTAAATGAGAAGAAAGTTTACTTATAACTGTCAATATCTCAAAAAGCTACTAGGACGCAAATGGTTACAGAGAGTTGGATCGAGAGCAAAGAGGAGCGATAGAGGAAATGATGAAGAGAAGGATAGGGGACAGATCAAGGCATCTGGAGACGTCGATTGACATTACATTTGAATAGTTGAGAATTATAGCTACCAGGGAAACAAGAAAATGGAAAGGACTTCCACAGGCGAGAAGTGAGAGACATGAAGCTTTTGGAGAAGATGAGGCGGCTACATTTAACAGTTTCTGCAGTGAAAGGGTGAGGGCGAGATGCCAGCCTAGTTGAACGCTTAAATTCATGAAGTCTGGGAACCAGCGAAAGCAGCTCATCGGAGCAGTTAGCATGAAAGTATTTGTAAAAAAGACAAAGGGAGGCAATGGCACGTCTGTGAGAGAGCAGGTGCAGACGAGATGCAAGATCAGGGCAAATATTGCATATCCATCTTTGGATTTTATCAAGGACCTTGAGACAAACTGATGGGGCTCCAAACCATATATGGCAGCAATACTCCATGCAAGGGAGAATGGTTGTTTTATAGATTTTAAGGATTTACTCCGACAAGAAAAATTTTCTGACGCGCCACTGGAGCCGACTTTCCTTGCGGTGGACGAAGCTATTGATTGAATGTATTCGTTCTATCTCAGGTCAGCGGACAAAGTGAGACCGAGCAGACGCAAAGAGGTGCTCTCGTGGAGTTGAGCGTCAGAAATTCAAATAGGAAGCAGGATTGTTCTCTCTGGTGAGTAATAGTGAGCAGTTTTGTTTTTGACGGATTAAAGTTAACCAGCCAATTCCTGTCCCACTCCACAACACATTGAACGTGTTTTTCTAGACAAACGGCCAGGTTAGTTTTGTCGGTGACACTAGATATGTTTTAGAGGCAGGAGTAAATAGTAGTCTGGTCCGCATAGATACCTATTTGGTAACCTACTTAGATATACGACCCATTGCTAAATATGATGATAGTTGACTCAGTATTTATGCTGTCAAATGTTATCTTTACAAGTGTCAAAAAATGGCGTATCACGGCTGAAGCTACACAAATATTCCCTTTCTAAATATCATAGTGTTCAAATAATTCATTCCCCAATTTGCAGCCTGTTTCTTACAGACGCAGCATTGCAAACCTGTCGCTATTTCCATGGCAAATGTTTAAATAAGCTCCATTTTTTAGTCCTATCTGTTCAGACATGTACACCTGTGTCAGAACATACTACAACTACGAAGCCGAAACACATTTATTTCCTTCGTATTCCAATTGGAAATTCCACTGAATCAGCTTTTTTTACAAGAACAGCTACTTTAGAGAGAGACATTCGGGGGGATATTTCCTTAGGTGCTATAGTCTTAAACCAGTGATTCTCAACCACCGTGCCACGGAACATTATTTTACCGCCCAATTCTCTTAAGTGTGCCTCGAAATTTTGTCACGGCATACATATAAGTTTGTGAGTGGATGATACTATTTGAATAAATGCAGAACAAAAGATTTAGTGAAACTGATAAGAAAATGAAGGTCTTCTTATCGCACATTCGCTCAAGCATTGAAGAAATCACGAAAAAATACTAGCACAGGTTTCACTCTGAATAAGCTGCACATAAAGTTGAATAGAAACATTGAAAAAAGTAAGTTTATATTTGTGTTAGTATTCTTAAATCTATGGTTTTCATTCATCTCATTTGAATGTATACCCTTTAAATATTTTGCTAAATGAGCCGGTATATTTTTATTGACTCCTAGATGTGCCTTTTTAAAAAGAAGTTGAGAAACTGTCTTAAACACTTCGTATCAAAGTTTCATCGTTATCTATATTCATTAATCTCATAATATTTATTTTCAAACGCCTACGCCTTCATTCGTAGATGATATTAAATCCCAAATATGCCCATTATATTGAGTTTATAACTTACGTAAACACGGACTGAACGTACTGGCCGTATTCGGGAATTAAGCATATATTTATTTCATGTTAAGATACATTTACAATAGCACTTACAAAATATCGACGACAGTAAATGTCTTTGAAAATCGATTAATAGAAAGCAAGTGGCTAGAACCAACTTTTGAACATTTCCTGCTATCACTTAGTCAAAAAATGAAATCGCTTGTTCGCTTTATACAAGAACGATACAAATACAGACTTAACCGAAGTATTTTGTCAGGCGTTTTTTGACAAAACACTATGTTTCTATTCGTTTTTAACTTCTCCATGAATCATTATAAAACATTTTTCTGTATTATTTTAATCCGTTCTTCTCTGTCAGCATTCAATCGTTTCCAGTCGTCTCCACAGCGAATAGTCGTACAGACAAATCAGAATCCAAAGCCTGAGGCATCATGACATCACCTGAAATATAGATACAATTTACCGACATCTTTAATTTAATGTCACTTCAGGCAAGAATTTTTCGCGCGCTGTGAAGTTCTAATAATATTTCCTCGAGAGTTGAAATTGCCCAGAGTCTCATAGAGAATATGAAATATTAGTAGAAATGAATGAAAAAACAAAAATATTTCATCCACCGTGCCTCAACAAAAATGCATATTTTATATGAATTAAAATAGCAGGTGGAAAAATTCAGGCTTCTTTTTTTTAAAAGAAATTATTTAAAAATTATCTCATTTTAAATTGCATACCAGGTTAGTTGTAGGATTTCTAATACTGGTTTTCAAAATAAAATTTTATTTTCTATCGTAATAAGACTGATAATACTGTGTAACTCGGATATAAGAGAGTTGTCGGAACCGGAGAAGAAGTCTCTTATATCCGGGTTTCTCTTATATCAGGGTTTGGTCTATTTTGTTTAGGTAAGTATGGCTCTAATTTGGGACCAGAGAAAATCTCGCTAATATCCGAGTTTCTCTTATATCCGGGTCTCTTATATCCGATTTACACTGTAATAAAAATCGTCTTATATATTTATTATTATTATTATTATTATTATTATTATTGTTGTTATCTCTATTGTTAAAAAAACAGCGAAAATATTATTGCAACCTTAGTAACGAGGACAATATCATTGCAATTTATATTTTTCTACGGTAATAAAATATATCGACTTTAAATAATCTAATATCAGTAACTACATTATTATCTAAGTTAATTCTACAACTCTACTTTTTCTTTTTATGTGCCATGTCCCTTCAAGCCGTAGGCGATCATGGCTCTCCACCTTCCTCTACTCCTTGCAGCTCTCAGCAAATTGCTTCCCTCTGCTGCCTTCCCAAAGACCAGGTTCTGTCATCCACCTGCTCAAACTCGTCAGGTATGTCACGCGCTGCTTTCCCTCTATTCGACCCGTGAGTATCAGCTCCTCCAGGCCCTCCTTCCTCATCATGTGTCCCTGAAACTTCAGTTACCTCTACCTGATATTAAACATAATCATCCTCCTTGTTTGCAACCTCTCTAAGATATTTTCATTGACTCTTAGATTTGCCTTTTTAAAAAGTCACATCTAAGAGTCGTTGCTCACATACTCGGTCCATGATATCCTTAGCATTCTTCTGTAGAACCAGATCTCCGCCACCTCGAGTCTCTTCTTCATCTTTGAGGAAATAATCCAACATTCGTTGCCGTAAAGAAGAACAGATGCCACGTAACAGCTACACATTCTTTTCTTTGTTACCAAAGAAATCCTCCTGTCTCGCAATACTCTGCTCAGCTTTTGGAATGTGTCCATGGCCATTCCATTACGTCTACAGATCCCAGCGTCGCACTTACCATCCTCTCTCATGACGCTTCCCAGATATTCAAATTTCTGCGTCTGCTTGAACCTAGTGTGCCAGATCTGCAAATCGCATTTCGGGCTCTTCCTCTACTGATGATCACGCATTAATTTGTATTACTATTACTAATAATAATGTTCATATTTTTCAGTAATTAAATATAATGATAAACTGTGTGGAAGCGATAATTATCAGTATAAAAAAATATAACTCTTGATATTATTTTTCTGTTACGAGTCAGGTCTCTTCGGGAAGTGTGGATGAGGACTCTCCAAATATTCTTGTCCTTTATTACTCGAAGTAATTTTTGACTTTACCATCACACTTTGCTGCCGATCTGCCATCTCTTCAGGCAAAAGTATTACCTGGGTCGATCGCTATTTGCTTCTGCTCCTCATATTAATTGTCAGTACAGTGAGTCCTCCATATTCGCGGAGGTTAGAACCTGCTGCGAATAGTTAGAATCAGTGAATGCTTGTAACTCCCGACCAACTAAAAGTTCTTATAAGAACCTATTTTGATTGTTAATACCCCGCATGCCTTAAACTTTCGTCCTCAACACTTTAGAATCATTTCAGACCCTTTTAAAAACATTTTTTTAAATAGTATTGGTGGCCATACACATAGCGTAAATTTCCTCTCATGCATACAATAACCGTTTTTAATTATACATAGATCGATACAACCATTAAAAATACTGTATAAAACATGTGTAACAAGACAAAGTATAAAGTTTAAAACATTTTCTGAAAACAGAACTTAGATGATGCCCCCAGACTTGGCGTAAGCCACTTTTAAATCCCCAGCCGCAGCCCCTAACAAAGAACAAAGCGTAAGCACTACGCATGGTTTTGTGTTTGTTTTTTACAATGAAGATATACAATTCTGCCAATTTTTACCATAAAAATGGGCTGTTATATGTTTTAAGTCACTTAAATAACAGGTAAATAATATAAGGATATTTTAAATATGTTCTATCGAAAAACACGCGAATATTCGGAGTACACAGGAAAAAAATTAAAAATCCGCCAGTGTGTGAAGCCGCGCATGTGTGAAGCCGCGAATGCTAAAACGCGAATAGACGGGGGCTCAATGTATTATTCTTTCTAAGTCCTCTTTCTTCATAATGAGCATCAATTTTTTTAACTTTTTCTCTCCGATTTTAGTAGTAGTATTTTTCTTATTTACTTTCCGCAACTTTGAATGTCTCTTTTGCTGAAAACCTTACTTCCTATCTTGTTATAATTACAGTTTAATCCTATTTTCTCAGGCCATATCACATGGAAACACGTACGAGGTTAAGCAACATTGAGCCTGGCCAGTACCTATATTATTGACAGCTTACGAATATAAGGTATTATAATCGTGCATGTGCGAGTATTGCAATGGATAATGTCCCGGACGTTTTAATCAGAGAGGCGCGTTCTAATTCCTGTAAATTCACTATATTCACTTCCGCGCAAAATACCCTTGGGAAAGGTATGCATCCAACTTTTCTCCTCACAGCCATGGATTAAATAGTAAGATCTACACCACTAAATCATTAATATCCTTAAAAAAACAAATAAAAAACTCTAATAAGCAAAATATATTTTCTGGCTTTAAATAACCTGCAAGATTTTGATAAAACTAATCAATGAATTAATGTATATGTCTTTTCATCGCTTTTTTTTTCCTCAGAGATCTAACTGTGTTTTATCTGAGTCTCATATCAACATGGATTTATATACGTATATTCTTTCGTTAAGATCATTTGCTTTGATAATTTATATCTTGGTAATTGTAGTTCTCTTAAGATCGTATCGCTGTATAAATAAATTCGATGAACGACACATCCTTGATCTCATTATCTTCCTGTTTTTGTATACAAAGATTTGCGAGTTCTGTTTAATTTTGTATGTATAACTCTTTCATTTTGACGTTTTCTTGCAACAATAATAGTTTTTTTTTTAAATTATAATATTTAATAAATATTTAGAATTTATTGAAAACCATTTAACCGGCCTTCGGTATATGCCGCAATGATGAACGATAGCCTACAATGCTGTTTTGCTAAAAATGAGGAAATATGAATTGAAATATAATATATAAATTTAATATTCATATAATATAGGTTTTGTAAGTGTTTAATTTGTGGATTATTTTGTAATAAAACCCTACTTCGACTACATATTTTTCATTGTTTCTTCCAGGTTTACCTTAGATCGAACGACGATGGTACATGTGTTATTATATTCCAGAGGAACTTTTGACAGGAAGATCGTAAATCATAAGTTCATGTCTACCAACATAGGTAGTTGCCAGTTTCATCCCACACGGCAGAATGCCCAACGATATAATGCTTTCGCAGAATATTTTTAGCGCCAAAATTTAAGCCTGTGGGAATTTTCGACTCTAATTTTGGCATGATGCCTTCATGGGTTATGATGTTCTAAAATAATATTTGGCGTCGCTTTGCTCTGGATGTACGCGTCGGTTAACTCCTTAAAATCGATATTCGAAATTTGGCCTCTCTGAGTACTTGAACAATGATTTTTGGCAATCGAAGATCATTTCTTAATCTCATTTACACAAATGCATTCCTTGTATTTTGTGCAAGCTTCTCACTCTCTCTCACTTAGCCTGATTCATTCACTCTCTCTATCACTCACTCTCAATGAGTGTACTATTAAAATGTCGTTTGCTTATTAATCACTCTAAATGTGAAATTTGTTCTTCGTTCAGGATATGTGAATTTTTAATATCATATCATGTCTATTTATTTGTCTTTTTACACACACACAGACACACACACATATATATATATATGTGCGTGTATGTGTACAAGTGCATATATATATATATATATATATATATATATATATATATATATATATATATATATATATATATATATATACGCTATATACATATTATATATATATATATATATATATATATATATATATATATATATATATATATATAATAAAAAGGCTTAAACACTAATATTCCATGGTCATAATTTATTCCATTGGAATCGTAAATACGATTCAATTCATCATGTGTGGATTTGCATGCGTTTTGAACATAAAAATATAGGTCCTCGCCAGATTAGATAATCGTCATATTTATTGTTTATATTTGATTTGTAACCTGGAGTCGATATTATTTTTGTCAAATTTTCTCAATTACACAGCGTCCCTTTCAATTTTAAATTCACCCGCCCCATCTTTCTTCCCCACCACTTCTTTCCTTACCTCTCCCTCCTTCTTTAAGATTTGATCGGCCATGGTGTGTGTATGTCACCACGAAATGTATCTTTATTGTATTAGACATCCGACAACAATCATTTTTCCCCCTTCCACTCACACCTAGTTTTTAAACAACCCTCTCTATTAAACCCCTCTCTTATGAACTAACATTCGTCCCACACGCTCATAATTACACTCTCTCTAAATTCTATTTTTATTTCCGGAGTAGGTTTTTTTCTGTTTTCTTTTTGAATTTGTAGGTCTGATGAATTGGATCGTATTTACGATTCCAATGGAATAAATTATGACCATGGAATAGTAGTGTTTAAGCCTTTTTATTATACCCTTACTCTGTCCTGGACATTGAGTTCTACCTGGATTCTATCCTCTCGGAATTTTTTATTCAAAAAATATACATGTGTGTATATGCACCTGTGGATTTTGCATATATATGTATATTTACCACTAATATTATCTATATACATATATATATATATGTATATAGCGTATATATATATATATATATATATATATATATATATATATATATGTTTAGCTTATATGTATGCGTGTATCTATGCATATATATATATATATATATATATATATATATATATATATGTGTGTGTGTGTGCGTGTGTGTGTGTGTGCGGGTCAGTGTGTGTGTCAGTGTGTGTGTGTGTGTCAGTGTGTGGGTGTGAATGTGTGGGTGTGTTTGTAATAAACAATAAAATCCAAAATTACCTCATATGGGGAATAGCCTATTTCGGCAAAGGTAGATGTCGGTCGTCTGTCTTATCAACCCAGGTGTGGCTTAGTTCATGTCTATAGAGCGGAAAAAGAATTTAACTGTGAAATCTAAAAGTTTCAGTCAGACGAAAGAAACATGGATTAGGTGAGGGTGCGAGGTATTTGTGTTAAAGAGAAGAGGTTTTATAAAATTAGACCCGAATATTAACCTTATGACATTAATTCGGGGTTATATAAAGAATTAAATATTAATTTAAAATTTCCTAAAAAGGGGTTTAAAAATAAATTATATATATATATATATATATATATATATATATATATATATATATATATATATATATATATAAACCTTAAATATTCATTCCGGTAATAATTTATTTCGTGAATATCTATATATTCAACTCTTCAGACCGAAAACTTTTAGTAAATGGAGACAATACGCCGGATTTGTATATTTGATTGACAGGGGGAATGGAAAGCAAGAGAGAAGAGAAGAGAGAAGGAAAAGAAGAAGAAAAGTGACGAATAGTCAGGTTTTTCTTAATAATGTCTGTGGGCCTAAATATTAGAAAATTTGTTGTTGCATTTTTTGGGCGCCACCTAACAGTTGATACACCGCTTTGAGCAGCTCTAAAAGTCAATGGAAACTAATGTGCAAATGAAAGATTTGAGATGAAAATTTATAAGTAGAAATTATCCAACTTATTAACATGTGCATAAGAGCCATTGACAAGTCATTGTAACTGATAATCACTCGCTTTTATGCACTAAAATCGCGGTGAAATTTTTTGCTGAAAAATGGTAAGGCTATGATTTTGAAAGGAAAAAAAACGAGAGATTGTCAGGTAGTTAGAAAAATTCTAAAAACAAAATGTCCAAAGAAATCGAAATGTTTGCTACGACTGGAAGTACTTTAAGGGTAAATAAAACTAGAAGAACACAAATATATTGCAAGAAGGAATAATGTTTGCGAGAGTCTCGATGGGCCACCGTCCTGTGTATAAATATAAACTACATGTGGAACAAAAGTCTCTTATAGGCAGGTTTTTAGGATCGTGGAATAACCACTTAATTGCTGTTGTTACAAGGTTCACCGTGACGGTGGGTGGTAGCACCTGTAAATGATAAGAAGGCTGATGAATAGCACGATGCATATACCGATGTCTAGACGAAGGAAATTGGAAGAAAAGGATAATTGTTTTTAATCGAGAAAAAAAACTAGAACGCTATAGATATATCGATGACGAGACAA
The DNA here is from genome assembly GCA_963932145.1 of Acanthosepion lycidas. Classification (NCBI taxonomy): domain Eukaryota; kingdom Metazoa; phylum Mollusca; class Cephalopoda; order Sepiida; family Sepiidae; genus Acanthosepion; species Acanthosepion lycidas. The sequence goes on along the minus strand of OZ010591.1, from coordinate 79,409,011 downwards.
AGGAAAATGAATGAAAGAGGTATTTATTTATTGTAAGAGAAAATAGAATAAGGCATTTAAATTTCTCGACCGTCGGAGAGGTAAAACAAAGAAACGATCTGGTTCCGATTAATATTAAGATGAAGTAACGAGTTATCGCGGAATAACATCGACCTCCCATAAAGAAATAGATAATATTTTTACGACCATTGTGAGCGAAGAAGAGGTACAGACCTAAGTTTGGCCGATAGATGAGTATTGAATTTGAGAAGCAGTCACGTTTCCAGCATAAGATAGATAAAAGAATGACAATTATATTTTTCGTCTGCCGAAACGCGATAAAACTTCCCAAAATCAAAGGAATGGTTTCCCGTTTTGCCACTTTTTGACCTAAAGGGTTGGTGATGGGATAAAAGAAAATGATAGATTCCAGATGTGGAAACGTCCATACACAAAAGCACGATGAGAAATAATTTTGAACGATAAAATTTCGCCGTTGGTTTAGAACTTAGGGGACGATTTTGTTCAGGTGACCAAGGAAGAAAAGGTCCAGGCGGAATTCTAAATGAGTCGAAGGACTTTCAACGACCCTCGGGCAGTGATGCTGAGAGACACTTACATTAAGCAGGAAGAAAACAGGTTTGATCAGGTGAGCAAAAGAGGGAGAATTCCAAGGAGGGCCTTCCACATATTTGGACATTTTCAGAGAGAGCTCTGATTGGATTTTGGGGAACGCTGGCATGCCCAGAGCGCCTCACTCCCCATCCCACCCCTTGCGCGTGGGTCGATAAAAACAGAACGCCGAGACACTACGGCAGAGAGAGAGAGAGAGAGAGAGTTTGTTCCAGCCACCGGACGAGAGACACCGCACGTGATTACCTGCTGAAAGGAAGCCCCGAATATCAGCCTTGTGCCAAACATCACCAATCCACAATTACCACTTAAAAAGTGGGTTGTGTCGATAAACATCCGCATGCGAGCTGGCAGAATCTTTTTTATTTTTTATTTTTGACAAAAACCTAGCCAACGAAGGACCATACATAAATATAATATTTATTTTTTTATTTTTATTTTCTTCTTGCGTCTTCATCCCATTTTGAACCAGACCAATACGAAGATACCTGACGACGATTTCATCCTAGACGACCTTATGATCAAAGCAAATTACAACGTGGGATAAGACAAGGCCGGGATGAAAGTGATCTAGTTATTGATCAGCCGCGGTCATTGGATACAAGGACGAACATGGAGAGACTTGGGATGACATTAGGGTCCTACATATAAGTGAATAATCAACTCCAAACTGTAGACAAAACACTATGAAAAGTATAATAGATGTTTACAGTAAAAAATACCAGCAATACATTTTTCGAAAAAAAATATCAGCAATACATTTTGGCAAAAAATACTAGCAATACATTTTTTTTTAAATATTGCATCAATACATTTGCCTCTCTATAAAACTCTTTACAAAAATACGTCAATGAAACCTGATGTACAAACCGATTTCTTACAAAGAATACATTCTATTCATACGAACCTATCCTAAAAACATTGTTGGCATTAAATAAACCGTTGATGTTGATATGACATTAAACAAAATAAACCAAACCTCGATAGGATATCCACACAAATGAGGAGATAATACATTTTCAACAGTAAATTTCCAACTGATACAATACGTGGAATATTAGGAAATAACATATGGAGCAGCATCCAATATTCAATCATTGACTCAAAATATCAGAATAGAAGATTCAATTAATCGAAAGATCATCTAACGTGGTATGATGGGAAACGTTGTATCAAAAGCAATGGTAGAAGAAGATTGATAAAAGTTGATAGAAACCTAAACAGCGGAAACCACATTCGTTTTAGTATGGTCTAATCTATTAGCAAACAAAGAAATCAGAGAAAATTTGTACTATGAAGCTGCTCCTTAACATACATCACATGTGACAAAATGGTTTCTCGTCAATGAAGATGTTCAACTTTTGGAAGACTGGCCATTACAAAGTTCCTGATTACCAAAAGTAATTAATTTTTCAGGTATCTTATACTTTTTCGATTGGATATTTCATTGTTCATAAAGCATGGTTACCTCATTTTGATCTGCAAACCAAGAAATTCTAAATTTAATTTCTGTATATTCCAGTGTGTATCAGTGATTAAATATCTGTTTTTTTATCCAGTTAGTTGAATTAGTTGTTTAATACTGCAAAGATTTAACTGCAATATCGATCGCTATATATCCGTCTTCCTGATTACTATTTTCTCCCATTATTAATATGTCTGTTCCTAATTCTTTTATCTTCATGACTTTATTGCCTTACCTGGAGTGAAACCGATTAAAAATGCATATTCGATAGACAGTTCACAGAAAGGCTTAGAACAGAAGGACTTTGTATTGATTGTGGTAACTTTCAATATATAACTATAGGAAGATGTTAATCTAGTCGTTGTAATGGGAATGATTAGGCTAATACTAATTAGCATGACGATACCATTAGGCAGAACTCGAGATAGACGAGAAGAGAGACAGTCACTTGTGACCACTACTACTAAAATTGTGGTGTATGAACTTCATAACATGCGTATACGTGTGCCGTCACTATGATTTCTTCTGTAGTGATAGTTGTAAACATAGATAACGCAATTTTTTGTGTAACCTTGATTCATTTTAACATCAATATTGAAGCAATTCTACTGCCTAAATATTAAGATTTCGCTTTTATTTTCATGTGTTGCGACCTAAATTTGGTCGCCATACTTTTCTAAAAAAAATGGTCTTCAAGTAAGTTTTGTCAATGTTACTTAAAATTGTCGCATCGATCTCTGATAGGAAATTTATATATCTTTAGCTTTGACAGGAATATTTTTTTTTCTTTTACTTCAAATGCCATAAAAAGTCAATGATGTAAAACCGGTAATAAATATAAAAAAAAAAAATCTGGAATACGGAGATGTAGCCGGAAGTTGCTTTCAGTCGATACCTTTTTCGGTTTATCTTGGTTTATACATTAAAACCTTAGATTTCCTAACACTGGAAAACAGCGGATAGTAATCTTTGGAAATATTTCTCTAAGCAGATTCTGAGATCGATATTAAAAAAAAAGCTATACTCAATATATGCATACCATTTCAAATGTTCAGTTTATTCAACCACAACTGTAAATAGTATTATTGACGAATGCAAATATTGCTTTAGAAATATATTTTCTTTCAATTCAAATCCAGATGATTTCAATAATATTCAACTGATTATGATACACGTCTGAATCGGCTACGAGTTTCTGTTATTTACCTGAAAGTGGAAAATATTACACACTCTCTAATATACAAAAACACACAAAGATACACACAACGAAGCACTAACACACAAACGCACACACGCACACAAGCAAACAGAGACACACACACAGAGGGTTTTCGGGGATTTTTTTTAAAATAGAAAACAAAGTGAAAATCTAAATGAAAAATCGATTCATTTGAGAAATAGAAAATGTGCATACAGGTTATAATGACCAAAAGACAAAGAAGCCACCCTTCACATACATTACGGCCTCAATCCGACACCGAACTTGACTTACAGGCAGTGCGGTTGGTTTCTCAACCACGCCCCATATATTGATAATCCATGCATATACAATCAGAGGAGTTAGAGTGTAAGACGCTGGGTCTAATAAAGATTATCTGACAGCCACTTCCGAATGTTCCTGGAGGTGGACAGGGAGCTGAATCTCGCTACCTCACATATGGTCTTCCAGTAGCTACGTGCTCCAAACAAGGCTTGACCACAGTTGTTCAGCAAATACACATAGCCATCTGAATTGAGCCTGAGAGCTTAATTGAAGTTGTGAGGTGGCATGACATTAACCTAACTGGAGACACACCCAAAAACTCTCACAGTTTAAGAAAATTTGATCACTTTGACACAAGGAAATTAATATGGATTTTAGGCAAGTTATGCAGCTGGACCTGAACATAATGTTTTTTTTTTTTAATCAAAGAAGTAAATTATTCCTGGTTCAAAAGGATGTTTCACATTGTTCGAGAGTTTCTTTGCTTCTGTCATACGGTTTTTTCTCGAGCTTTTTCTGAAAGACATTGAACATTACACCTCTTGCATGACTGGTAGCGGAGGTCCTCATCCAAGATCAGATTCATGGTGGAAATTGCAACACTCATTTCCCGCGCCAAATCCCGCATTCTTTTGTCTGGGTCTTCTAACTCTTTAACTTGAGGTTGTTGGGCGAATTCTGGTGTAGAAAGGCAATCAGAACGTCTGGTGTGTTCTATCCTACAAAAAATGGCCTCGTAGTATCCGTTGCAGTTATCCATTTCACGCCTTACTCCTTTCACGTCGTTCAAAGCGCATTTAGCAGCTGTCATGTTTACGGCATTTCGATGCCCGGCACGAATTATCATTATGTAGAATAAGCCTTTCTAAAATTCCGGTGGCTTCAACTCGTCTGTGTCATTTAACTTTGACACCTTTAAAACTCGCCTCTATTTTGCTGGTATTGACCCAGGAAATTACAGGATCAATTTTCTGAAATTTAAAGGAATAATGTAAAATTACTTCCAATTTATTGATATAGTCATTATTATTCAGTATATCCTCTCCTGAAATAGTTATCACGTTCCTGCCAGTATAAGGTTGGGTAGCTCGAGTCTTACTTCGAGAATAACAAAGTCAGTGCATGACTCGGCCATTGGCTAACTCTTGCTTGACAACCCAGACTGTGCCAAAAATATGTGAATAATTCTTTCAGTTTTGTTCATCATTTCCGCATTCTTGAAGCGGTCGACATTAAGTTACATCAAGCGACTCTGTAGAAACAGAAAGAGCATTTCATTCGTTCCCTCACACTTTTAGGGGTGTTGCAAAGTATTTTTTTTTCCATTTGATGCTCACTTGAAGCATTTTTATTATTTATTCGTAAACTCTTTTACCAATAAATATATTTTAATCGTGTTTCATAATATTACCATCTCCGCCCTTATTTCTGGTATGTGAATTTTGCATATCTTTGTTTTCGTTATTAATTTTGCTAACTTATTCCTTCTGGCGAAATATTGTCTGAAAGGATCCCTCAACGTAAAATTCCCTCATGTATCTTCAAGACGTTATATATATATATATATATATATATATATATATATATATATATATATATTCATCAGCCAGTAAAACGACAAATGTCCACAAAATATAGGGAGTTAAAGAATGATTTGGTTGCATTGACCTAAGAGAAGCGGGTAAGACGGGCCGATTATGAAGACAGTAGGGCAGATTTTGGTTGACTATAGGCATGAAAACACAGCATCTGCTCGGGATTTGGTTCCAAAAAGTAGTGGTTGGAATAGAATGCAATAGAAATTCTTTCTTGCCAATGCAAATCGAATACAAGGAGAATGATTTCTCCCATGTGTACATCGCATGCTGGGTCTTAGCTGCCAATGTCTGCAATGGTGCAACTAATGAATACTTCTGCTCATAATATTTTCCATAGAAAAATCGATAGTGTAACAGGAAAGTTTCAACGGCTTCCTGCGTGCACAATGACTTGTAGGGCGTAAAATAATTAATCAGCCGCAAAACGCAATTGAACAAAGTCAAGCCTGGAAAGTTTAGATTGGCGCTTCCCGTAATACTAATTTGTTTTCTTCTGATCCGTCTCCTGTAAAGATAGGGGAGGATAAGAGAGTTTTGCGACATTTTGAAGCGGTAAAAATAAGGAAACATTTTACTAGTAGCTTTAGCTATGGATTGTGTGTTTATATATATATATATATATATATATATATATATATATATATATATATTTATATATATATATATATATATATATATTTATATATATATATATATATATATATATATATATATATATATATATGTATGTATGTGTGTGTGTGTGTATGTTCCATTTTAAAAAGATACTTTAAATACGTCCATACATACACTCATACTCTCAGACACACACGCATACACATCAACGCAACTAAATATACTATATATATATATATATATGTGTGTGTGTGTGTGCGTGTGTGCGTATGTTCCATTTTAAAAAGATACTTTAAATACGCTCATACATACACTCATACTCTCTCACACACACCCACACACATCAACGCAACTAAATATACTATATATATATATATATATATATATATATATATATATATATATATATATATATATATATATATATATATGTATGTGTGTGTGTTCCATTTTGAAAAGATACTTTACTAAGACGCTCATACATACACTCGACGCTCACACACACATACATCAACGCAACTAAATATACTATATATATATATATATATATATATATATATATATATATATATATATATATGTGTGTGTGTGTGTGTGTGTGTGTGTGTGTGTGTGTGTTCCATTTTGAAAAGATACTTTACAAAGACGCTCATACATAAACTCAAACGCTCGCACACACATACATCAACGCAACTAAATATACTATATATATATATATATATTTAATTTCCTTCGAACAAAGGTAGTGAAACCACTCAGGCACAAGGTGATACTGAATGTGAAGGAAAAGAAAAACTGAAGCATCATGAAGAAACGAAACGAGAACAATAAAAACAATAAGAATCAAGAAGTCGGTAGCTAACGAATGACATTGCATTGAAATTTTAAAACTTAGCATGATCGCAGAAAGTCGGAATAGAATTTCAGAAGCGAGAACATCTGTAGAATAAACTATTAACATGGAACTTACGATTACATGTAGCCATTTGTACGGTAAAATGATGATTCCTACGCTTACATTCATAAGGTCTAGTTACGACATTGCTGATTTTTGTTTAGATTCCATCAAGAATCTCTAGATATGTAGCAGGAACAGCAGATCATATGTAACAGCAATATGCAAAGCATAAATGAATGGGAGAGTTATAAATATGTATGATAGATTCTGGAGAGTAAAATTGTTTAGCACGACACGGTTGACCGACATTCTTCGCAGCAGAATTGAAATTGACTTCATAAATCTTTCCATTTCCTACTAGCATAGAACCGAGAAGATGCAACGAGTCAAACTTCTTGCAGTTATATATATATATATATATATATATATATATATATATATATATGAAAATATTGTAGAAAATAGGAAAGAAACTGGTTTGGTAAATAATCCAAAGTTCCTTAGTATTTTTGTAATTATTTTTAAAAAATAGTGCTTGATACGAAAGTAGAGCATAAATATAATTATTTATTTAAAAATATGATTCCAACACGCTACATAAGAGGTCTCATGTTTCAAAACAAGAGCCGAAAACTTCAAAATAATATTTGAATTAACTTGAGTTAAAGTAGGTTCTGTTCCATCTTCAAGCGAAATTTTTTGGGAATGACTTATTTCTGAAGTTTACGAGTTTTAATAGTATGGTCAGAATTGAAATCAAAAATTTCCATGGTAACATCAAGGGCGGATTGTTTGGAATCGGCAGAGGTGGGGTGTTAATAATTTGTATCAGTATAGAGTTACTTTCATAGATGTCGGGTCACGGTAAGGTGGGGGTGGCTGAATTTACAACGGAGGAAGTTTTCGCATAGTCTGGCTTGAGCGTCTACGGAGATTTATTAATTTATTTTTATTTTATTCTTTTATTATATCTCTTTATGAAAGGGATTTGTGTATATGAAAAGGCGGTATTTGACGACTTCATAAAGGGTTATCAATTTTTGTGGGTAATTAAAACTATGTATATGGGCTATGGATTTTAAAATTTATATGCGTGTTTTAGGCTAGTTATTCAGAGCATAAGTTCGGTTGTGTCGGCAGAAAACCGTTAATTCTTGCCGGTTGTTTAATAGGTTTTTATTGTTTAGGAGCTTAATAATGTGTAGTTTCTCATGGAGGCACAAAGGGCATGGGTCATCCCAAGTTTTGCAAGTTCTAGTTCTGTTAATGATTTTCCATTTTACTTTAGGTGTCCTATTTTTTTCTTTCAGGTGCCAAAAATATTTAGATAGAGAGATCTGATGTCTAAAGTTTATGTTGTTGAAGGAGCATTTATGCTGCCTCCATCTGGTTTTAAAGGCATTTTTCGTGGACCCAATGTATATCATATTATTGTTAGGGTTCTCCGTGGATGATATAGTGCATTGGTATACCACAGATTTGATGCAGCACTTATTTTCTAATGGGCAGTCTACCGGGTTTCTACAATCGCATAATTTTTCCCTATCATTATCGGAATTAAGTGTAGAGTTATTAAAACTATTCTGTAGACTGTATAGTTCAACATTGACAAGACTTGCTGGACACTCGAGGTTAAATGTTACGTTACGTGGTCATTTGTGTATATAGAATTGGAAGATAACGTTTACCTCTGGCCCTGAACATGTTAAAATTGTACTGATCGTGAAGTAATATCAAGTCAAAAGGTGAGTATATTTTCGGGGCAATATGTGTATATGTGCGTATGAGTGCGTGTGCGTGTGTGTGTATGTTTATACCGCTCCAGTAATTACCTGTTGTAAGTAATCCTGTAAGTACCCATGGTAGTGGTTCGCAAGAAGAAGCCACTCGAGTGGAACTTAATGCCCAGAGGATCTACTATGTAAGTAACTCTATTTGTATATTTAGGCAGCAATCTTTCTTTCATGCACATTTCCGTGAATACGACAGACAAGGTACTTTTATTTAGTTTTTTTATACAATTTCTCATGCGATCTAACTTTTTTTCTTTTCGGAAAAGAAAAGATTATTAGATCGTATTCAATGAAATGTGCATATATATATATATATATATATATATATATATATATATATATATATATATATATATATATATATATGCAATTTTTGTCTGACGATGGCATTGTCACAAACAACATCATATCAACGCATCTGAATATACTATATATATATATATATATATATATATATATATATATATATATATATATATATATATATGTGTGTGTGTGTGTGTGTGTGTGTGTGTGTGTGTATGTGTGTGTGTCCTTAAAATAACGGAATCCCTGAAAATGGTTGTTTTAGTTTGTTTAATTTTTTTTATTTTCTTGTCACCAAAATTCGCTTGTAAACTGAGATTCATTTTAAATTAATCTTGGAATGAAAAGTTACATTATGTATTATGCCTCTCAAAAACATTGCGGTTATTTTGAAGAAATTTGCCAGCCAATTATATTTTAACATAAATATCATCCTACACATCAATGTGATTAATAAACAGAAAATACTTTCAAATACATTATAAGTATGATGATTTTAAAAGGATATAGAAAAACAAATGAAAATTCATGGAAAGCACAATAAAGTTTATATATCGAAAGAAAATAATTATAATGCTATAATTACAAACATATTTTGAGATGATAGTTTTATCAAGCTAAGAATGGTGAAGCTCGCGTTGTTGCATTAAACATATGAAAGGCCTTTGACAGTTTTTAGCATAACGATCTTCCTTAGTTGAAAGTTTATGGTATTTCTTGTGAAATTCTTAAGTGAATATATCTGAGTATATCTTTGTAATCAAATCACGAAATGAAAGTTGTCCTGAACGACCACTCTTCTATATATTTCTGTATTAACGCAGGGGTCATCTTGAGCTATTATCTTAGATCTACTATTTTCATCAATGATCTTCCTGCTGGCTTCAGCTTTCAAACGCTTAACTATGCCTGATGATATGACTATTCACTCTTGTCTTCATAGTAAGTCTGATCGATTCGATGAGGTCAAATTGGCAGCTTAGTTCAAAAGTTTCCTAAAATCTGCTGTTGAATGTGACAAGAAATGACTAATTTATTGTGAGGCCAAAACAACGTTGCTCTCTCTATTACTCATCAGAAAGTCCCTTTTTTGCCTCCTTCCATCAGCGTTGTTGATGCTAACTTCCAGAAGAGTGAATCGTTGCGCCATGTTTTTCTAACATTCTATGCAACCATGACATATTGAATCCATTGGATCACTATCTCGTGGTAGACATTTTTTCACTCCAGAATCTATCTCGTATATTTAAAAGTCTACCATTCATCCATGATTCAAATATTGCTACCAAATATAGTCTGGTGCTCCTATTATATAATTACAGATTCTTGAAAAAAAGAAGAATTTCTAATTTTATTGAAAAGAAAGAATTTTTAATTTTATTGGTCCTGACCTGACTGGTGTCTTGATCTTCACACTGCCTTAGTCTAGCTTCGCTGTACCTATTCTCTATATATTCTAATGGTAATTTTTAGATGAATTTTACGATATGGAATCTAGACTCCATGATTTTAAGCGCGGTATTAGATTGGCAACAATGTTTCTTCAATATAAAGTTAAATTACCTAAATATAGCCGTAAATTCTATGATAACAATTTTAATTTAAATGTAATCTCAATCATTAATTACTCTCTTCCTGATTCCTCTTTTTTATTGTTTTCTCTCTTTAATGTATTTTTTTTTCTTTTCACTCATCCTTGCATACATCTTTTCTTTTTGTGTGCCATGTCCTTTTAGGACGTAGGCGATCATGGCTCTCCACTTTCCTGTATCCCTTGAAGCTTTCAACAAGACCCTTCTCTCTGATTCCTCCCCCAGACCAATTTCTATCATCAACCTGCTCGAGCTCACCAGGTATGTCACTCACTGCGTTCTCTTGTCTCTCTTTCCCTCTATTCCACCCGTGAGTATCAGATTCTCTAGGCCAGCCTTCCTCATTATGTGTCCCAGAAACTTCAGCTGCCTCTTTCTGATGTTACGTAAAAACCTTCTCCTTGTTTGTAATCACTCTAATACTTCATCGTTCCTCACACGCTCAGTCCATGAAAATCCAGTTACTTCTTCCTAATGTTAAGTATTAGCCTCCTCATTGTTTGCACACTCTGTAAGATCGTTGCTCACACGCTGGACCCATGATATCCTTACCATCCTTTTGTAGAAACACATCTCTG
>OZ010591.1:79380571-79393071 GCA_963932145.1 Acanthosepion lycidas | reverse complement strand
TATATACTCCTCAGAGGAGGATATAGAGCAGGCATGGCCAAAATTTTCCGACCAGTGGACCGCATGAGATATGACTCGTCATAAGGCGGGCTGCACTACTCAAAAAGATTCAATGTAATTTTGCGTTGAATGTGCCTCAGCGATTTTCACTACGGAAGAACTTACGCATAAGCGCCTGCCTTAGAAACGGAGAAAGCTGATATTTTTTATTTGGAGAAAAGTTTTTTCAAGAATTAAAAAAATAAATCTTGATAAAATACTAATACAGACGACACTGCGATTAGCAGACACCGTTTCATGTGATTGATTTCTAAGTAATCCACTTTTAAACGCAAAAGAAAATTAATAAATGTTATATTTCTTCTCCAGAGAAAAAGTTATAATGAACGTTTTCCTGTATCTGAAATAAAAAAAAAGTATTTGCACGTCTGATCTTCCGTATATAGGAGAGTGTGTGCGTGAACAAGTGAAAACGAAACAAAACAAAGTAAATTTAAGGAAATGTAATTTTCCTAGTGAAATTAGGCGTGCAAACGGGCCATAGGTGGCTCGGGAGCCGCAGTTTACCCATGACTAATATACAGTAACGAATATATATATATATATATATATATATATATATATATATATATATATATATATATATATATATATATATATATGTATACATATATATATATATATATATATATATATATATATATATATGTATTGTATATTTACGCAGCAATTTTTAATTAATGCACGTTTATTTAAATAATATTAACAAGTTTTGTCTATTTATTTTGAGTAATTCATTGTGTAATTTTTTTTTATATATGAAATTTACTTAAAAGTGTGACATTATAATGATCGGTACGTGTGATTAACGGTGAAGCATGTAAAAGGCAACGTCAGCTTAGCGATTTAATTCGTTCCTGGAGGCAGTTCGTGACCCGAGATTTTCATAAAACGAAATAATTTTCCTCATAGGAATCAATATATTAGGTTGGTGCAAAAATAATGTCGTTTTTTGACGTATTTTAACGTCAAAAAACGACATTATTTTTGCACCAACCTAATAAATTGGATTAATCCGTTCCAGGATCCCAGATGATGGCTTATTTAAACTTTTACAACAGTACTTTTTCATAGAACAAAACCAATGAAAATCATTAAATTTAACACAAAAAATAGATTCAGAGAATACGAAACCGATAAAATATGGACGAAATCTTAATTTAATTTTACCTTAGCTCTTCGAGGGAAAGTTGATGGCACAAGTGGAAGGTGGTGATGAAGTGAAAGGGGAGAAATGCTATATTTGCAAGGGCAGTTTGTTTATTAAAGAAAATTAAGCGAGAATCCACGTAAAATAACGTTTAAAGTGATAAAATTCTATCGGATGGAGAAGTAAAAAGCCATTGCCTTAAAAATGCCTTGATTTACTTTTGGATACGTAACTGGGCAGATATGAAATATTCAAGGAATCTTAATACGGAAACTATTAGACACGTCTCAAATTTTGCTTCGCCCGCACAGCGGCTCTCTGGCTGAGTCGGTTAAGGCACGTCAGATCTAACAACGGTTTTTCCCCTGTCCAGAGGGAGGCAGTTTTGAATGCTGCTGGAGCGTGCAATATTTTTTCTGTAATAAGATTTCTCGAATATTCAGACCGGTAGACGAAAATGAATAAATATCTCAGTTATTTCTCTTTAACTGAACTCTTCAAGTTTTGGGCTCACCACTGATGTAGCCTGGTATTGAACTGAAAGAGTAAGAGGCATGGCATGCGGAACTAGAACAATCTACCCCGGTGGTTGAAATAAAGCGTTAAGTTCGAAATTCCAAACACCTGACGAAGGCCGGAGCGTATAACGGCCGAAATGTGAATATTGCAATGAAAACGAGGGTTACAGTCTGAATAATGTAAATGATTATAAGTTAGTTTATTGTTGTTGTTGTTGTTGTTAACTTCATTATCTTTTCTGTACTAGTAGATTTTATACATCTTTCTCTTGGCGTTGTGAATGAAATAATAAGATGATTTTTTAAATGTGTCTTCTAAATATGAAATGATAATAACCTAGATAAATAATAAACATGATAAATACAGATAGAATGTTGCCAACCAACTCTTGAAAGTCTACTATCCAAAACAACTTATGTAATCGTAACAGTATCAACATAAGTACTACCAAAACCGGAAATATTATGGATATGATTAGAAACTAAAATACCCATTACAATAATATTTCTGAAGCATGCATATATAGAATAAACTATCAAATTGTGACTTAATTGAGGAAACTTGCTGAAATTTAGAAAAAAAAGTATCTATGATCACAAAAAGTGCCTCGTACACAACACTTTATTAAATTTATTAATTTACACACAGAAAAAAATTAAACCACAACTTCGATCTAAAAAATGAATCATTTATTACAAGAACTTTTTCAGACGGAATTTCTTTAAAAGTGCATCTATTTTTGTCTTCTTCAAAAGTTAACTTACGGCCATTTTTTTTTTTTTTTTGTTTTGTTTGTTTTGTTTTTTTTTCAAATATCACCTTTCATGAAAGAAATACTTCTTTCGGAACTGTGAATACAGTGTAACCCGGATATCAGAGACCCGGATATAAGAGAAACCCGGATATAAGAGATATTTTCTCTGATCCCAGATTAGAGCCTGTTTAATGTATATATAATAGACGAAACCCGGATATAAGAGAAACCCGAAAATAAGAGAAACCCGGATATATGAGACTTCTTCTCCGGTCCCGACAACTCTCTTATATCCGGGTTACACTGTATAAAATGTTAAACGTGAAAGGAAAGCGATTAACGCAAGTCAGTTTTTTTTTATTTAAAGCAAATACATAAATAATTTATGAAAATGAAATAAAACAATAAGTAATAATTTAATTCGGAAATAAATAAATATAAAAAATAAGAAAAGAAAATTCAACAACAACGTTAACATTTACTCTCACTCATTGGCCATTAAATTAGTTTTTATCCACCTCCAGAATACATCACGAACTACAAAGTTAGCCTTAACGATAATTTAGAGCCGTCTTAAATCTAAAATATATGAATAAAACTCTGAAAATGTAAGGATATGTTTCCATTTGCTTATAAATACAGGCTGCAAAATAAAATCCTTGATAAATTTATTAGTTCTTGCCTACCTAGAATATCGGATTCAGGCCCTTTCGCAATGCCGTAACGTAGTTTCTCTGTGTATTTTCTATATATACTTTCATGTAAATTGTTCTGAGGAACTTTCTTCAAATGGTACATAGATTTTATGAATTTAAGCTCAGTATTAGATGGATGGCCAGGTCTCATCAATCTACAGTTGAAATTGTTAGATGTAAGTATCAGTCCCTTCCATCGCACTTTTCACGTGTGGAATCCACTTCTGGCTTCTTGCTTCTCAGTCAACTTTGACCTTCGAAAATTTAAATGCAATGTAAATCTATATTTTCTGTCTTCTTAATTCTTATTCTGCTATTTTCCTCATCTGCTTAATAGTAGTCTTTTTTCTTTTTTCTCATATTCTCTAAAACTCATTAACACCTTGCATCTTACTGGCTTTATTACCTTGCATGGGCGAAATGATTAAAAAGGAGTGGAAGAAACGTGTCGGTAAAGAAACATTTTTCTTTTTGTCTTTATTCATACTTTTTTTTATAGATACACTTTATTTATATCTGATTTTTTGCATATATATATATATATATATATATATATATATATATATATGTGTGTGTGTGTGTGTGTGTGTGTATGTATGTGTGTGTGTGTGTGCGGTTTACTGCTACCAGCAAGCAGAAATATTTCTTCTCCCGATGATGCCCATTTTGGCCAAAACTAGTCGAGGAATCTAAAGGAAATAATAATAAAAATACGAAAGAATATTAATCTACAACCTAGTGTGTCTGAAGATTTGAATTTTTTAATATTTTTTTATTGTTCAAATTATATATATATATTCATATATATATATATATATATATATATATATATATATATATATATATATATATATATATATATATATGTAGATATGTTGATATATATATGTATGTATATATGCATGTATGTATGTGTATATATATATGTGTGTGTGTGTGTGTATATACAGTAGCGTCCAAAACTAAGGGACAAAATTTTAAAACCTAATATTTGTTAGAAATAACAACTGTGAAAAGCTGAAATTTTGACAACTGGTATTCGTTATCATCCATAATAACATACTAAAATTTGAATCATTTGCAAAGGATAGAAAAAGAATTATAACAATTATTTATTTCTTTTCAAAATAGGATCGTCCAAAAGTAAGGGACAAAATTGAGAAAAACAATGTAAACAGTATGCTATATTCAAATTTTTTGATTTCCTCTAAAGAATAAGTCTTACTTAGTCATTTGTAAACGTTGCATCAGCCGGCACCATGGCGAAACGCCAAAATCTTGATTACTCTGTGAGACATGCTATTGTGAAGCTACACAAGGAAAAGCACACCATTAGAAAGATTTCAGAGAAAATTTTCAAAAAAAAAAGTTCCAAATTTGAAAATAAATAAATAATTGTTATAATTCTTTTTCTATCCTTTGCAAATGATTCAAATTTTAGTATGTTATTATGGATTATAACGACTACCAGTTGTTAAAATTTCAGCTTTTCCCAGTTGTTTTTTCTAACAAATATTAGGTTTTAAAATTTTGTTCCTTAGTTTTGGACGCTACTGTATGTATATATATATATATATATATATGTGTGTGTGTGTGCGTGTGTGTGTGTGTGTGTGTGTGCATTTGCTTGTACAGTGTAACACGGATCTAAGAGACCCGGATATAAGAGAAACCCGGATATAAAAGATTTTCTCTGGTAACAAATTAGAGCCTCTGTTAATGTAAACAAAACAGACCAAACCCGGATATAAGAGAAACCCGGATATAAGAGACTTCTCATGTCCCGACAACTCTCTTATATCCGGGTTACACTGTATCTGTGAGTGCGTGCGCGCTCACGCCTGCGTGCGTTTCTGTATGCTAGTGTGTGCGCCTCTGTGTGTGTACGCGTCTGTGTGTCTGTGCAAGTGCGCGCGTGTGTGTGTGTTGTCTGCATGTCAATTAGGCCCTTAAACCGCGAGTCATCATACTGTTTAAATATCCACAATATGTCTGCATATACTCTATTCTCATTTTCAGTTGGCTCTTCCCGATAAATACATGACATTTATGTAACAGATTAATGTACTTTGCGTATTGTTATTATTTCTTATTGTTTGACCAAAATGCTACGGTTGGTAGGAATCTGAAATTGAATGTGTCAGTCAAAAACATTATTCTTGGTCTTATCTTTGACGTGCACTCAATCACCGACTTTACCCCCGTAATTAAAAGGAAATGTTATCAAAACCACAATGCAATATCAAAGTATACAAAATAATAGCAACTTCAAATATATGCATCTAGAAAATCAATAACTTTAACATACACCATAGCATCCGATTTAATGTCAATGTTTCAATTAAATTTTCACATTGAAGGGAATATATATTTGTCTAAAACTGTCAGACTTACATTCGTAAAATTAATTTATACCGCATAGAGAACAAACGCAGATAGATAGATAGATAGATAGATAGATAGATAGAGATACCTAGATATAAATCAAAAGAAGATAGAAAAAAGAAAGGAAAAAGATATATAGAATTACTAAAAACATAGATAGATAGATAGATAGATAGATAGATAGATAGATATGATCAGATAGATAGATATGATCAGATAGATAGATAGATAGATAGATAGATAGATAGATAGATATGATCAGATAGATAGATAGATAGATAGATAGATAGATAGATAGATAGATAGATAGATAGATAGATAGATTGGACAGCCTGGCATAGATAGGAGAAGTTGGAATATATATGTAAATAGAGAGTTAGATAGAGATGAATAGAACGTAGATAGATAGATAGATAGATAGATAGATAGATAGATAGATAGATAGATAGATAGATAGATAGATAGATTGAAGTAAGTAAAACTTCTATATATTGATTGAAGTAAAAAAAATAGGTAGATAGATAGATAGATAGATAGATATGATCAGATAGATAGATATGATCAGATAGATAGATATGATCATATAGATAGATAGATATGATCATATAGATAGATAGATAGATAGATAGATAGATAGATAGATATGATCAGATAGATAGATAGATAGATAGATAGATAGATAGATAGATTGGACAGCCTGGCATAGATAGGAGAAGTTGGAATATATATGTAAATAGATAGTTAGATAGAGATGAATAGAACGTAGATAGATAGATAGATAGATAGATAGATAGATAGATAGATAGATAGATTGAAGTAAGTAAAACTTCTATATATTGATTGAAGTAAAAAAAATAGGTAGATAGATAGATAGATAGATAGATATGATCAGATAGATAGATATGATCAGATAGATAGATATGATCATATAGATAGATAGATATGATCATATAGATAGATAGATAGATAGATAGATAGATAGATAGATAGATAGATAGATAGATAGATAGATTGGACAGCCTGGCATAGATAGGAGAAGTTGGAATATATATGTAAATAGAGAGTTAGATAGAGATGAATAGAACATAGATATATAGATAGATAGATAGATAGATAGATAGATAGATAGATAGATAGATAGATAGATTGAAGTAAGTAAAACTTCTATATATGGATTGAAGTAAAAAAAAATAGGTAGATAGATAGAAGCAATAAAATCTTCGATACACTGATAGAAGTAAAAGAAAACCAGAGATAGATAAATTTTAATTTAAATACGTATTCTAGTTTCTGTATTTTGCTGATGAATGTACAACGGGACTGTCTTCAATGTATGTTACGTCTTCTTAAATTTCCGGAGTGGCTTCCGTCTTTATAGAGTAACGCATTAAGTTCAGAGTCCCATGATTTTAAACCTCCGCTGAATTGCTGTCATATGCAAACACAGGAAAGGCTATGATAGTGTCCAAATGACCCTACTATACTGTCGATAAAATCAAAAAGAAAAAGGCAACAATTTTACGATCGCACCTTATATACTTATATATATATATATATATATATATATATATATATATATATATATATATATATATATATATATGTGTGTGTGTGTGTGTGTGTACGTTTCATTGAATATGACAGACAAGGTGCTTTGATTTAGTTTTTTTTTTATACAATTTCTTATGTGATTTTTATTTTATTTTCTGAGGACAATTTATATAAAAATTGTTCAATTATTCTTTCTTTCCGATCTCTTTCGGCTACATAATTAGCCATTTTAAAGGTTAGGAGATTTTGTGCCCTAGCACATGCGCTGATTCCTTAAGTTTTCGTATTTTCCAATGATCCACTCTGACTATTATTTCAATCTTATCCAATAGAAATATAGATTCATATTCGTTCTTGAAGTGGCGAATTTTAAACGTAGCTTAGATGTAAGAGAAGGCCGAATATATGGTGTATGCATTGATGACCGAACTAACTTTTTTGTCGTAACTGCTCTAGAAAAAACAGCTTGCTAACAATTGCACCTAGTTGAAATACCTAATTCTTTATTGAAGTCCATTCCGAAATATATGGTCGTAATATCAGAATATGATGAGATTTCTATCAACCTTTTAGAAAACTGACATAAAATTGAGAAGCTACACAACAATTTATATATTTGAGGTAAAACCAGTTAAAATTTTTAAATCCCCACCACAATTGTTATTTTGTACGTAAGAGATAATTATTATACATGATTAAAAATCTGAGACTTTTTTTATTACAAATGTTATTATGTAAAAAAGGAAAAAAGCATTTTATAATTAAATTTTGCTTTCGTCAAAATATCCTCCTTTAGCCTTGATTGATGCGGCACAAATTTTTGTCATCTGTTGCAAAAGTTTCTCAAAATGTAAATTTGATAATTGATGCCATTCTTATTTCAACAACACTAAAAGCTGTTTTTCATTTTGTTTCAATCTTCTGTCAAGTTCATCCCATGCTAATTCTGGGGCGGCTTTTACCCTTTTAGCTCTAGTGTATGTCTAATAAATATAACTGTATACAGTTGTAAAATATTATCATCTCATTATTGTCGATGGATTGTCGATTTAAGCGCACTACTGTAAAAATATAAACTATCAGTTCTTGATGCTAATAGTTGGCGATTTTTGTAAATATATCATAAGTTTTCGGCTGAGATTCTGATCCTTCTATGAATGAACATTTGTCTGAAAATAAAATAACTGAAGCCATTAAAACAGCATTGTTTACCCTAATCTCTTCTCCCGCGCGCAAAGAAGCAAATTACTTTAGTGGTCTAAATTGTTGTTCATGAATGATGCAATAGCAACAAAATAATAATTCAGTCTGTTACTATAGAAAAACTAAACAATAACGAATATTTCTTCTTGCTCATAAGATGTTGCATTGCACCAAGAAATAAGCAATGACGAGTTACTTAAATTGAAAAAGACAGAACGTAAATGTGAAGATTCTAATAACCATTCTCAAATACGCTAAGTCTTTCAATTGATCACGATTTAACGGATTTTGAATTATATCATCGTCTTTATATGTAGTTTCACATCCTTATGCAGGCGAACATGGCCATCCGCAACTCCATGTTCATTGTAGCTCTAATAAACAAAGAAAATAGTAGTGAGCATTTTCTACATGTGCTGTGTTTCCTCAAGACGTAGGCGACCATGACTCTCCAGATCTTCCTGCCCTTGTAGCTCTTAATTAATTTTGTCATTACGTCATTTCTCTTCAAACCAGTTACGTGTTTTTTTTTCTGTTTCTCTTGCCATCAATTTGTTCTGTGAGTATCAGATTTTCCAAAATCTCTTCCTCATTATGTCCGCTAGGAAACTCAGCTCTCTCTTCATTATATTGTTTCCTTTTTGCTTCCATTTTCTCTTATCGTTACTCACATGTTCGCCCCTTTGCATCCTTCTGTAGAACCACATCTCTGTTACTTGAAAGCTCTTCTTCATATTGTCCAGCATTCACTGCCATACAAGAGAAGAGATATTATGAAACACTTCAGTACTTATTTCTTTGTTTTTATTCATTTTTCTTTTTCTATTTCTTAGTACTCTGCTTAGCTTCTGGAATGCACCATTGGCTATGCTAATATGCCTACGGATTTCAGTGCAAGCATTTTCTTCCTCGTCACAAATATTTAATTTTACGCAATTGTTTGATTTTGGTATCTCTGATTCGCTATTTTGGCTCATAATTTTGCTATTAAATAGCGATGAATGATTTCGCTCCGGTTGTAAAATAATAATACAAATTATGCTTGATTTAAAATAATAATAATAATCCATATTATTAACTATGTCTGAAATAAACTTTATTTATGAGAACGTAAATCACTATAATAGATTTTTAGATAAGATGTTTGGTTAAGAAATGATAAATAAATATTAAATATTCTTCGTTATATATTTTCTTAATATTCTCTAACAGAAAATATTAAAGGAAAACGAAGCAGGGAAAAACTTCGAGGGTTTACAGCGTTGAAACCCCGTTTTTCATCCGATTTCCGAAAGGAAACAACGTCGAGCCTGGTCAGTAACTAGACCTCTTTGGGAGTCTAGGTGTTGGACGCTTGAATATGCAGGTGATGTGTTAGATAACGGCACAGAAAGAGAAATCCGAGAGCCGATGTTAAATTAGATCTGGGAATTCTGTTTTTTTTTTTGGGGGGGGGGGTAACTGTCTCGTTCGTTAAATTAAGATTTGATATGTTCGACATTAAAAAAATACACTATGGAGTAACGGATAGCGGCTCTCATTGAGGTATCAGAGAACCGAGTTCGAATTCCAATCCAATCCATTACATTCATTTACGTGCTTATATACAATGAGGCACAGAGCTATAAGTAAATACTGGAATTATATACCGAAGGTCCGTTCCGCGGATGCAATTGAGTCGGGTTGATAAGTAATGACCGGTTGTGGGGAAGAACAACTGAGGCCAAAGACCCCAAGACTGAAAATATCGGCACATTTGAAACTCTGGCATTGTTAGCTAAATTCATATTCACGTACAATACAGGAAATATTCGAATCATATACCGAAGGTCCGTTACGCGTTCTTTACCGTTCATATAAGTAGAGTAGACGCTTTGAGTTTCCCTGCTAATACCTCAACATTGGCCATCACGGTGTAGTAGCGGCTCGGATGAATCGGAGAGCTGAGTTTGAACTCAACTCGAATCCATTCAATTATGTGCTAATACCTTTAGGAAAGATAAGAAAGAAGTAGAGGGTCATTATCGCCTACGTGTTGAAGAGACATGTCATATAAAATGAAGATTCCTGTTCCCGTTACGTCATCCATGCCGACAGGCTCGTCAGTCATATGTTTCGCTGCCTTATTCAATCTCTCTTGCCGTCAATATGCCCTGTGACGGTGAAGTGTTCCAAACCCTTTCTCCTTATTATGTGACCAAGAAAATTCAGCTGAAGCGTTCTTTTTGTTGTGATTTGTTTAATATTGGTTTGATTCATACTCGCTCTGTACATAGAATTCTCAGTTTCCTTCTGTAAAAATAAATTTCTGTTACCTCCAGTTTTCTCATCATCCGTAGGGTGATTGTTCGACATTCACTGATATTTTAGAGGATTGATATAGTATTTCAACAATGTTTTCCTTGTTTCTAACGATTTTTTTCTGTTTTCAACACTTTGCTAAGTATATAGAATGACTCTTAGCATTCGTTAATTGATCGGTTGATTTTTTTTACGACTTATCAAAATGTGCAGGCTCTTCGGGGCCAAAAATGTTGTTAGATTGTAAACATTTTTTTTTTTTTGCTTTTTTTGGATAATTACGTTTTTGTGATACAATTCCTACAAATTAACCCGTAACTGGGTGGCGAAGTGGTAGATTCATACCTTTCCCAAATATATTTGCGCGTAAGTGAATATAACGAACTCAATAGGAATTGGAACTCGCCCTTCGAGCTCAAAATTCGCTGCTATTGTTGCAGACGGGCGAATGAATTTTGAGTGATCAGAAGAATTTTTACGTTGGTGTTCTAAAGATATTCGTTCACAATAGTTAAAGAAAAATATTAGAAATAAATCATGCAAGCAGGTTGAAAGCAAAGACAAACATTAAAACAATAACATTGGTTTAAGTGCAATTCAAGAATACAGTTGAGTTGAACTTTGATGGATAAATGAGAATAGACGTATTTGGCTGTGTAGAATATTATTGTGAATGTTTAAAGGTGTTTGCAATTGCTATTCAGATTTGTTCATAAAATAAAACTAAGTGTCCAGTTACGTACTAAATTGTCTTTTGTGCTAGTTCAATTATCATTGCGTGTACGTAAGTTTGTCTGTATTATCGTCCAGAATTGGTAGGAGTTGTGTACCTTTAGTTGTGTGAGAATTTGATTGTTTGTTTACTAATACTTATTAAGTAGTGAGAAAAAATGTCACTTTTTAAAATATCGTAAGTGATGTTTGGATAACGTTCCTGAGAGAGATACAATGCGTTTGTGGATAGTTGAGTCAGAGATATTTTTCGCGGCAAAGTCTTGGTTGGTCAGAGTTTTGACTTGCGTGGATCAGTTTGGCATCTCTCTAGGAATGAAAGTCTGTTTGAAGCGATCAGGAATTTCCTATTTATAGATTTTTGGTGAAAAATATAGGCACCGGCGGCTTGCGCGCGAAATAGCATTTTCACGTGAATTTGCTACAGTTCTAAAGGCTTTTGACCAATAGGAAACTTCGTTTGCTGAAACTGGAGTTTTGATTGGTTGATAGACATTTTTGTGTGAAGTGTATTACGCTGGAGGGGTGAAAGGTTAGTATCGATTATTCTAACATTATTATCCATTACATCGATCCTTACAGCATTTGGTATTCTCAAGTCACCCATCTAGGTATTGATCAGTCTCGGGATTGCTTATCTTCAATGATCGTAAGGAAACTGGTGTTTAAGTGTGATGCGGCCGTAATATCTGATTGTTGGTACTGACAGATAATTAATATGCAAATTAAATGTAACAATTCTCAGTCGATTGAAGTTAAAATGACGGTAATATTTTTAAATGAAATGTAATTCCTAAGGATGTTTAAATTGGATTATTCTACTTTGTAACGCAAAATAAATTAAACTGATTAGTTAAATATAAAATTGTGTTAATAGAGCTATGAATAAAATGCTACCGCTTAGTATCAGAAGAAGTATTTTAAAGAATTTTGTAATTTTGCAATTTTTTAATTAAAAATAGTAATTAAACCATTTTAGGAACTAATTCGATTAAAATGAGATTGATAATGTGTTGAGGCGTTCGTTGCTGAGAAAAAAACGTCGGATAGATAGATAGATAGATAGATAGATAGATAGATAGATAGATAGATAGATAGATAATGAATAGGCTTAGATAGATAGATAGATAGATAGATAGATAGATAGATA
>OZ010591.1:79328071-79378071 GCA_963932145.1 Acanthosepion lycidas | reverse complement strand
TCATTTTCGTTTTCCGTAGACAAACCAATTAATTTTTCCAACACCTTTCATTTATCCTAGATGCTTCCCCTCCATTTAACGCGGACTGATTCCCTTATTACACACTCTATAGAAACACAAACAAAGAACTCTAGCCAATAAAAGAAGCCATACCATTGGGAGCTTTCAACAGTCGCATCATTTAAAATGGATTCCATGGATGCTGATATTTCTCACTGCATGAAATAAAAGTTTATGATTGATTCATTTGCAAGTCATTCAAAGCCAGATTGTTTTTTTGTTGTTCTTTTTTTGTTTTAGATTGTAAGAATATTCTTTTTTGTTAGGGATGAGAGTAATGATTTACTGATACAAGTATTACTAATTAACCCAGAAGATATTAATTGTCAAGTTTCGAAAGTGTATTTACACGTCAGTGAATATAACTTACCCAACTGGAATTTGAACTCACCTCTCCGATTTATAATTTCAAGATATTATCCATTATATCTCCTGCACATCAAAGGAAACAGAACGTGGTATGTCCGAGCGATCACCATCTACATACTGACCAGGATCGAGTTTGCTTAAATTCGGTGTTCGTACGAGAACCGGTTTTTCAACGTGATGTGGCCGTAAGCCAAATAAAAGGTAAAGAAGGAAACACCCATCAGCAGTGAAAAGAGCGATTACAGTTACTTGATTTGAGAAACATATTTTCCGGGTAAGAGAAAGATTTTATGAATTTCAACCGACAGTAATAATGGCTACTCGGTCAGTGAATGCTGAATGTTTCCTTATAAAAAATACTACCTTCTCTCCCGCATATTTTCCTCCTGCAAATCTGTCTTTTTCTCCTTTTCTGTTGCCCTTCTGTTACCGTCTTTAAATTTTGTTTCTTCTCTTTTTGTTTAAATTGCCTTCTTTCCATATTGGAGAAAAAGACATTGAATATAAAGCTGAACTAGAGGTAGTTACACCCAACTCAGTTAATTGCTCCAAAACCAAAACATCAAAGTGAAAACTCGAGTCATTTTCTAAAATATCCTCGTCGGATCGAGACTTTCATATGAAAATCATGGACAGTGCTAAATTCTTTCAGAAATATCTAAACTGCCAGCTGTAGACAACCGCTTCCTAAGATCAATGGCTTAAATGGCTTTGAGTGAGTGAAATCTGGGGGTCTTACCAAATACCATACTTCTTTGAATATTATGGACGAAAAAAGTACTGTACAAATTAACAGAACTTGAGAACTATCAACGGCATTTACAAGTAAAATTTATAGCAAATGAATCTCAAAGAAAAAATATTGGCAAAATCAAGATTTTGATATTCCACTACTTCAAAGATAACTTGGGCAGGAAATCTCTATTACTACTGGAAAGAGCGATATATTCTACTGGATTTGAGAAACCTATTTTCCTGAAAGATTATTTTAAGATAAAGATTTTATAAATTTCAAACGACGGTAGTACTGTCTGCTCGGCCATTCAATGTAAAATGTTTCCTTATAAGGGAATGGCTAATATTACTATTAACATTATAATGGTGACATATATAAAGTTTCCTCTCTGTTCGACAGTATACCAGGACAAATTCGTATAAAGTCAATCATCATGTTACTTATGTTTATGACTGAAGATATTTTAGGCGATTATTTTTAACATATCTATTTTGCAATGATTTATTCTTTAGAAAGCACCAATATCAGTTGGATCTCACGGTAATTCTCCAATATAGTTCAAGTATATTTGTTGTTTTGTTTTTTTCTTTCCCATTTTACGAGAAAGACTTTATAAATGCCAACCAAAAGCAGTAATGGCTGCTCTGTCAATGTTTCCTTGTAGAGAAACGGCTATTACATTAACGTTACCATCGCAACCAATCAATGGATTAACGGATTATAATCGTATTTCTCGCGTTTCCCTTCTTTACTTTATCCTATTCATGTTAATTATATATTTGTCATCCACCACGCGAAAAATACTTGCATCTGGTTATGTTCGGTTTTAAAACATAATCCTCTCTATAACACAGGAGTTAATGGATAAAGCGCACCTCCTCATCATTTCCGTGACTTAGTTTCATCTATTAACAACCTCTTCTCGCTTCTCTATATCTGATCGCTGTTTCCCTAACATTTCTTTTTTTTTTCTTCAGGAACCGAAATTTAACTATTCACTTACCTATTTTAGCGACACCTTTATATATCGAGTTCCTGCTTACTTTATATCCTTCCCTCTGTTAGATCTAGGAAGAAAATAGCGTCATTATATTCGCTTGAGCAAAACACCTAGTCGAAATCAATCTCTTAATCTTCGTCAATAAACAATATATCATGTTCGGTGTTGATAAATAATGCTTTTTCGCTATCTAAACTATTCCTTTCTCATATACAATTATTTCCTGGAACTGAGCCCAATCCATATTGTGTTCTGATAGTGAAGCGATATATTAATTGCAGCGGAAGGCCATTCCATACCTGCATGTTAATAAATGCGTTTATAGTCTGCACAATCTGCCACTAAGTGGCGTGTTTATAAATTTCGCAAAACTGTCAATTAACCAGTTTACACGTACACAGATGACAAACTCTTGGATCAAAAGATATATACTGCATACGAACCAATTTCGGTTAAAATGAGTCCTTTAATAATTTAACAAGTACAATATTTCTTTCCTTGTAAATGCGAAAAGGAACACCAGAAATGAGGAGAGTCTTAGCATATACGTAGTGTGCGATGGATAAATTTACGTCTAAATTACGCAAGACTGAAAATAACACTGACATCTCATTTAACGGATATATTTACCAAAATTACACAAAAATATATTGAAGTAATAATGTATTAAATAAAATCACCATTGGCTTCAACTACGGTCTCGAGACGATTTCTAAATCTCCTGCATCTCTTCTGGACGGACATCTTTGGTGTTACAAGGAGTTTTGTCGGTCTCTCGCTTAAATTAACAACACGCGGTATAAGGAACGGGTTTGTAGTCTGGGGAATTAGGTGGCCAGTTATAAAGGGTGATGTGATCGCAGAAATTGTTTGACAGCCATGACTGTTTGTCTGACATAGCGCAGTGTTATGTTGCCAGACATGGGGTCTTCTACCAGCCATTCTCTTGAACCAGGCCAGCACTACCTCCTCAATACACCTTATATAGGCCTCTATGTTGAGTCTGAGAATCTGAACAATAAAATTAGTAGATCTTTTCTCATCGGAACGATCAGAGTGAATTTTCCGTTCTGTGGTGCCTTCGTAATCAGCATTAAACTCAGCCAGCTTTTTTCGAATCATCTTCACTTTTTAGATATTGAATCCGAAACACACTGAAATGATTATCTAAAGCCGAAATTCACACGATAAAATGAATATTTATCTATAAATACATTTAACATGGCGTCTTGTATCTGTGTATACCTCTCAACTAGGGCGGCTAGCCAATTCTTTTTAAAGACAGCTGCTTAGGCACATATGTGTTTGTTCAGACTTATTTTATGTATACACTGCAACTATGTTAAGATTAGTAAACGTTTCTGTGAGAGTTCGCAGCCTGGCGTGATTAACATTATGAACAGGGCCAAGTACGCTCGCACATTCAGTTACGATGTTTGCACAACTTTCGGCGGGTTGAAACTTCCCATAGGTGACGTACGCTAGGATCGCTTCCCAACGCCGATAATATCGGTCATAAATCTACCATGTTGATAAATCTACCATGGTGAAATTCGAACCCTGGTCTCATGGTCGGAAATCGAAAGTTCTAATGACTCGGTCACGTTACTTTATACATACATAGATAGTTTATTATAGATGGCGACTCGTGTTCGAGGATACCCGTCAACTAGAGCGGCTAGCCAACCCCTTTTGCAGACGCTTGCTCAGTTAAGTGTTTATTCAACACCAACCTGTGGTTTATACTGCAAGTATGTTGAGAAGGCCTTAGTTTTAGTTTCTGGGAAACAGCGTGTTATCTAGTGTGATCAACAATTTGAACAAGGCCATCACGC
Organism: Acanthosepion lycidas; assembly: GCA_963932145.1. NCBI lineage: Eukaryota > Metazoa > Mollusca > Cephalopoda > Sepiida > Sepiidae > Acanthosepion > Acanthosepion lycidas. The sequence goes on along the minus strand of OZ010591.1, from coordinate 79,374,071 downwards.
TCAACCCGTCGGCCACGATGTGACTTCTTTCTATTAGGTTGGTGCAAAAATATGTCGATTTCTCACATAGTAATATATGTGAGAAAACGACATTATTTTTGCACCAACCTAATAGCACAGCTGTCGATGGCTCCAAGATTCCGTCTACTCAATTTCACTCAACCCGTGGTATGTTTTTCAGACACTGGAGGAGATCGACACCCTCTGGTCCAATAACAGTCTCATTCCTGACAAATAGACCATGGCGAGATTCATGCGAGAGTACGAACCACTCGGACATTTGCCCATACATACATAAGTACACGTGCCCATACATACATAATTACACGTGCCCATACATAGATACGTACATACATACGAACATACATATATATATATATATATATAGTTTTATGCATATATATATATATATATATATATATATATATATATATATATATATATATATATATATATATATATATATATATATATATATATATTGGGTTTTCCAACAACTTTATTTGGTTTATTAATAAATTTTCTACTTACAAATCGTACGAACATATTGGCTAACCCGGTATAGACGTACATGTTTTTGTGCGTGTCTGTCTGTCTGTTTATGCAATCTGAACATTTTGCTTATGCCCACGTTTTAATACCAATTTGATTTTGAAATTTATAACTCCAAAATTTCCCTTACAGTGGGAAATACATATTTGTTCACTAGTGATTTATATCAATAAGTCCCTTAATTATTGGACCTCCATACATTGACTAAATTTAAATACGCAGTTTCTATTCTCATTTTCCAAATCCCTCTATCATGATTTCCATTTTGTTTTGGTTTACTGTTTAATTAACTGAATGAATATAAAACATAAAATTGTTAATCATACTAAATTTTTAAAAAATCTTTATTTTTCTAATATTCTGAACATTATTGAAACTGCATTAACTTTTGTTCAATGCTGCAAAACTCTGCATGTGTCACGCTGACACCTGCTATCAATTCAAATAAATATAACTATTTTAATATACATAATATAATATAATATTATTATATAAATTTTTCCCCTCCTCTGATGCTTTAATGGTTAGTGTCGTCTCAGACGGTGGTACGTATGGCACGATAATGCGTAGTTGAATATGAACAGCAAAATATTACTTTCAAAAATTGATCATGGTATTAATTGCTAGAAAAATATCATTAGAAACAAAGAAAAGAGTAACAGACTGCTAGGTTCTATCGAATCGCCAATAGCAAAATTAATTTTGGAGACGTTCTTCACATATGGTGAAGTTACTTAAAGCTACAAATATGTGGTTTTATAAATGACGGCTGTAAATACACTAGAAACGAGGATTTAAAAAAAAAAACAAAAAAAAACAGTATAATTTCCAAGAAAATAACTCATATTAATCAGAAAAGCTGGAATTATATAATGTAAAACATGTCTTCAAGAATATTTTGAAAGCAAGAGGAGAAGGTGTATATACTTGTGACACTATTTGGCATGTTAAAAAAGAAAGAAGCAAACAAAAGGCGAGAATTAAATTTAGGTGATAAGAAACCATCACGAAAAGGACTAAGCGGTGTTATTTTTCTGACAAGGAAGAGTGGTAAGATTTTTATATCCATTGTCGAGAAAGGAAGATACTGGATTTAATCTGATTTATGTTACGGGGCGGGTGAAAATTCCAGGTTGGCCAAATAACCTCAGAGACAGAATTCTAAATAGATAAAAATTAACTGTGTCGCAGAATTACAAAAACAAAAGTGTCCGCTGACCACCATGAAGGAAAGGTTAAGCCTTTGTCTATATGTAGAAATCATTGAGCGAAAAGGCATCTGTTTTGTGTCGAAAACTGGCTATGGTGGCGAAATTGTTTTATCGGATCAGTGGTTGGCGCCAGGAGTGCAGGTACGTCTGGGTGGCCACCCGCTGGGTGATGGCGAAAAGCTAATTGACGAATTCCAGGTAATCCCGTTGAAAGATAAAGAATCTAGGGTGTGAGGTCTCCTCGAAGAGAAGAAGGAAAAGGAAAAGTAAAAGAAAAAAGAAAAAAAGATAAATCTTTTTTTTTTTTCTTTGAGCAAGATTTTTTAAACCGAGGCTAGTCTGGCCACACCCACGCCGCTGAGCGCCCATTGGCTGAATGATAGCAGGAGTATTGGGCGGAGGTAATCATGTAAAGAAGGAGGGGGCATGTTACGCCTCCCTGAAGGGATAGGTGTGAAATGCCACTATGAGAGAGAGGGGAAACCCGTTGACACCCTCTGAGGGCATGGTGAGATATCAATATGAGAACAGGAGGAGGTGGGAAGACGAAAGACTTCCAAAAATGGAAAATAATAAAATTTTCCTGACGGAAACCAAATAAGTAGATTGTGGGTTGAGAATTATCAAGGAACTTCAAACCCCGGCAAGCCCACCCCGGTTTTGGTCGGCGTCCATATAAGCAAAGTCGCAGCGAGCGAAAATGAGTTCGAGTTCTAGTTCCATTTAAGTTCGCAGTGAAGTTCACAGCTGAGTTGAATTGAGTTGGGCCCGCCTCGCAGAACAGCTGACTGAAAGATACCCACGCAATTCCCAACTCAACTTCTAACCAAGAACAATTTATTTTTGAAGAACGACTTAGACTCACACCACCAAAACAAGTTTTATGAATATCGCCTGAAGATACACCAAGAACCAGTTTCTTAAAGAACAAACAACTTAAGATGTTAAGACTCGCCTAACAAACACAAACACATATAGCGGGTTGGGAAGTAGACGCAGTCCTGTATTCAGGAACCAGATATAAAATATTGTTATCCTTTTTTAACACATTTGAACTTTTCGAGTTATTATTTTAATTTCTCTTATATATACTTGTGCGATATCACCCTTATTCGAACTCGGCTTGCATTACGGTCCAGCGACTGATTGATTTCGTCTGCCTAAGATCAATTCACAACGTGGGTAGGTTAGACATCAAAGCAGTTACTTCGCTAAGTCAAAGCAGTTACTTCGGTAACTAGACGTTGCGAGCGAGCTGGGAACGACAAGGCTGATATCGAATCTAAGCAGATTCCCATCCGAATCACCAAAAGGTTAGAAGGTCACATTTGGTGCCGCGACCAATACCAAGCCAGTTGGTCTTCACAGGACAGGATAGCACGACGGACGCAGCCAGGCAGACGTCACATTTAGTGCAGAGACACCGGGTGGACGTCACAATTGGTGCCGTGACCAGGATAAGACCCTGGATCAGCCGCCGCCACAGGAGTTGCAGAAAAATTTCGACCAGGACAACACACGGCGTCTCAAGGACTCAAATTGAAACAGACTACAGTGGGAACCAAAGGAATTTGGTTAACTATAACCATACGGTTCCAGATACTCTAGTACGACAACCGGGAACCTGAGAAGAACGAGTGGAATATCGTCTGTCAGGTAGGACACTTTATTTTCGATTGATCTCCCAATTTAGATTGTTGCTGCTCAGATTGTTTTTCTTTTGTGTTAAATTTGTCTGACTATGATTCAGATAGGGTAGACATAGGGGAAGAGGGGGATAGACAGGGATTGTCAGCTGACCTAAGAAAATTATTGAGTAAACCGAGGGTCCCGGCCTTTGATGGGAGTTCAAGGTATTTTAGGGAATGGCTGGCAGTCCTGGATAAGAGCCGCGTAATATATAGACTCTCAGACCAAGAGGCCCTATATTTGGCGTATGATGCCGCCAGAGAGAAAGCGTCTGTGTTGGTAAAAGGACTCTTAGCCAGTGAGTGCCACTTGACATGGGAAAGGTTGGAAGAATTATTAACTCGGGAGTTCGCTGACGAGGGGACGGCGATAGAAGCCATGAGACCCCTCCTGAAGATGACGAAGCTGAGGGACGAAACCCCTGGAAAATTGGCGATCCGAACGGAGAAGCTGTCGTCATTAGCTTTCCCAGAGGTAGTGAGAAATAATGCGGTCATGCAGGCCCAGTTGGCTGATCTGTATGTCGAAGCGCTCAGTGACGAGCGTGTTCGTCACGATTTGTTGAAGGCAGGACCGCTAAGGTTATCGGCAGCAGTGGCGCTGGCCAAAGAGAGACAGGGAGTTTGGGAGAAAGTAAAAAGAGGTGGGAAGAAGCAAGAGCTAAGTCGAGAGGTCGGAAGAAAGGGAGAAGGAAGTAGACCCCCCGCGTGGAATCGGCAGGTCAAGCTAGAGGTGGATGAGCCTGAGGTGTGGGAAGGGGATCCCACAAGAAAGGCTTGGTCAACAAGGCATGGGTTCTATAAACCAACGCCGGGTAGATACGGGTTGGTCTGCTGGACATGTGAACATGAGGACCCCAGAATGTCCGACGAAGTGGGGTTTGCCCCCAAACTTCGGACGGGATAAATGTATTAGGTGTGGGAAGAAGGGACACCTAGCCAAGTGGTGCGGGTTGAGAAAATGTGGCACCCTGCATTTTTAGAAAGACTAAAAAGAGATATTCATAGAAATATGATTTAATTTTTATTCGGTTTATTAACCAGTTGTTAATTATTTAGAAACGAAGAATAATTGAGTTTTGAGAATAATTCTCTAACTGTATTTAGGCGATCCAAAGAGAAGAAGAAAAAAAAATAATAAAAAGAAAGAGAAAGAGGAATAGATAAAACAAAACCCGGTCATAAGTAAAACTAAGACAAGACAGGTGTCAAAATATATCAGGTCAAATTACCTGACCGAAATCCAGGGAAATAGAAATTGTTATATTTGGTTGAAGAAATAGAGTTTGGAGATGATAGGATAAAACAAAAAGAAGAGGAAAGACAGAAACATGGTGCGAAGCCAGGTCGTAAGCGAAAACACACACGTACGACCAGCACCTAACAAGTGTCAAAATTATCAGGTCAAGCACTTGAACTAATTCCATGTCCGCGTAGGATGGAAGTTTGTTAAAGTTGGCTGAAACAATAAAGATTTTTTAGAACAATGGAAACGAAATTTTAATCGGAGGAAAGGTGTTTTTTTTGTGTTGAGGTGGTGACCGGTGGAGCTGTGTACATATTCTGACCTGTTGAAGGTTGGAGCCCCACGATGATGAAGTGGAGACATTTTCAATTCAGATAATTAAGATTTTTGACTATCAGGTCTGACCAAAAACAAAGAAGGAAAGAAAACGATTGTCTCGGCTCACAGATAGCGCCAATATTCTTTCCTGAAGTCACATCTAATTAGCGGCAGGCTGTTTTGACAGAACCCAGGTGAGAAAAAGCCAAGATTATCATTTTTCGTACGTGTGAAAAAAGGCCAAATTAGATTTTGTTTTTTTTAGAACAAGAACGATGTAAGCCACGCCCGATTGGAGACGGGAGGCGTCCCACCACGGTCTCATTAGCCGAAAGCGGTCACGTGATATGCGGAAAGAGGAGGGAGAATGCTCGATCAAGAACCATTGGTCGAAAACGGTCACCTGACATACGAGAGACCGGGAGAGATGGGTATGCGACTTCCCCCCAGAGGCACTGTGAGGAAGTAGGGGTGAAAATAATAGCAATAATGGGAAATCAGAACTAATGCGACTTTTGGGATTATCGAGAGAGCCCTGACGCCGACAGACCCACCCCGTTTGCTGTGGCGTCAATAAAAGCAGGACCCCAATCGACAAAGAAACGAGTTCAGCCCCGGACGGCAGCGAGAAGAGATCACCTCGGACGACGGAGGGTTGCGGCTGGGTTGCGACAAGAAATCCTTCCAGCCCAAGTCGAAAACAAGAAATCCTTCCAGCCCAAGTCGAAAACAAGAAATCCTTCCAGCCCAAGTCGGAAACAAGAAATCCTTCCAGCCCAAGTCGAAAACAAGAAATCCTTCCGGCCCAAGTCAAAGACAAGAGAAGTTCTACCTAAGTCGACGAAGAAGAAGATTACTCGAAAGCCGCGGAGAAGTTGCAGCCAAGTCGAAGACAAGGCCAAAGAGTTACTGGACGGAAGAAGAAGAAGAAGTTAAAATCAAGCCCAGCCGAGAACAGAATTCGACCCAACCAGATCGAAGTGAAGAAATACAACTCAAGTCGAAGAGAAGAATCAACTGCGAATGATTGATAGAAATTAGCCCCAGTGTCGAACTAAACCACACTCCGACATACACAATTCTAGAGAGTAGACAATTCGAAATCGTTAAGTTGTATGATAGAAGCTTGGTGCCATAGTCCACAGAGCGGGTCGGGAATGAGAACAATTTTTCTTTATGTAACGGACATTAGATATAAAAGGTTGTCACCCTTTTTTTTTTTTTTTATCAGCAATTTTTTTGTCTCGTGAGTTTTTTTTTTCTTTTACTTGTGTTTTGCCACCCCCGTCGGACTCAACTTGCATACGGCCCAATCCCTGCTGGTCCCGTCTGTCTAAGATCTAAACACAGCGTGGGTAGACAGACCGGAGATCAGTACAGTTGCTTTAGCAACCAGGTATTGGAAGCGGGTTGGGAAAGGCGAGGCTGGTGATCATCTAACCAAGAGGTTGGAGCGGCACGCTTGGAACCAGGAGGAGCGACCAGGAGGAGCGACGTCACAGTTGGCGCCGTAACCAAAGGATTCGACCCTGGGCCAGGTGTGTACCCGTCACAATTGGTGCCGTGACCAGGATCAACCCTGAGACAGCCGCGTCACGTCACATCGATCGACCGCCGTTGCTGAAAATTCAAATGGAACTCAAAACGACCGGGACCGAAAGGAACAAGAACAGAATCGTCTGCAAGGTAGGACACCTTATTTTATTTCCCAACCTCGATTGTTGCTGCATAGATTGTCTTTCTCTGTAGACATGTCGGACTATGATTCGAATAGAGCAGTGGGAGGTGAAGAGGAAGTAAGGCGGGGGTTGTCAGTGGATTTAAGGAAGCTGTTAGGTGGACCGAGGGTCCCAGTATTTGATGGCAGCGGGAAGGAGTTTAAAAACTGGCTGGCAATCCTTGAGAAGAGCCGAATCATCTACGAGCTTTCGGACCAAGAAACCCTGTATTTGGCATACGATGCCACAAAGGGAAAAGCGTCTGAGTTCGTGAGGGGGCTCTTGGAAAATCAACCCTGCTTGTCTTGGGAAGAGATAAAAAGACTGCTAACCAAAGAGTTCGCCGACGAATGTACGGCCATAGAGGCCATGTGGGCCCTTTTAAAACTGACACAGCTACGGGATGAAACCCCGGAGAATTAGGGACCCGAGCGGGGAAGCTATCATCGTTGGCATTCCCCGAAGTGGTCAGGGATAATGCAGTTATGCAGGCCCAACTGGCGGACCTGTATATAGAGGCGCTGAGCGACGAGCGTGTTCGTCACGACGTACTGAAGGAAGGACCGCTCAGACTGTCGGCAGCGGTGGAGCTGGCCAGGGAGAGCCAGGGCGTGTGGGATAAAGTGAAGAGGTGTGGGAAGAAGCAGATGCCAAGTCAGGAGGCTGGAAAGAGGGGGTAGGCGGAAGACCCCCCGCGTGGAATCAGAGGGTTAAGGATGAGGTGGATCGGGCAGAATTATGGGAGGAGGTCCCCAATAGAAAAGCATGGTCGACCAGGCATGGCTTTTATAAGCCCACGCCGGGTCGATACGGGCTGGTCTGCTGGACCTGTGGGCACGAGGACCACAGGGCGGCGGAATGTCCGACGAAGTGGGGGTTACCCCCAGACTTCGATCAGGACAGATGCACCAGGTGTGGTAAGAAAGGACACCTGGCCAAGTGGTGCGGGCTGAGGAAGGGTGCCCCACCGATATTAACAAAGAAGGCTGAGCCCAAGAGACCGGCCCAGGGAAAAGCCAGCGGGCCACCCCGGAATTAAGAGGGAGGGTGGCCCAGTTAAAAAGAAGAGAAATAAAAACTTGGACCAGTGGACGGGCGAACCGCTTGAATAGAGGACGGGTTCCCCCGGGAATAGACACAAGGCCAACCCAGTTGAAAAGGAAAAGAGCAAAATGTTGGACATGTGGTCGGGCGGGCCACTTTGCGGCAAGCTGTCCAACAAGAAGGTGCTGGTTTTGCAGGAGGCCAGGACACCTGAAGAGAAACTGTATCCTTAGAAACGAACGCGGGAGACCGGGAGAGGTCCGGCCGGGGTCGCCCAGGTGCAGGGGGCGCAGAACTCCACCTCATGAGAAAAATGAAGGTGATTTATTACTACCGGCACCCATGGCTGGGTTGACCCAAGGGTGGAAACCCAGGAAGAAGAAAGCTCAAGTGTTCTCTTCGCTAACGCAAGAGAAAGAACTATCCTGTAGAGCAGAGATAGGGGGTAGGAAGATGAGGGCTCTGGTGGACACAGGAGCATCTGTGTCATTGATGAGAGAGGAAACATACAGGCGGGTGAAACGGAAGAGAAGGTTACGGGAAGCGGACATAGAGATCACGCAAGCAGATGGAGCCCCCCTGAAAATAAAAGGGATGGTGAGGCTCCCGGTGAGGATTGGGAAAGTAAAAAGCACCCAAAATTTTTACGTAACCCCCGACCTGTGTACGGAGGCAATCTTGGGAGAAGATTGGCTCCGGAGCCAGAGGGCCCAGATTGAGTTTAATCCTACTGTGTTGGTGGTGAACGGCGAGAGAACGCCATTGGGATGCCCACCAGAGGAAGAGATAACCATAGTGGTGGAGGAAGATGTAAAGTTACCTCCTAGAACCGCAGTGTCGGGAAAGGGTAGGTTAATGTCAGGAAAAAGGGTATGGAGAGGACCCCTGCAGTTGGTCCCTGTAGAAGGAAAGGGCCTAGAAGATAACGAGGTAACCCTGTGCGAAACGGTAGTGGAGGCAGCCGAGTTGGTGCCCATAATGATGGTGAACCAGGCCCAAAAGACTATAAAGGTTAGGAGAGGGGAGAAGATAGGGAGAGCACTTCCCCTACGAACTCTGAGTCGGGTGAGATTCGAGGAGGAACGAAGGAAGCTAGTAGAGCAAACAGAGGGAATCTTAGATGAGGATATATTAGCACCGGATCAATTTAGAACCAGAGTGGGGGGTCTGTTAAGGAACAGTCGGGAGACCACCCCTCTGTGAAATTGAAACCCTACCGGACACCTATACATAAAAGACCACTTGTAGAAGAGGCAGTAGAGGAAATGTTGGAAGCTGGGATGATCGAAAGATCGATCTCCCCTTGGAGCTTCCCAATAGTAATAGTAGGTAAGAAAGATGGCGGGCATCGTTTCTGTGTAGATTTTAGGAAGCTAAATTCTATATCAAAGCCGTTGGCGGTGCCATTGCCATTGATAGACGACATTTTGGCATTATTAGGGAAGGCAAAGTACTTCTCTACGTTGGACTTGAGGTCCGGGTATTGGCAAGTAGCCCTGGATGAGGCTGACAAGGAGAAGGCCGCATTTGCGTGTCACCTGGGACTGTTTCAGTTCAGGGTGATGCCATTCGGTCTAGCTAATGCCCCGGGAGTCTTCCAACAGCTAATGTCAATAGTGTTAGGAGGATACGAGAGCTTTGCCATGGCGTATTTGGACGATATCTTGATATTTTCGGAGACAGTGGAACAACATTTTTTTCATTTAGGACAGGTGTTGGGAAGATTGAGGAAACACGGATTAAAATTAAAATTGTCAAAGTGTCAGTTTCTGAAGGAAGAAACTAGGTATTTAGGCTTCGTCATAAACGGAGACGGTATTAAACCCGACATGGATAAGGTAAAGGTCATAAGGGAAATGCCAGAGCCTAAGACAGTGAGACAGGTAAGAGGTTTTATAGGAGCTATAGGCTACTACCGACGCTTCGTCCCGGCATTTTCAAGAATTGCCATACCACTAGTAGCCCTGACGAAGAAATACGCTAGGTTCAAGTGGACAGAGGACTGTCAACGAGCATTTGATTCGCTAAAGGGACAGTTGACAACCGTCCCACTGCTGACGTACCCAGACCTCAGCAAGCCCATGATATTATACACGGATGCCAGTGAGCAGTGTGTAGGGGCAGTACTTACCCAGCCGTGTCCTGATAAGGAAGGACCAGTGCCTGGCATACCAGAGGAAGTACCGATATACTTCCTCTCCCATAAGCTCTCAGAGACACAACAGAGGTGGCCAGTAATAGAAAGAGAAGCATATGCCATCATGTATGCTCTCCAAAAACTGGACTACTATTTAAATGGTGCGGTCTTTACTATAAAAACAGACCACAAACCTTTGCAGTACCTATTGCAGGCAGAGTGGACAAATAATAAGAAAATTCAACAGTGGGCACTTAAGTTAAGTGGCTACCACTGTAAGATAGAGTATTTGGCAGGAAAGGAAAACACGTGCGCAGATTTACTCTCAAGAATACCGAAACAACTGGAAGAAAGATCTGTAAAGGTAGAACAGGGAGTAGATGATAAAGCCTATAGAATAGGAGTAATTAACTCTAATAAGCTAAAAGATCGCCCCATGTTAGAATCGGACGAATAAGGGGACGCCCAGATAATAACCGATCCCTACTGGACAGAAGGAATTGAGAAGGAGCAAGCAGACAGTGAAATAGCTGCTCTGAGAGAGAAGGTGAAGGCAGGAGAGACCACCAAGTATGCCATAATAGAGGAAAGGCTGTATTATCTCTCAGGCAGGGATGAAGAAGTCAAGCCCAAGTTGTATGTGCCCAAAAGTTTAAGACCAGAGATATTGGAGCAGTGCCACGAGAGGTTGGGTCACATGGGAATTGATAGGACATGTGATCTCATAGGAAGAAAGTACTATTGGCCCAAACTGTACGGAGAGGTCACTAACTATGTTCGGAGTTGTGTAGTGTGCCAGTCGCCGAGCAGAAGGCAGGAAATGGCACCATTGGAGGAAACAGACGTACCAAACTTTCCCTTCGAGAAGGTGAGTATGGATGTATCAGGACCATATGGAGAAACTGCACAAGGAAACAACTATATAGTGAGTTTTGTCGATTGGCTAACAAATTGGCCTGAAGCATTTGCGGTACCAGACAAGAAGGCCAGAACTGTGGCCGGGTTGATAATAAGTGAAATCTTCCCTAGGTATGGTGCCCCTGTGCAATTGGTAACAGACAATGGCACGGAGAATGTGAACAGCATCATGAGAGAAGTTTTGACAGGTTTGAATGTAGAGCACATAAAAAACATCCCCATATCACCCCCAGGGAAATGCTAAAGTGGAAAGGTTTCATAAAACCTTGGGAGATGTATTGGCCAAGCTGGTCAGAGAAAACACTGGAAATTGGGACTTGTATTTGACGCAGGCTCTGGCGGCCGTGAGGTTTACGATAAACGAAACCTCCAGATTTTCTCCTTACTTTTTGTTGTTTGGCAGAGACGTGGTCCTGCCTGTGGAAAGCTGGACCAAAGATGGGAACCGTACTACCGGATAGTAGAGCAGACGGGCCCAGTATCATATGTAATATGGGATCAAGTGGCAGGACGAGCGAGGAGGGTTCATGCCAATGATCTGAAGAAGGCTGAAATAGCTAACCTGGAAATGAGCGAGCCGAGGCCTAAGAAGACAAGGAAAAGGAAAGTAACTCTGGTTGAACCGGAAGAAATGGAAACGGAAGAAGACTCCGAGGAGGATGCGGAGATAGGTCGACTTGGCCAGATAAACGAAGCAGTCCGAGTGACAGAGTTGGAACCCTCAGCGGGGATTGGCGATGTTCAGTCGTCGACTGAATCGGTACAGAGAAGACCCCGTGAGATCGCCATCACACCCCCATGTCCGAAGAAAAGGAAGAAAAAGACGAGGAGGTCCAATCAAGCATTCGAATGCTCTAAAAAGAGGCACCCTGAACAGGACGAAGGATCCAGCGAGTGGGAGGAGGAGGATCGAATACCCCTTTCCCAGCTCAAGGAAAGGATAAGGAACAGGAGAAATTTAGACATAGAGTCGAAAGGTATTGAGGACATTCAAGGCGAAGACTCTAAACAGAAAGAAGAATCAGGAGATGAAGAAGAGGACAAAAAAAAAACAACCTCCTGGACGGAAGTTAGACACAGAAAGAAGGTCAGAGGTTGAACAGGAATCACCTCAGAAGATGAGATCAGGGAGGGAGAAGAACCCCAAATCTCAGTAGAACAAAAGGGCTGTGCAGAATACAAGCATTTAGTGTCGACAGATAACGACACTGGCTCATCCAAAATCCTATTGGCTGACTATGGTAGATGTGAGTGGAGGGGATGGAGTCGCGGGCTGCACCTCACAAGGGACGGGAGAAGATCATTGGCATTGTTGATTGATCACCAGTGGTGTCATGAAGTACAACCTTTAGAGTGGGCGCCACGCACACCTGACCAGACCATTCTGTCCGCTAGAGGTTAGTTAGAGGAGGGAAGAGCTGAACTTATAAGTTATAAAATAATTGAGTGATGAGTTGAGCGACACGAAGTAGTTGTGAAGAATAACAACAAAAGAATTTCGTTACCTTTCAGGAATGATCAAGATGAAAGGGTTGGTTATGACGATGATGGTGGTAGCCACGCTGATGGTGACGATGGCGGAAGCTGGGAAGCGCAGCCGAAACACCATTTTTAAAAAAACGAGCGAAGTAATAATAACCAGGTCTAAGTGGTTGGTCACATTCGTGATAGATTTGAACCCGTATGAGTCGCTACTAAATAAGTTAGGAAACGAGCTAACGCAACTGGATGCGGCCCGGTTGAAAGTAGGACAAGATTATCCCAAGCAAAAAGGGTATCTCAGTTTATTGCACTCCCTAGAATCAGAAGCCACTATGATAGAGGCTCAATGGAAAGACATGCAAAACTACCTGCAGGGAATAGAGTTACTGCAGACGCGGGAAAGGAGATCCGTAGTCCCGATTGTGGGAAAGGCATTGAGTGTCCTGTTTGGAACAGTGACTGAAGATGGCGTTAAATTCATAAGAAGGAAACTGGGAGAAGTGGAGGTAAACCAGAGGACGCTTGCCCAGGTGGCAAGGGAGAGTGTGACAATATTAAATGTGACAAGGTTAGAGGTGTCCAAAAATAGAGCCAGAATCAATTGGTTAATAGACAACCTGGCGAGGTTGAGACAAGAGGTAATTAATAATACAGAAACTGTAATGATTGAATTACAGGAAATGAGCGGATTCATGCAAAAATATTTCCAGCTGATGACAATTACGAATAAGGTACGACAAACGAGTCAGTCGTTGACGACCTTGCTGGAACACGTGAGGGCGCAATTAGACATGCTGTCATTAGGACACCTCTCCCCAAGCATAGTAAACCCGGGTCACCTAAGGGAAGCGCTACTCGGAATACAGGCCGAGTTACCCCACCATTTAAGGCTGCCGGTGGACCCCACCAAAGAATTGTGGAAATATTATAATGCACTAGGATGTGTGACCTTGTTAGAAAATAGGCGACTATTGGTTGTGATATCTGTTCCGTTGTTAGATAGCGAGAGTGTATTCGAGATATACCAGGTTATAAACTTACCCATCCCCTACCCCAGAAGAGATCAAGGTTTAGGAATGATAGCAAGGTACAAGTTGGAAGCAGACTACATAGCTTTAAATTCGGGGAGAACGAAATTCATGTTGCTATCAGCTGAAGAAGCTGGAAGGTGTAGAGATGATGCTCTAGGGACTTGTACCTCGTTAAGCTCTATCTATAAAACTGGTAATCGCAGAATGTGCATACTAGAATTGTTTGATGGGAAAAGCTATCAGTGTTTCAGACGGGGTGTGGGCAGTAGCCACACAGAGACATATCAGCTTGTCTAGGGTATGTGGGGGAGAGTCCACAAGGACATTAAGAATAAGACCACCGTTATCCCTGGTGACGCTACCCATGGGATGTTCGGCGGTTGGAATATCCATTTCCTTACCCCCCCTATTACCAGGAAGAAGAAAGATATGAAGAGAAAGATTCAATCATAGAGATGATTGGTAGAGGCTTAGTCAATTGTACAGAATTATGGGAGACGATAGTGAAGAGGTTCTCTAATGTTACCTTAAATAAGATGCCAGTATTAATGAAGCCAATAGAAAAGATCGATATGGATCAATTGAGAGACAAGTTAAGTGCGTTGGGAAACGAAGGTGTGGCTTGGGAAGACGATGAGCAGATCGCGATAAGTTGGTCAATAGTAATGGGTACATTCCTAGTTATAGCCATCGGGGGTGTATTAATATGGAAGGTTAAGAGTAAGACGGATTAGCGAACGACAATCTAGTGGGCGTGCAGCAACTCGAGAGGGAGATGCCGAGCAGTGTTCCTCGCACAGACAGGACGGGCGAAGAAATTGCTGAAAGACCAACGGAGGAGGCTGGCGTGAGACCACCACGTGCGGCGGAAAAACCTCCCACAGCGGAGAGGAAAACATTGACCAAGAAGAACATTACCCTTGCATGTAGAACAAAAGAAGATGAAAAGAACATTACATTGCATGTAGAACAAAAGAAGATGAAAAAGAACATTACCCTTGCATGTAGAACAAAAGAAGATGAAAAAGAACATTACATTGCATGTAGAACAAAAGAAGATGAAAAGAACATTACATTGCATGTAGGACAAAAGAAGATGAAAAAGAACATTACATTGCATGTAAAAAAAAAAAAAAAAAAATGAAAAAGAACATTACCCTTGCATGTAGAACAAAAGAAGATGAAAAGAACATTACATTGCATGTAGAAAAAAAGAAGATGAAAAAGAACATTACATTGCATGTAGAACAAAAGAAGATGAAAAGAACATTACATTGCATGTAGAACAAAAGAAGGTGAAAAGAACATTACCCTTGCATGTGGGAAAGTAGAATAGAATTGCATGAGACAAATGCATGGTGCATGTTAAATGATGTAATTGGGTTTATTTACGGGTAAATGACAAATCGGTTAGGGGAGGATTGTGGCACCCTGCATTTTTAGAAAGACTAAAAAGAGATATTCATAGAAATATGATTTAATTTTTATTCGGTTTATTAACCAGTTGTTAGTTATTTAGAAACGAAGAATAATTGAGTTTTGAGAATAATTCTCTAACTGTATTTAGGCGATCCAAAGAGAAGAAGAAAAAAAAATAATTAAAAGAAAGAGAAAGAGGAATAGATAAAACAAAACCCGGTCATAAGTAAAACTAAGACAAGACAGGTGTCAAAATATATCAGGTCAAATTACCTGACCGAAATCCAGCGAAATAGAAATTGTTATATTTGGTTGAAGAAATAGAGTTTGGAGATAATAGGATAAAACAAAAAGAAGAGGAAAGACAGAAACATGGTGCGAAGCCAGGTCGTAAGCGAAAACACACACGTACGACCAGCACCTAACAAGTGTCAAAATTATCAGGTCAAGCACTTGAACTAATTCCATGTCCGCGTAGGATGGAAGTTTGTTAAAGTTGGCTGAAACAATAAAGATTTTTTAGAACAATGGAAACGAAATTTTAATCGGAGGAAAGGTGTTTTTTTTGTGTTGAGGTGGTGACCGGTGGAGCTGTGTACATATTCTGACCTGTTGAAGGTTGGAGCCCCACGATGATGAAGTGGAGACATTTTCAATTCAGATAATTAAGATTTTTGACTATCAGGTCTGACCAAAAACAAAGAAGGAAAGAAAACGATTGTCTCGGCTAACAGATAGCGCCAATATTCTTTCCTGAAGTCACATCTAATTAGCGGCAGGCTGTTTTGACAGAACCCAGGTGAGAAAAAGCCAAGATTATCATTTTTCGTACGTGTGAAAAAAGGCCAAATTAGATTTTGTTTTTTTTAGAACAAGAACGATGTAAGCCACGCCCGATTGGAGACGGGAGGCGTCCCACCACGGTCTCATTAGCCGAAAGCGGTCACGTGATATGCGGAAAGAGGAGGGAGAATGCTCGATCAAGAACCATTGGTTGAAAACGGTCACCTGACATACGAGAGACCGGGAGAGATGGGTATGCGTCTTCGCCCCAGAGGCACTGTGAGGAAGTAGGGGTGAAAATAATAGCGATAATGGGAAATCAGAACTAATGCGACTTTTGGGATTATCGAGAGAGCCCTGACGCCGACAGACCCACCCCGGTTTGCTGCGGCGTCAATAAAAGCAGGACCCCAATCGACAAAGAAACGAGTTCAGCCCCGGACGGCAGCGAGAAGAGATCACCTCGGACGACGGAGGGTTGCGGCTGGGTTGCGACAAGAAATCCTTCCAGCCCAAGTCGAAAACAAGAAATCCTTCCAGCCCAAGTCGAAAACAAGAAATCTTTCCAGCCCAAGTCGAAAACAAGAAATCCTTCCAGCCCAAGTCGAAAACAAGAAATCCTTCCAGCCCAAGTCGGAAACAAGAAATCCTTCCAGCCCAAGTCGAAAACAAGAAATCCTTCCAGCCCAAGTCGAAAACAAGAAATCCTTCCGGCCCAAGTCAAAGACAAGAGAAGTTCTACCTAAGTCGACGAAGAAGAAGATTACTCGAAAGCCGCGGAGAAGTTGCAGCTAAGTCGAAGACAAGGCCAAAGAGTTACTGGACGGAAGAAGAAGAAGAAGTTAAAATCAAGCCCAGCCGAGAACAGAATTCGACCCAACCAGATCGAAGTGAAGAAATACAACTCAAGTCGAAGAGAAGAATCAACTGCGAATGATTGATAGAAATTAGCCCCAGTGTCGAACTAAACCACACTCCGACATACACAATTCTAGAGATTAGACAATTCGAAATCGTTAAGTTGTATGATAGAAGCTTGGTGCCATAGTCCACAGAGCGGGTCGGGAATGAGAACAATTTTTCTTTATGTAACGGACATTAGATACAAAAGGTTGTCACCTTTTTTTTTTTTATCAGCAATTTTTTTGTCTCATGAGTTTTTTTTTCTTTTACTTGTGTTTTGCCACCCCCGTCGGACTCAACTTGCATACGGCCCAATCCCTGCTGGTCCCGTCTGTCTAAGATCTAAACACAGCGTGGGTAGACAGACCGGAGATCAGTACAGTTGCTTTAGCAACCAGGTATTGGAAGCGGGTTGGGAAAGGCGAGGCTGGTGATCATCTAACCAAGAGGTTGGAGCGGCACGCTTGGAACCAGGAGGAGCGACCAGGAGGAGCAACGTCACAGTTGGCGCCGTAACCAAAGGATTCGACCCTGGGCCAGGTGTGTACCCGTCACAAAAAGGTGCCCCACGGTTATTGATAAAAAGACCGAGCCCAAGAGACAATACCAGGAAAAAGCCAGCGGTCCACCCCAGAATTAAGAGGGAGGGTGGCCCAGATAAAAAGAAGGGAAGTAAAACGTTGGACATGTGGTCAGGAGAGCCACTTATGTAGAGGGCAGGTCCCGCCAGGATAAGGGATGAAGAAGTAAAGCCCAAATTGTATGTGCCCAAAAGTTCAAGACCAGAGTTATTGGAACAGTGTCACGAGAGGTTGGGTCACATGGGAATTGATCTAATAGGGAGAAAGAACTATTGGCCCAAACTGTGCGGAGAGGTAACTAACTATGTTCGGAGCTGTGTAGTGTGCCAGTCGCAGAGCAGAAGGCAGGAAATGGCACCATTGGAGGAGATGGACGTGCCGAACTTCCCCTTCGAGAAAGTGAGTATGGATGTATCAGGACCATATGGGGAAACTGCACAAGGAAACAACTATATAGTGAGTTTTGTCGATTGGCTAACAAATTGGCCTGAGGCATTTACAGTACTAGACAAGAAGGCGAAAACTCTAGCCGATTTGATAATAAGTGAAATCTTCCCTAGGTATGGCGTTCCTGTGCAACTTGTCACTGATAATGGCACAGAGAATATAAACAGCATAATGAGAGAAGTGCTGACAGGTTTGAATATAGAGCACGTAAAAACATCTCCATATCACCCCCAAGGAAAAGCTAAAGGGGAAAGTTTTCATAGAACCTTGGGAGATGTGCTGGCCAAGCTGGCCAGAGAGAATACAGGAAATTGGGATTTGTACTTGACGCAGGCCGTGAGGTTTACGATAAACGAAACCACCAGATTTTCTCCTTACTTTATGTTGTTTGGCAGAGACGTGGTCCTGCCTTTGGATAACCTGTTGAAGCCCCGAAGAAAGTATATGGGAGATCATCATCATCAGCTGTTGCTGGAACAACAACATAAAATATTTGTACAGGCCAGAAGAAGAATAAAGAGGGCACAGAAGAGACGAAATGAGAGAGTCAATGCTGAAAGAAAGGTAGTAGAATTGAAGGTTGGAGACCCTGTCTACTATAAAATCCAACAGAGAGAAGGGAAGCTGGACCAGGGATAGGAACCGTACTACTGGATAGTAGAGCAGACGGGTCCAGTATCATATGTAATATGGGATCAAGTGGCAGGACGAGCAAGGAGGGTCCATGCCAACGATCTGAAGAAGGCAGAAATAGCTAACCTGGAAATGAGCGAACCGAGGCCTAAGAAGACAAGGACAAGGAAGGTAACTCTAGTTGAGCCGGAAGAAATGGAGACGGAAGAAGATTCCGAGGAAAATGAAGAGATAGATCGACTTGGCCAGATAGACGAAGCGACCCGAGTGACGGAGTTGGAACCATCGGCGGGGATCAGCGGCGTTCAGTCGTCGCCTGAATCGGTGCAGAGAAGACCCTGTGATGTCACCATCGCACCCCCATCCCCAACGAAAAGGTAGAGAAAAACGAAGAGATCCAATCAAGCATTTAAGGGCTCTAAAAAGAGGTACCCTAAACAAGACGAAGAGTTCCACGAGTGGGAGGAAGATGATCAAATACCCCTTTCCCAGCTCAAAGAAAGACTAAGAAACAGGAGAGAATTAGACATCAAGTCAAGAAATAATGAAGACGTCCAGGGCGCGGACTCGAAACAGAAGGAAGAATCAAGAGAAGAAAAAGAGGACAAAACTCCTCCTGAACGGGAATTAAACACCGAGGGAATGTTAGAGGTCGAGCAAGAACTACCTCTGAAGATGAGATTGAGAAGGGTGAAGAACCCCAAGTCTCAGTGGAACAAAGAAAGCGGTGCAGAATAGAAGCACTCGGTGTCGACGGATAACGACACTGGCTCATCCAAAAACCTACTGGCTGACTGTGGTGGATGTGGATGGAAGGGATGGAGTCGCGAGCTGCACCTCACGAAGGACGGAAGAAGATTATTGGCATTGCTAACTGGCCATCAGTGGTGCACATGATGTACGACCTTTGGAGTAAGCGCCACGCACACCTGTCCGGACCATTCTGTCTGCTAGGAGTTAGTTAGGGGAGGGAAGAGTCGATTTGTTACAAACTTAGAAAGAAATTATGGAATAATTGAATGAATAATTGAACAAGACCGAATGGTTATGAAGAATAAAAGCAAGAGAATTTTGTTGCCTTGCAGGAATTATCAAAATGAAAGGGCTGATGATGATGATGGTGGTAGCCACACTGATGGTGACGATGGCGGAAGCTTGGAAGCACAGCCAAATACCATTTTTAAAAAGACGAGTGAAGTAATAATAACCAGGTCAAAATGATTGATCACATTCGTGATAGATTTAAAATCATACGAGTCGTTACTAAATAAACTAAGAAATGAGCTAACGCAGCTGGATGCACCCCGGTTGAAAGTAGGGCAAGAATATTCTAAGGAGAAAGGATATATCAGATTATTACACTCCCTAGCATCGGAGGCAACTATGATAGAGGCTCAATGGAGGGACATGCAAAATTACCTGAAGGGAATAGAGTTACTGCAGACGCGGGGAACAAGATCGGTAGTTCCGATTGTGGGAAAAGCGTTCAATGTCCTGTTTGGAACAGTGACTGAAGATGACGTTAAATTCATAAGAAGGAAACTGGGAGAAGTGGAAATAAACCAGAGGACTTTGACTCAAGTGGCAAGGGAGAGTGTGACAATATTGAATGTGGCAAGGTTGGAAGTGGCCAAGAATAGAGCCAGAATTAATTGGTTAATAAATAACCTGGCAGGGTTGAGACAAGAGGTAATTAATGATACAGAAACTATAATGATAGAATTAAAGGAAATGACTGGATTCATGCAAAGATATTTCCAACTAATAAGATACGACAAACTAGTCAGTCGTTGACGACCTTGCAGGAACATGTGAGAGCGCAATTAGGCATGTTGTCATTGGGACACCTCTCCCCAAGCATAGTAAACCCGTTTCACCTAAGGGAAGTGCTACTCGGGATAAAGGCCGAGTTACCCCATCATTTAAGACTGCCAGTGGATCCCACCAAAGAATTGTGGAAATGTTATAATGCGCTGGGATGTGTGACCTTGTTGGAAAATAGACGACTGTTGGTTATGATGTCTGTTCCGTTGTTAGATAGCGAGAGTATATTCGAGATATACCAGGTTATAAATTTATCTATTCCCTACCCCAGAAGAGATCAAGGTTTGGGAATGGTAGCAAGGTACAAGATGGAAACAGAATACATAGCTTTTAATTCGGGGAGAACAAAATTCATGTTACTAACAGCTGAAGAAGTTAGAAAGTGTAGAAATGTGCTCTAGGGACTTGTTCATCATTAAGCCCTATCTATATAGCTGGTAACCACAAAATGTGCATACTTGAATTGTTTGAAGGGAAGAAAGAGGGAATTAAGAGAACTTGTCAAGTAGAGGTATTAGCAAACACGGCATTACCACAAGCTATCAGTGTTTCAGACGGGGTGTGGGCAGTAGCCACACAGAAACCTATCACCTTGTCTAGGGTGTGTGGGGGAGAGTCCACAAGGACATTAAGAGTAAGGCCACCATTATCCCTGTTAAAGTTACCCATGGGATGTTCGGCATTTGGGATATCTATTTCCTTACCCCCCTATTACCAGGAAGAAGAAAGATATGAAGAGAAAGATTCAATCATAGAAATGATTGGCAGAAGCTTAGTCAATTGTACAGAGTTGTGGGAGCCAATAGTGAAGGGATTCTCCAATGTTACATTGAATAAAATGCCAGAACTAATGAAGTCGATAGAAAAGATCGATATGGATCAATTGAGGGACAAGTTAAGTTCGTTGGGAAATGAAGTATGGCTTGGGAAGATGATGAGCAGATCGCGATTAGTTGGTCGGCGATGATGAGTACATTCATAATTAAAGCCATAGTGGGTATGGCAATATGAAAGATTGGGAGTAAGAGGAAATTAACTAGCGATAATCAAATGAGCGTGCAGCAACTCGAGAGGGAGATGCCGAGCAGTGTTCCTTACTCATACAGAATCGCCGAAGAAATTGCAGAAAGAACGGCAGAGGAGGCTGAAACCGACATGTGCGGCGGAAAAACTTCCTAAAGCAGAGAGAAAAACATTGACCAAGAAGAACAAGCCATAGTAACCACACACATGCACACGCACACTTTAAATTGCATGAGAAACAGAAGAAGATGAAAAGAACATTACATTTGCATGTAGAACAGAAGAAGATGAAAAGAACATTACATTTTCATGTAGAACAAAAGAAGATGAAAAGAACATTACAATTGCATGTAGAACAGAAGAAGATGAAAAGAACATTACATTTGCATGTAGAACAGAAGATGAAAAGAACATTACATTTGCATGTAGAACAGAAGAAGATGAAAAAGAACATTACATTTGCATGTAGAAGGAAGAAGATGAAAAGAACATTACATTAGCATGTAGAACAGAAGAAAATGAAAAGTACATCACCTTGCATGTAAAACCGTAAAAAGAAAAGAAAGAATTGCATGGGACAGATGTATGATGCATGGTGCATAGTGTATTTGGATTTAGGTGTCATTTACGAGTAAAAGACAAATAGGTTAGGGGAGAATTGTGACACGAAGATTTTTATGTCCATTGTCGAGAAATGAAGATACTGGATTTAATCTGATTTATGTTACGGGGCGGGTGAAAATTCCAGGTTGGCCAAATAACTTCTAAATAGATAAAAATTAACTGTTTCGCAGAATTACAAAAACAAAAGTGTCCGCTGACCACCATGAAGGAAAGGTTAAGCCTTTGTCTATATGTAGAAATCATTGAGCGAAAAGGCATCTGTTTTGTGTCGAAACCTGGCTATGGTGGCGAAATTGTTTTATCGGATCACTGGTTGGCGCTAGGAGTGCAGGTACGTCTGGGTGGCCACCCGCTTGGTGATGACGAAAAGCTAATAGACGAATTCCAGGTAATCCTGTTAAAAGATATTGAATCTAGGGTGTGAGTTCGCCTCGAAGAGAAGAAGGAAAAGGAAAAGGAAAAAAAAGAAAAGAAAAAAAAGGATAACATTTTTTTCTTTGAGCAAGATTTTTTAAACCACACCCACGCCGCTGAGCGCCCAATGGCTGAATGATAGCAGGAGTATTGGGCGGAGGTAATCATGTAAAGAAGGAGGGGAGGCCTGTTGCGCCCCCTGAAGGGATAGGTGTGAGATGCCACTGTGAGAGAGAGGGGAAACCTGTTGACGCCCTCTGAGGGCATGGTGAGATATCAATATGAGAACAGAAGGAGGTGGGAAGATGAAAGACTTCCAAAAATGGAAAATAATAAAATTTTCCTGACCGATACAAAATGAGTGGATTGTGGGTTGAGAATTATCAAGAAACTTCAAACCCCGACAAGCCCACCCCGGTTTTGGTCGGCGTCCATATAAGCAAAGTCGCAGCGAGCGAAAATGAGTTCGAGTTCCAGTTCCAATTATGTTCACAGTGAAGTTCACAGCTGAGTTGAATTGAGTTGGGCCCGCCTCGCAGAACAGCTGACTGAAAGATATCCACGCAATTCCCAACTCAACTTCTATCCAAGAACAATTTATTTTTGAATAACGACTTAGACTCACACCACCAAAACAAGTTTTACGAATATCGCCTGAAGAGACACCAAGAACCAGCTTCTTAAAGAACAAACAACTTAAGATGTTAAGACTCGCCTAACAAACACAAAGAGTCACGAATCCATATAGCGGGTTGGGAAGTAGACGCAGTCCTGTATTCAGCAACCAGATATAAAATATTGTTATCCTTTTTTAACACATTTGAACTTTTCGAGTTATTATTTTAATTTCTCTTATATATACTTGTGCGATATCACCCTTATTCGAACTCGGATTGCATTACGGCCCAGCGACTGATTGATTTCGTCTGCCTAGGATCAATTCACAACGTGGGTAGGTTAGACTGGAAGTCAAAGCAGTTACTTCGGTAACCAGACGTTGGAAGCGAGCTGAGAACGACAAGGCTGATACCGAATCTAACCAGATTCCCATCCAAATCACCAAAAGGTTAGAACGTCACATTTGGTGCCGCGACCACTACCAAGCCAGTTGGTCGTCACAGGACAGGATAGCACGACGGACACAGCCAGGCAAACGTCAGATTTGGCGCAGCGACACCGGGGTGGGGGACGTCACATACTGCTCAATTGATTGAGATTTGGTAAATGAATGGCATAAGATGTAAGACTAAAACAAAGAACGGTCGTATAAGAGCATAGAAGATTTAATATATGATAGGAAATTGTGGAGAGCTATTATCTCCCACATCCTAACAGTTCATAGCGCATAAAGAAAGAAAAAGAGAGGAATGAAAGGAATATATTTCTAATATAATATTTTTATTTTTAACTAGTTTTAAAATAAACATACAAATTTCCATATGTTTATTAGTGTCAAATATTTTATTTTCTAAATGTGCCATATAATAATTATAAAAAGGGAGCCTAAAGGAGAACCCATCGCAACACCGTCTATCTGAGTATAAATATTACATAGGAGGTCATGAAATTTCCAGTTATAATTAGTTTCTTAAAATACGCCGACTAACGAGGATAAAACACGAAAAAATATTTACATATCGCCGACGCGGTTATTTTGAAACAGGTTTTAAATTATTGTGATTAATAATTATTCAGATTATTTACTCGTGGATGTTGATATTTTTTTCTAATTTCAAATTACTATCTCGTTCCTAATACAGGGTGATTTTATGAATGAGTGGCCAGTCAGGAATTGTGACTTAACAACCTGTGACTTTTTTCTTTGAAGCTTGTTAAAAGAGCAAGTCTACTATACCAAATCAAGAATTTGGAAGAACTTGAAGGGTGAATACAAAAGATATTTCTTCCATACCAGAAGAATTCCTAGGCGGGTCAAAAAGCTGATAGCGAAATCTGGTGTCCATATCGAACCTTAAATAAAATCTTATGCTAAACGCTTTCCACTTATATATCTTGTAAAAAGTAGAGTTAGAAAAGATTTTGTAAGCATTTTAAAATGGGGAGTTACTTTTCAATCACACTATATAGAGAATACATTACATTGACATTCAAAGAGGTCAGACAGTAAAGAGGCAGAACATCCTAACGTATCGACTGATTGTTGGTTCGACAAAACATTAATAAAAAGGGATTGACAGACAAATAAGATCTTTGATTTTATATTTCCGTATTAGTTAATTTGCATTGTAACAGCCGCTCTCACTTTGCATTAAATATTTTCAGAATACTTATATTTATGTGTAATTGTACATGCTCTATTCGAATCTGGCTCGATAAATTTGATACAATCTACAGTTTTGTAATATATATATATATATATATATATATATATATGTGTGTGTGTGTGTGTGTGTGTGTGTGTGTGTGTGTGTATTAGGTTGGTGCAAAAATAATGACGTAATAATGTCGTTTTTTGACGTTAAAAATACGTCAAAAAACGACACTATTGCGTCATTATTTTTGCACTAACCTAATATGTACGCATGCCTACATGCATGCATGTATGTATGTATGTATATATGTGCATGTGTGTTTGTGTGTCCGTGTCTTTGTCTGTACGTATATATGTGTTTGATCGCATGACCTGGAACTACTGCACTGATTCGTCAATTTTGTGTAATTAGTGATTTTTCCATCTTTTAAACATAATATTGTTTTATTTACCTTTTTTATTGCCCTAATAGTCATTAATTTCCACGTGGATGAACACCAAAACAACCCAAATGATAATCAAAATATCAGCCATAATTTTGCGGTTAAAAGTTTTGTTTTACATTTCACATTTTACTGTTTTTTGTCTACAATATTATTAACTTTTAATAATAATAATAATAATAATAATAATAATAATAATAATAATAATAATAATAAAAAGAAGAAGAAGAAGAAGAAGAAGAAGTCTATGATACGATGGAATTTTGTATAATTTTCGGCCAGACGACCTTCCCAAATCAGTATTTCAAAACATAGCAAGAGAAGTTTTCAGCACTCCCTCGTGATGAAAAACTGAAAAGTTACGAGTAAAGTGTGGAAAAAAAAAGGAGCTCTTTGTACTTTTTACTTAATTAGGAAAAATTATTGATTCGCCTAAACTTTTTTGTTGCTTTTGTTGCTCGGGTCGAACTGTCATGAAAAATCCAAACCATGCAATCAGCAGTGAAATATGATCTATAGAAGCACAGAGATAATGACTACAACATACACACAACCACACAAAGATAGAGAGAGTGAGAAACATCGTGCGACAGAAAGAGTGAGACGGGTGGGAAAGATCATATAGGTGAGAGATAAAAAAGAGAAACTTTTAGCGCGTCTGGGAGAAAAATGAGAAAGAGAGAGTATGCTAAAGAAAAGGATAAAAAAGAGTTGTTCTGAAAGAGAAAATGAGGAAAAGGAAAGAGAGATCAAAAGTGAGAAATGGAATGTGCGTGTGGGACAGAAAAATGAAAATAAAGTCTGAGTGAGGAAAAATTACAAAGAGAGAAAATCGATAAAGTGTGTGTGAGAGAGAAAATGAGAAAAAGCGTGTAGGAGAGAGAGAGAGAGTATGTGTGAGAGAGAGAAAAAGAGAACGAGGTGATAAAAAAACAGTATATATGCGTGTTCGTGTTTCAGAAAGCGATTGGAAAATAGAGTGGAAAGTCGGGATAATATAAGCCGCGAGAGAAAATAAGTTTTACTTTTTTCTTTCTTTTTCTCTTTTTCTTTTCTCTTTTTCTTTTCTCTTTCTTTCTTTCTTTCTATCTCTTTCTTTCTTTCTTTCTATCTCTTTCGGTCTTTTCTTAATCACACTGCGTTTTTCACTCTTTCATACTTTCATTCTTTCCTTTTTCTTTGTGTCTGTCTCATACATTTTCACACTTCTGTTTTTCTTTTCTTTTTTATGTCTTTCCTTCACCTTTATATCTTCCTCTTTTCTTTATTTCTTCTTTTTCATTCATTTATTCCTATTTTTCTTTAATTGTTTTTTCACACTTTTATCACATTATATTCCTTCCTCTCTTTCTTTCTTTGTTTCTTTCTCTCTTTCTTTCATTCATTCATTCATTCATTCATTCATTCTTTCTTTCTTTCTTTCTTTCATTTTGATTTGGGATCTTTCTTTCATGGTAACATTTTCCTCAACCATTCATATTCTTTACCAAACCTCCGATTCGTTTTTAAACCATTTTTCATCGTTATTTTGTATCAGTGGCAGAGCGAAAGACTGTTGAAGGGTAGGCGTCCATGGACATTTCCCCCTCAGCTAAATAAATTATCTTTGAACAATGAAGCCTTTTTTTCCTATTAAAATGGTCTTTAGGTCAGGCGCTACTTTATGCCATGGAGGCAAAGAAATAAAATAAATGATTAAAAAATTTAAGCAGGACGTCGAAATCAATAATGACTCGCGGCATTCTTCCAACTGAAAGATATCATTGCGCCAAAGTATGAAAAAATATACAAAGAATTACGCGTCCTACAATAAAACTCACCAAATAACCAACTAATATAATTTTGTTTTAATAATATTTTACACTTTTATGATATAACCTTTTAGCAAAAGTTTCATGTTGTTTTCTATACTATGTCCCTTATGTAACCACTGCATTTACCCATATATATATATATGTAGATAGATAGATAGATAGATAGATAGACAGACAGACAGACAGACAGATAGAAATTCATCAAGTCTAGAAGAAAATTCAACAGAATGCAGAATGCTACACTGGACGGCCGTTTCCTCCTATATTTGGGACTCATCAGCAGTGCGCATCCACTACCGAGAATTGAAACCCGTTGGTACAGTTGATATGATGTTTGCCTGATAATGTAACTGTCCAGGTTTCAATTCTTAGTAGTGGGTGCGCACTACTGATGAGTCCCAAATAAATATAGGACGAAATGGCCGCCCAGTGCATTCTGCTTAGGTTTCTTCTAGACTAGATGAATTGCTTAATTATAATAAATTCTCCTAATATTTCTATTATATATATATATATATATATATATATATATATATATATATATATATATGAAATGTAATATATACATTTCATTTCATTATATATATAAATTCCAATAACCAAAAATAAAATACTTAAAAGTGTAGAGCAAATATAATTTATTCGAAGATTATAACATAAATATGTTATAAAATGACTACGAAAATAGCCATTTTGTTTCAACACATTACATTTAACACCATCACTTGGTAAGACACCAGAAGTGTTAAAACAAAATGGTTATTTTTGTAGTGATTTTATAACATATTTATGTTATAGTTTTCGAATACATATATATATATATATATATATATATATATATATATATATATAGGCACGCTTGCACACATCATACTCTCTCACTCCCTAAGAACCCAATAACACACACACACTTAACTGACACACATCCCCTTTCAGAAACCAATAAAACTGCCAAAATGGCCAAGGGAATTCAGAGCAGCATGAATCTATCCAACTCTCATCTTAAATAACAAATTAAAAAAGACTGTTTGACCGACACAAGGATGGACCAAAATTCAAGTTAAATTTTTTTTTAAAAAATTAAGAAACAAATGAAAACTACAGACAAATGTTCATTTTTTTCCATCAAGATATTCATTTCTGTAGTTCACTGCTACCAGCAAGCAGGATTTTTTTGTCCTGATGATGGCCATGTTGGCCGAAACTAGTAGAGGTATCTAAATGAAATAATAATAAAAACGAAAGAATATTAATATACAACCCAGTGTATCTGAAGATTTAAATTTTTAAATATTTTTATTGTTCAATATATATATATATATATATATATATATATATATATATATATATATATATATATGAAGGAAAATATACGGAAAAACAAACAAAAATCCTTATATGCAATTATGCTGTTTTAATGTTAATATGTCAACGTCGGACGTTTCGGTCTAATAAACCATCTTCAGGACATATTCATAAAATATAATTAACATTATCAATTCAACATGACAAAGACGATGGACATAAGAACAAGACTTAATATGTCCTGAAGATTGTTTATTAGACCGAAACTTTCGACGTTGACATAATAACATTAAAACAGCATAATTGCATATAAGGATTTTTGCTTGTTTTTTCCGTATATTTTTCTTCATACTGTCGGATCTATATGCATATATTTGCTTACATATATATATATATATATATATATATATATATATATATATATATATATATATATATATATATATATATAAGGAAGAGGTTATATTAGTTCCAACGAGAGAAAAGTGTGTATATTAAAAAGAAGAGAGATACCGCAAACGTTTTTGGTTGCAATGTGGATTTTTTTTTTTAATATTATGCTTTATTTTCCATAATTTTATTCACTTGCCTGGATATGAGTTTGTGACCCTGGGTTTCATGCTTTTGCGATCATCAGACAAACTGGTTTAATTTTTATAAATTGAATATAATTATGCATGTTCATGTTTGATTATGTTTGGTGATAGGGAAAAATTCTGTGTTCGTTTGGAATGACACTCTCACACATACATGCACACATACATACAAGTGCATGCATTTTAGTTCATATAAACACACCCATATAAACAATTCGAGATTTGGCGCAGATACACATCCCTGCTTTGAAGTATACATATATACGCAATTGTAATTCTGTTTCCATTTCCAGACTGTATGTAGCGGTGTTCTTTCGACGAGGGGCTAGTTGGGGTGTTCTTGATTCTTTTCAGATCGGCCGCCTGCATCACCAACATTACACTTGCTCACACGCATATACATCCATGCAGACGTACACGTACACTCCTATTGGACTGGGTCTTTCATCACCACTTTGCTTAAGTGGGTTCTGTTTTGGGGCATGGTGATGATGTTTCTATCTTCAACACTGACTGCTTGTGCATTATTGACGATTGTGAGTATGTTGATAGTGCTAATAATTGATATTATACTGTTAATAATAGCTATTGATGGATATATATATATATATATATACATATATATATATATATATATATATATATATATATATATATATATATATATATATATATATATATATATATGCTTGGAATATAATCCTACTGAGAGTTAGAATTTTCACTTATTGATATCAAATACATTAACTGTTAGAGATATACTTATATATGTTTATAAACCTTAAATTGCCTACTGTTGATATATATATATATATATATATATATATATATATATATATATATATATATATATATATATATAAGCTTTAAAGACAGAAGCCAAAAGCAGTGGTTGTATATAAAGATGTGTAAGTACATTTACAACAGTGGAATGTTAACATTAAGAATTGAAATTTCTCTCATGAGGATTACATTCTATGCATGGAATAAATCTCAAACTATACATGATCAGAGCTCTGTTGTCATATATATATATATATATATATATATATATATATATATATATATATATAGTTTATGCAAACTTAGGTAATCCGTATGGGTAGACCCGAGGAGTATGTATGTATATATATGTGTGCGTGTGTGTATGTGTCTAATTAATAAAAGATAAAAATAAATTAATTAATAAGATTACTAAATATAAAATAGATTACTCTTTCAATGTACTATCTGTGAATTTTTCTAATCGACTGTTTCATAGAAAATAACAAAAAACTCCACCGAATTTCAAATTAATTTCTTCCTAGATTGTTTAAACATTTAGATACAGAAAAAACTTTGACCTCATATATATATATATATATATATATATATATATATATATATATATATATATATATATATGAAGCCCTATTTTTTTTATTTAATTAAACATTGGATTAATTCTTAAAATGCTTAATGTGGCATAATCTGTCTTCATATACCGATCTACATTGTATACATTTTTAGCGTAAATTTAAAAACAAAAAAGTCTTATGGGATTCTAGGCACCTCTATCTATGAGATATATCGAACACGAAATCGAATGAGATATATCGAATTCGTTTTAGAAACAGATTTGAAATCGGTTTCTTCCAGGAGAATTGATTTACCCCGAATTTCTATTTAAAACAGTGCAGAAACCAACGCTCTTGCAATATCCAACAGAAGTAGCCCATTCATCGATTTTGCACATTTTAGGGACACGAATTTTTCTGATTGGTGTCATTTTGCGAATGAAAATTTATTTAAAACGCGACTTCTGTCTATGTATTCTATGTATATTGTACTATGCAGGTATATTCAAAACTTTGCTAAAAAAGAGCATACCCTGATGAATAAATGACCGAAATCTAGTTAAACAATACTTTTATCGTCTAAATTTTTATGTTATTATTAAGAGTAAAGACCAAAGTATCTTTTGAATATTTTAAACCTTTTTAATCTTTTCTGGGACATCCGAATTTTTAGCTAAAAATCTTGTTATTTTTAGTCATCAAAATTGACATAAAATCAATAATGTCATCTGTTATTGATTGTTTTGTAAACAAAAGTGAATTTCTTCGTTTAAAAATCTTGTCAAATTCAATTTAGGCAAAAATAGAAAATGTAAAGTATATTTTATGAAAACTAGAAAATGTAAAGTATACTTAATCTAATTTGAAACAGACATAACTTAATTTTTTTGTAGGAAAACTTTTGTTGGAAATAAAAGAAGCCTATCTAACAGTGGTGATTAGTTTTAGACGTGTCAATTGACGTTTACGTCAATGTATCGTCAACTAACGTTAGGGCATTTTATCAGAAGGGAGGGCTGAAATGACAGTCTTTTTAATTTTTATGTCAACCAATTTATTTAACTATAAAGTAATTCCTAACTATTAAATACTTTCAAAGTCTAGTATTTATTGATTTCTTCTAGGTCCCTTTTTTTCAATAATATATGTCCAACGCCTGCACTGTTTCCGTTCCAAAAATTGAATCTAAAAAAGAAAAATTAATAATTGCGTTATATATTTTACTGAAAAATTATATTTAAAAAATGAAAAGAAAATATTTAGTGAAATATGTAATAAAACAAATTGAAAATACGACGATCATGGTCGGTCAGTTGGAGAATTTGATACGATATCAGGAGAAACGACTCAAGCAATCGTGGCATTATTTCAGAATCGTGATTCCGTAGTTTCGCCGGTAGTGTTTTTAATACATTTCTTGTATATTAAAAAATTATTGTAAAAATACACTGTTTCGCAGATAGTAATAAGCTTTCAGTTTTAAGATCTGTGAAAAGTAAATATTTTAATAAGAACTTTTTCTGAGACACACTACTTCAAATTTAATTTTGAAATATTTTACAACTTTATTACATTTTGCATTTAAAATTAAAAAAAGAAAGCAATTCTTGTAAAAATTCATATTTCATCGAAAAACATTTTAACTTCCGATGTCCTTAAGATACATTATTCAGAAAATCCATTAAAGGTTTTTAGTTAAATTATGTTTCAGTTTTATTGGATTTTGTATTTTTACAATTCCGACCTAATGTTTGGGTAGAACATGCCATTGATTTTTAAAAAATCGATGATTTATATTCTTCAAAGTCTTCTGCATTTAATAAAACAAATGCAGAAGGTTACAATTTGGGACTTTCAAGTTTTCATGAAATTATGTGGGATATAACATATGTAAAACAACATTTTACAATGAATTCCTAAAAAAAGTAAACATTTCTAAAATAATTTTATTCACGTTTTAATAAGTTCTGAAGGTTCCAGTAAAATCAGACAATTATTTGATTTCTGCAAGAATTTCCAAATTAATGTGTTCTTCAACTGAAAAAAGCGCGAAAAAAACTAATGCTAAATATTACGTGACCATTGACCTAAAAAACAAACAAGATTTTCAACCAAAATTTTAAACGTGCTAGAAAAGAAAAAAAATTAAAAAATAATAGAAAAAAATACTTTAGTCTTTCCTCTTGTTAATAACAAACTTTTAACGATAAATTTTTTTAATTAATCTTGGGGTCTTCTTTCATCATTCTATGCTGTTTTTTTCGGCGTATTATTGAACATACCTATCTCCTTTGTTTAGTTTTCCGAACGGGGACGCTACCCGATCAATAGTAAAACTCAGTAGAAATGTATGTTTAAAATAGGTCTCAGTAGCAATCTAGGTTTAAAATATACATAATACCCTCCGATTAAATATCTGTAACTCTCGCTGAGAAGTTTACCTTACCGCTTATTTTAATTAAAATTTAAGTAAATCTATTTCCAATTCTGGTGAAAACCGAAAATCAATTTAATCTTCTTATAATGAATTGTTTTTAAAGGTTCTACTCTGTTCGATATTTAAATAAAATTGCAAATAATTTTTTTTTTAATTCTAGTGAGATATTTGAATATATCTATTTTTTAATTTAATTTATAATTCATTCGTTTAAAATATGATTCATATTTAATTTTTTTCACATTTAATTTACTAGTGAGTTTGCCCTTGCATTCTGAAACAATACGTTCCACTACAAAGGGCACAATTTATATTTACCCCATAAGGCACAAATAAAGTCGCTCACTTGTAGTTGCGAATGTTTTCCCTGAATTTGACTAAGCTATAGTATTAAAGAAATAATTTATAGTTACCTGCATGTTCCCAACTAAAATTTTATTAGAAATTCCCGCAATGAGAACATTTAATCGTAAAATGAGAGTCTCTGAATATATATAGAAAATGGATATTTAGAAGTGTAAACTCTAGTTGTAAATATTTTTGGATGAGTAAATCTATGTTTCAGACCCCTTCTCTCCTCTATCTGGTATTTAAGACTTTGCTGTTTAAGTATTTTCACATGAGTAATTATATTTCAACGAAGCATATATAAGTAATTTATTTCTGACGTCAATCATGACAGCGAATAAACGATACTTACATTCATAATTTAACCTAAAAATCAGTGTTCTAAAATCTTCGTGGAATTTGCCCTCATACTAGTCCAAATTATTTCCTCTAAAATATGACACAGAATAGCGGAGTCACGATTTTTCATTGAATTATTTTGACAATGTCTCTGTCTAGCTTTTGAATCACTAACACTGATGACAATAATGTCGATTACCATTTAATATTTCTCTCTTAGTTAAATGGAATCTCATTTGTATAGAAATGAAGAGAAGAATGGAAAGAGACAAACCTTTTGATAGTAACAAACTGACACATATAGCTCATGAGATAATAAATGGACGAGGAAATCGATTGATTAACGAAGTACAAAGAAAGATATAAGACAATTATTTGCTAAATTGGGGCAAAGGTAATTAGCTATCTCTTTGTTCTTTGATATTGATTATTTTATAAATTTTATTAATTAAACGAAATCATTCGTCACTTGCTTTTGGATTGACAATGATAATAAAATTCTGCGCATGCGTTATTTACTCAACTTGTCTTAATAAGAAAAACGGCAATTTGAAGAGAAGCATGATTGTTTTGCGAAAATCCTTGAAGTGTGTGTAATCTGGTCTGAAAAATCCATACTCCAGCCACTGTCTATTATCTGAAGTTGAACACTGTATGCTATCTCTGTATTATACAAGCAAATATTTACCCCAATAATACGAGTAAACTTGTATATATGTTATTTTGAAGGTGGTATTCGTGGGATGCCCTAGTTATGACGATAATCTAAATTTGAGAGCAAGGCCTCTGAACGAGAGATGTGAGAAGCGTGGGACAAATTTAATTCTTTTGGCGCCCAGATCCACCCTAGTCCGTGGTAGTAGCACCTGTTATGGTCCCAACTATGGGGAAATAGTTAACTCGAAAACTAGGGTCAAAACAAATTGAAAGCACAAAGAAAGAGAAGCATGATTGTGTTGTGAGAATCCTTGACGTGAGGGTAATCTTGACGGAAAAATCAATACCCCAGCCACTGTCTATTTTCTGAACTTGAACACTGTATCCTATCCCTGTATTATACAAGCAAATATTTACACCAATAATACGAGCAAACTGAAAAAATAAACATTCGGTGTGTTATAGTAAAAATACCAGCAATATATTTTCAGAGTAAAAAATATCAGGAATAGATTTTTAGTAAAAAATCAAAATATTACTAGCAATGTATTTCTGAAAAAATGACCAGAAATACATTTTTGTAAATGAAATTATTAATGATCCTAAGAAAATTAAATTTCGGCATTAAATGACCCATAAGAATTTGATAATTATCCGTTTGCTTATAAAGAAACATTTGACAGTCATTAACCGAACAGTTAGCGTTCGTTTCAGTTGGAATATATGAAGAAAAAGTAAATTCGGTTTTTCAATTCTTCTGTTATTACTCATTCTAAGATACTTGCGAAGTTTCCCTCCTAACTTTTTGCTTAAAGTAGTGTGGAATGACAACATTATCATTATATCATTTTTTGCTCTTCGAGTTAAACATACTATCCTTTATAATTGTTGGTTCTATTTAACGTCTTCAAGTGATGTGGTTTCTGTTATTTAGTAAAATTATTTTATTTTGTGATTCTGTTGCAATAGGCTACGAGAGTTGGTAACCATTCCTCTCCTGGTCCCAGAAGTTTAGTTAGCTTTTACCACTTTCAGTTATTGATCTGAGAAAACGATTGTAAATAGCTGAGAGTTTAGGCATTTCTGAACGAGTTGTAAAACACGCATAACAAGCACATATATGCGTTCTCTGTTTTCTATGTGCCCCCCACGTTACTACATAAAATGGTTATCAACGAAAAGGAACATTTATTTTTCTCGTTCGTTTTATTAGAGGGGAGTGGTTTCAGTTTGGATTAAAAAGGCAGTAGTAGGACGTCAGAGGAATGCCTGTCACACGTTGGCTCAGCGTTCCTCTGCGAATGGTCTTAGCCGGCGTGTGAAGCGTTTCAGAATTCTTGTGACCCATTGTTTTATTTGCACCGTTTCCGACTTATATCCAAAACCCAGACAAAGGCAATTCATCACTTTCCGAATACCACGCCCAAGAGACCCTGACCTTCGCATTCTGTAACACATATGAGAATCTAGATCTGGCGAGTCTATTAAAGAACTTATTGTTAATGGGGTTGGTGCATAATTATCAGGCGTTTTAAAATAATATTTATTATGAAAGAAGAAGCATAACACTTCAACAATATCATTTTTAAATGAGTATGGTTGTCGACATGCATTTTTATAAGCTGAAAATAAAATAATAATTTTATTAAAAAGTTAACAAAACAGCAATTGTTATTAACAAAAAACTCGCCTACAAAAACGCCTGATAATTATGCAACAACCCAATAATTTGAGTGAAAGCATACCACATTTCCCCTTACGAAAGATGCCAAAACGTGAATTTAATAACTAAATTCTTCTTTTATGGGCTTTTTTTCCTTCAAGACATAGGCGACCAATGCTCTCCACTTCTCTCTGTCACTTTTAGCACTTATTCAGTTTTGACTTTTTGTTATTCCAAACAAATCTTGTTCTAACATCTATTTGCTTCAGCCCATCAAGTATATATTTACTCAACCCCCTACGGGGTCAGGCTGTGATATAAGGTCGGTTTAATGTGGGGAGCCCGAGCCCCAGCGCGTGCACCCGGGCAAGGAAAAAAAATCCCAGAGCCCCCGCAAACCTCGGTTACGCGGGCCTCGGTGCGTGCACCGATCCTTCTCTCCAGTGCAATGAGAAGGCGCAACCTCGGGCAGCTGTTCCCCATGGCTGTTCCGCCCATCAAGTATGTTACGTTCTGCTTTCTTCTGTCCCTCTTTCCTTCCGTCTGTCCTGTGAGTAGCAGGTTTTCCAAGCCCTCCTTTATCAATACCAGCCCCATAATTTTCAAATGCCTCTAAAATATGGTTTTCCTTTTTATTTCCATTCCCTCCAAAACGTCGTTGTTGCTCACATGCTCGGTCAATGGTATCCTAAGCATCTTTCTGTAGAAACACATTTCTGTTGCTTCAAGCCTCTTACTCATCTTTGACGAGAATCTTCAGCATTCGCTGCCATAGACGAAAGTTTAATCCTTTTTTCCCTCTCTCTATTAAAGGTTTACTTTCTATAATAAAAACAGCGTCTAAAGAAACCATTAAGTTTCAGAGCTCACACGTAAAAAACCTAAATACTCATAGCTTATATCTATAGCGGAGTACCAGAAAAGAATCCACAAATCAGTACCGACACCTGAACTTTGGAAAGTACTGTTAAAATCAGTCCTTTTTAAAAGCTGATCGTCTTGTGTTCATTTTGTTTTTTCTTTTTCGTAACAGATTTAATGTTTAGTATAGAGCTTAGAAAAAATTCGCAGTGTGAGATAGGCAAGAAGTAAGGCATGTAGCAACATCAGCACGGCAAAGGACACTCCTTTAAAGATAAGGAAGAGTAAAAATATTTAAGTCAAGTGATAGCGATTGCTGTATGAGTCGTACGATTTTTTGAATCAAGCACGGGCAACGCCGGATCATGCTACTAGTTTTACTATAAAAATGCATTGTTGGTAATTTTCAAAAAAACAATATATAGCAAGCATTTTTTATTATAAATTCATATTTTTATAATTTCATATTATTTTGGTTTTGTATGGTGTTCACTCTTTGCCCATGGCTGGAATCCTAACAGGTGCTATCATCCTGGGTCTGGGTGAACCTATAAACAATGACGATTAAGAGGTGGTTTCCACGCTCCTCAAAACCTCCAATCAACTGATCACATACATCGATACGAAATGTAGTTTATCCTCATGCCCAGGAATCAGGTAAGT
Organism: Acanthosepion lycidas; assembly: GCA_963932145.1. NCBI lineage: Eukaryota > Metazoa > Mollusca > Cephalopoda > Sepiida > Sepiidae > Acanthosepion > Acanthosepion lycidas. Next base: position 79,337,340 of record OZ010591.1, on the reverse strand, counting down.
TATAAAGTTCTTTCATGTCACTGTTAATATGAAATATAACAAGTGTAGTTTTGCATGCATTGAAGGATATCAGTCAGTCTTTTTTACCATTGATCTGTGAGGGTTAGGTCATAGGAGAAACTAGCTAGCAGACACTGGTCATTAAGATTTATGGAGTTGCATCCATACGCAGTGATATTATCTGAATATATATCTACTATGGATCTGAGAAAACATAAGATAAGTATTACTTAGAATAAACGGTGAGTTGAATTTGTGATTTTCTTAGAAAAACAAAAGCTGACATCGGCACAAGACGAACTGGAAAAAACAAAAAACGGATGATTCAGGCAGATTCTTAAGCTGTAGTCTTCAAGATCAGCATTCGTCATCGATCGAATATTATACTGGTAAAATCCCAGGTTAAAACAGCTCCTAACGTCTGCATACTATGGCCGAATGGATGCACCCATATAGAAGTTGCATTGTACAATTTGTCCCAGTAATACAGCATTATATCAGGTTGGAACGAACATTCCTCCATTTCTGTCGTGTATATTTCAATTAAAAATACTAATGCTTGTACAAATTGTTAATCATCTATGTAGTCTCCATTGCCTCTTAGAACCTCATTAAATCTGTCTAAATTCATATAGAGTCCACGTTTTTAAACTTCGGGTTTTGATGTAAAATACCAGACATATTCCTGTTCAACCTCTTCTCTTGATGTTAAGCATAGGCACTCTTAATGCTTTTAGAAAGCCCTAAACAAGAGATAAGGTCGGAAGAATATGGAGAATGAAGCAATGTTTCCCAACAGTGCTCCTCTAAGAGACAACTAGACAATCGTGCAATGTGAAGAGGGCCATTGATATAATGGATTATAAGCCCCTTTCTTTTGATTAATACGCCACACATCACACACACTCTTTCTCTCACACTCACAGACACAGACACGCACACACACACACACACACATGCACACACACACACACACACACACACACACATATATATATATATATATATATATATATATATATATATATATAAGTTTATTGTGAATAACAAGTGAGTGGCGGTAAGCAAAATTTTGACATGAGACGCACAGAAATCACAACCCCATTCACGTCCACACGCAATAAGTTACCCCGCTGAAAACTACAAATAGACCGCCCCAAGCAACGTCGACACAGTTTACAGTAAGAAATGAATTCTATTTCTTGTATCCTCCATTACTACTAAGGGATATGCACACACGTTCTTTCACGCAAGCGATGATCCACCCACCCAGATCCAAGTTGCATTTGTTTTTGTAAAGAAAAAAAAAACATATAAACATTTCACTGTTTCTGGCATACATACATGAATAATAGTTATTTCTTCCTAACTGGACCTAAAAAGGATATAAAATACAGTTAAATACTTAAAACACAATATCCAACAAGGCTAATGTTGCCCGCAACTCATGTCTGCCGCTCATATTTTTATTTAGCTAAAGATATTTTTGTTTTGTTTTGTTTTGTTTTTTTTAAAAAAAACAAATATAACTTGCATTTTGGCGGGTGGTCATTCTTATTTTGCACACTCCCCCCAACTGTTACACAGGAAAAATGTACTTAGATTAAACAAAATTACTTACAATACAATAAATATTATTACGTTAGTGCAAAAATGATGACGTAATAATGTCGTTTTTGACGTATTTTTTAACGTCAAAAAACGACATTGGTATGTCATTATTTTTGCACCAAACTAATACTTATAATACATTCTTGCCGTCAATTTTGACGCCACGAGAACACTAATAATGAAATAATGTGGAAAATTGCTGCGAAAATTGATTTTCACTAAACAGATTGAAGGCAAGATGAACAGAGGCAAACAGAGCATAACCTACTCAGAGACCTTGAGTAAACGGATGTTGGAAGAAGGAGTAAAAGAGATGGCAAAAGGATAAAATTTATTAAGATCTACAAAGAAGAGGGATTTGTTTAGAGCCACAATCGCCAATATCCTGAAGTTATGCCCTTCATACAAGAATGTGTCCTAAGTTAGTTAAGCATGTTTTCCGAGAACGACAAATTAACATTTTAAAATAAAATAGCTCTTTTTCCGTTAAATCAATATGGTATACGTTTAATCATTCAATAGATAATAAAAGCTGTAGTCAACTAGGCGGTAATTTCTGCATCCGCCAAGTGAAGGTTAGGATTGCTTATAGAACCGGGAAGAGAGATTGGCAGATTCAAATTGCAGGGATATTGATTAAACTGCAAACTGCAATTTTATAATACATACACAGGACACGTGGATTTTATACAAAATTATGTTAAAAACGCTTCTTTAGCAACTACATTTGAGAAGACATGATTATGTTTTTTAACAATCCCTTGCATGGTAAAATTCAAATACAGAGATATTTAATTTCAGCAACGTCGAGCCTGATTATTAACTCAATGGATCACACCTGGTGAATAAAGCTTTGATGGGCTTGTGGTGTAACGAATAATGGCCTTGAATTTTTAATAGGATAACCGAGTTCCAATTCTAGATGGGTTCGTTATATTCACCTGCGTACAAATAACCTGGGGAAAAGTAGGAATCTGCCTCATCTCATAATTTTGGTTAAATTAGTTATACATGTAAGGTTAAAAGCATCATTATCTGAAATTTAAAAAAAATTCTTAGAATCTAAAAATATTACTGTCGTTAAATAGCCTGCAAAATGTGATAATTCTGGAAAATAAAAGTAACAACTATCACCTGGGATTAAGTAACGATAGTAAAGCTTTCAGCGGTAAAGGTGATAAATGTAAGTTATATCTTTCTGAGAAGTTAATTATCCTAAAAAATATAGGCAAACCTAATTTGTTAATCAAAAGAAGTGAATGTGCACTTGCATAGATAGAAATAAATTCATACTCAAGCAGGTTGACTCAGATTCATATACATTTCTCAGTTTCAGACGCCATAGATACTTGCTTTAGTGTTGCTATTATTATTATTATTATTATTATTATTATTATTATTATTATTATTATTATTATTAATATACATATATAATTTATATTATTAATATTATTATCACCATAACCTACCATTTAATCATTATTCTTTTTATCATTACTATTATACAAATTTTCAGTATTACTATTATACTATTATTATCATTATTTTATTATCATTTTATCACTGAAAATATTTTTATTAATCTTATCATTATTTTTTAAGAAAAATCAAAGAGTACCCTCACTTGATTTTCAAACATATATTCACAACAGCGTCCGTAAATATTTTTTAAACGAATATTATAATTTCTAATTCTTTTTTATTTTCGAATTTCAATGTAAGTTTGGGCCTAAATTTAAATTTGGAATTATATTAGAAATCAAATATTTAACAGCAGTAATAATTCTTTCAAGCAACACAATAATCTCGCGAGACCCTAAAATATTAGCCAAACTGTAAACGACGATCACAACCTGACAATTGCATTAGGCATAAAACTCCAAGTCATAATATCGGCGTGGGGTATTATGTATTTTTTATTAATAGATACTTAATAGCACTGTTATTTAGCATTGATCTTATACAAAGGATATATGAATATGTAGGATTAAAATATACATACACGTACGTAGAAATATATTTCTTCCGCGGGTGTTATAAATTCAGTGCACAATTTTATGAGACAGAGCTACAAGTATATATTAGTGAATATATATATTAGGTTGGTGCAAAAATAATGACGTAGTAATGTCGTTTTTTGACGTATTTTTAACGTTAAAAAACGACATTATTACGTCATTATTTTTGCACCAACATAATAATATACATCGTCGATAGTACGACTCGTATTTTCATGAACAATGTGTTTATTAATTAAATTCAGCAAAGTTCTACCTACATTAGATTTGACATTACAGTGGTATGGCGGGTTGAACCATATACTGTTACGTTTTCATTGTTTTAACTTATTTTTATCTTTATTGCTGTTATTTCTAACTACATACTTCAAATTCACATTATGTTCGCTGTGTCATATCAGGCTTTATAATCGTCGAGTACTTATTTGTTACTAGAGTTGGGTGATAACCTAAATTGTACGGATTTGTGTGAATTGTCAGTGACTTTGGTCATTCTCCAACACCAAAAAAGATTTTCAACAAAAACAACATTAAGGTATAAGATATAGCTGTACAGAAATCATATATATATATAATTTCATATGCCAAAATAAAAATAATGTATTACGTAAACTCCAAAACAAAACACTATCAATTACTCACAGTTGACTCCTGCTTCCTGCTTAGTCTCAACTTACAGGCGTGAACTTCATTGCACGCCGGTGCTGAAAAGACACACGAGCACATTCGTTGTCTCCCGAAGTAGCCTATTCCCCATATGAGCTAAAATGATTAGTTTGATTAACACTCATACACACACGCACACACATATATATATATGTGTGTGTGAAGCATATATATATATATATATATATATATATATATATATATATATATATATATATATATATATATATATAAAGAAAGAAAGAAAGAACAGTAAGATATATAATCCGGTGTTCTTATAGATATTTTTATTCTTACAAAATAGTGCTCAATGTAAATTTACAGAGCATTAATATTATAAATTAATTGATTTAAAATATGTTTTTTCCGTATATATATATACTTCACATATATATACTTCACATATATTTACTCCATATATATATATATATATATATATATATATATATATATGTGAAGTATACATATACACACACACACACACATATATATATATATATATATATATATATATATATATATATATATATATATATATATATATATATATATATATATATATATAAACGTTATTTTCAGTGGATACCTATATTTGAGGAGAGGCTGCTTTTAATTTTAAACTCTCTCTCTCTCTCTATTTATTTAGTTTTTTTTTTTTTTGTTCTATCGATTCGAGAAATCTTATTAAATTAAAGGATGATCCCTCGAGGATGATTCGAAACTCGCCGCCCGTTTGCTGGTCAAACTGTCGGCAAATAAGACGTGCCCTTGACTGTCGAATCTAGGTAGGGCGTCGCTGATTAGTCAAGACCATATAATGCCTAATAAGCACATTCATTGCTAGATTCTTGAAAGAAATTTTCAGTTTCGCAACCGAACATCAACGAAGCAATTTCTAAAAAAAAGCAATGCATTTCTTTCATATATTAATCCTGATCCTCTCTGGGTGCCCCTTGCTTTCAGACTTGTGCGAAAAATGTAAGCTACGCCTGGAAAATCTCTATATTAATCACGCTTATTTTGCAATTTTAAACATTATATTCAGTGTATACTCATATTTGAGTAGTCTCTCCGTTTATTTTTAAAACAGTAATTTTTTTTTTTTATTTTCCTTCACCGTCCTAAATATTCAAGAAATCTTATTAAAGGAAAACCTTTGACCTTGTCAAGAATCGAATGTGCGACCCCGCTTTGCAGGAGAAGAGTGAAACATATCTCTTTTAAAATCGTCTCAGTATCGGGTAACTTTAATTAAGTTAGGCTTTTAGCATGGTACACGGTGAGGCCATCAGCACAGCTTAGTAAACAACATCTCATCTATAAACGCCTCGAAAAAGAAACGCCACAAAATAAAGACACAAAGTCTTATATGTTAAATATAATCCATGAATATATATATATATAAAGATAAAGACCGTATTTAAATTATACTACGTGTAATACATGCAGAAATATACATTTTAATATAACCACTTATGTTCATATATGTGTGTGTGTTTCCTTGTGTGCATATGCGATATACCTCCGTGTTAATATATAATTACATTTGTGCGTGATCGTGTGTGAGTGTGTGTAACGTCTAATTAACATGTGTCTTCATTTTTTTAAATATTTTCCACCAATCAGATCTCAGTTTCTTTTGTCTTTTTGTGGGTTTTTTTCTGCATGGTGAATACATTTTTTTGCTGACTTCTTGTTTTTACCACCGACATATCCACGTTATATTTTCCCACTAAATGTTTCCTTCTATCCCGTTTTAATTTTTATTTTCTCTTTCTTTCTGATTTCTTTCTCTGTTTCTTTTTAGCTATGCTCGTCTAATCTTCTACTTATCTCCCCTTGTCCGAATGCACTGACGAGTTGATATTTATCTTAATTAGTTTTATATATATATATATATATATATATATATATATATATATATATATATATATATATTAAACACTCTATTCTAGTTTCTTTCCTTTTCCATTGTCTCTCCCTCAACTTTGTTAGCATACTTATTTCTTACCTCTTCACTCTGCTTTATCAATTTTTACTTTACACTTTCCTTGCTACCGATTACACGTTTTCCTTCTCCTCCATTAATATTCACAGTTCTTTTATTTTCTCTAATTTCAAAATTTTCTGCCAATCCCCTGGCTTATTCATTTCCTTGCTTTTCACTGAACGAACGCTATATGCTTTTAAAATAATGGTTAATTAGCTACCCGCTGAATTTCATTGAAAATAAAATCCACCCGAGCAACAGAATAAATTTTATTGATTTCAGAAATTATGTATCCTGTCGTTAAACTCTAAAGTATTGATCATGTTAATAAAGAAAGCTGGTCAACGAAAACAAAGCCATAGTTCGAAATAAACGTTTCATTATGCGTTAGTAACAATGAAATATATATCAGTGTAAGAATAATTTGCATATAGTCGCTTAATACTCCCATTGCATGCAGTCGCTTGATACTCACTTCCGAGTATGACCGTTTGCTAGGGTGACTAACAAATCATGGTTGCAGCCATCTGATCTGTCATATATATATATATATATATATATATATATATATATATATATATCGTTAAAATACATACAGCTAACCCGTGGCGTATACTGCAACCTTACTGAGCTTTCCATTGTTATAGTTTTGGGACGAGAGCACAAAACCTGGCGCGATCAGTAGAAGAAGTGATGTATAAGCGTAAGTGTCGTTGCTGAGACTGTGGTGTGAAACCAAGATCGACATTGAGTAACAGCGGCGATTCTATTATTAAGTAGATCACGTGATCAGAAAGGAAGTGAATAAATAGGAAGTAGCGTGATGACGATACGATGACGTTTCACTCTTCTCGTCTATCCACTATTGCTATACGTTCAATCTCTCTACTCTACTACTATACGGTTTATGATTCTCTACTGATCATTATACTATTTGACGATTACTACTTGAACGAGTATTACTAGTGCGGATATTATTGGAAGGTGTTACTACTAGTACCGGCGTCTACAAATCTCGAATATAACGCGCATTTTTTGAAGTGATAACGAACTTTCCCTAGGCTTTCGTTTTCTATAGCTTGTCAACCCATTGCAGTTTATTTAAAACCAGAAAACATTTTTAGATTGTGGATATATTTTAAAATAATAAAGGTTTAGTGATACAGGGTTTACTAATTAACTCATAGCTGTGAGGAGAAGAGGTGAATCCATATTGTTCCCAAGAGAATTTGCGTGTAATGAATATAACGAACACAGCGGGAATTGGAACTCGCCTCAGGGATTAACAATTTTAAGCCATTATTCATTGCACCTTCCGCACAGCCAAGCTTACTGCTCCTACTATTAGCAAGCGGTCAGTCATTGAAGTACTGACCAAGCTTGACGTTGCTTAACTTCAGTTATCGTACGAGTACTGTTGTTTCAAGTTGATATGGCAGTAAGCCTAAACGATTTCTATCAAAATACTCATATTAAATGATGTGATTGTTATGAATGCAAATGAAGGTTTTAAAAATTGAATGTTATCAAAAGGATGAAAAAATGATCACTGACTTGAAGATGCTATGATTGTAGTGTTCAAGGAAGATTTTATTTGTTCCACGCCGTGGGATTTCTTTATAAAAATCTTGAGAGGAATTTTTATCTTATCTTTTAAACACAAATGAAATGAGGGTCGCATGTCCTTTCTACCTGTAAAGTTCTGAACCTTTTTTTTTTTATATTTCATTCCACCCCCAGTGAGGTAACAAATCCACTATACGCAAGGGGGTTACCGAGTTTGAAGAATATGAGAAAAATCCCTATTAAAGAGTGTGAATAATAGAACATCAGAAAATAAGGAGACAAATGATAACGATTCACGTTGCTTTTAATATTTTAAAATTCAAACTTGACTGGAAAGCAAGAATCCAAAAGAGAGTTCCACAGGCGAGAATTATGAGGAAAGGAACTCTTAGAACAGGACTTACGGTGACATCTCGTCATTTCAACTCTATAAAGATTAAATCTTACCGCCAATCCAGCACTGCCGTTAAACTCATAGGAATAACAGAGCAGAGTTCGCCAGAACAATTACCATGAAACAATTTATAAAAAAACACAGGGAAGCTAATTTACGGTGGTGTGTAGCAGACAGAAGCCGGGATGCCAGCTCAGGAACAATGACGTTGCAAATTCTTCTTTGGATTTTATTAAGGGTTTCCACCTACTGGCCAGAACCACACAATATCTGGCAGAAAAATCTAAGCATGAACGAATGGTTGATGTGTAATTATGTAAGATAGATTCGGATGAGAAAAATTGTCTAGCATGACGCAGAGAACCATTTATTAGATATAATCTTTCCAATTCATGTCAGTGGAAACTGATAGCCTGGGAAGGCTCGATGTCACTCTCTTTGGATTTAACATTAACAACGCTGATGGAAACCAGAAATAGTTCTCTACGACGATTAATAGAGAGCAGTTTCCTCTTGCCCCGAGTTAACAACAGAGTGTAGGTCACTTTTTAGATCAGCCACTAATTTGACCTTATCGATCAGACACACTATGAAAAATATTTGGCAGATCTGAACACTTCCCATATTAATAACAAGGGTAGCGATCTGCTGCGTAAACAATTTTCCTTACATATGAAAAATACAACTTGGTAATTCCCACCCACCCCTATTTTTAACGGTCTCAGGTCTTCCATTTGACAGAAGGGCACTATTTACATTATCTGCACTATTGTCCTCATTTTTGTCGCCATATTTATTACAACGTTTCAGCCGTTGTACGCTCCGGCCTCCTTCAGGTAGTTGGAATGTCGAACTAAACCCTTTATTCCGCTCACTGGGGTAGACTGTTCTAGTTCCACGTGTCATGTTTAATGGATGCTAGTTATCAGTTATCTCCTGTTAATTCCCCTCTCCAAGATCTCTACTGCCTTAACCGGGTATTGAACTCACACTGTTTGGGTCTTGTCACTAGATCTAACCAACG
>OZ010591.1:79270571-79325571 GCA_963932145.1 Acanthosepion lycidas | reverse complement strand
GACTTTGCATTTAAATTTTTGAAGATCGTAGTTATCAGGGAAGCAAGTAAACGGAAGGGAGTTATACAGATAGTTAATGCGAGAAAATAAACTGTTGGAGTAGAAGTGGCGGTTACATTTAACTATTTTAATAGTAAAAGTTTGGGACTAAATGCCAAGCTAGTAGCGCTCTAGATAGATAGATAGATAGATAGATAGATAGATAGATAGATAAATAGAAAAGTATGAAAGAATAAAATAAAAAAGAAATAAATTAGTTTTGATGCAGTTGTATCCTATTTACATGTTTGCTATATCAAAATTGATTTGTTTCTTTCTACGACCTTCTGATGCTTCCAAGGTATAATGAAGAATCGTTCTTCTTGCTGGAATGACTCCATTGGCTTTATGAGAAATGGCGAGATAATATCATCGAAATATCGTTGAATAATGTCTCAGATGGAGAGTAAATTTAAGCTAAAGCAATTAGCATTTTATCGAGAGGCCCTGCCTCTCTTGAGTACTTATTAATTCAATATGGCTTCGCTCAGCGGTGTGACGTGGAAGTTGTTTACTGAACATGAGCTGAAAATACAATTTACCACTTTTCCTGTTAGTCTGTACTGTCAGATTTTATTATGCAAGTCATTTATTTTTTTCGTATAATAACTATTTTAAACAACCATTATATGTGAGATTTTCAGAGTAATCTTGTATCTACCTGACCGAAATTGTGTGAGTTTCAGCGGATAATACCTATCTCTGGAATAACATTTCACTGTAACATGTTTGGTGTGGGTCCGTACTTATAATGCAAACCAAATGAAATCCGAAATTAATTTTTTATGTATAAAATATCGAAAAGATTTAGCTCAGTGCTAAATATATTTGATTAATACGATTTGACCGATTCCCGTGTAAAATTAATATTATTCTATTATTTTACATATTTAATATAAGCTTCTTGACATTCTATAATATTTGTAAATATTTCTTCTGTATTCTTTGTCAATTTTTTTTTTTTATTATTTCAAATTTAAAATTACTTTCAACATTCTCAGAGATTATCGTCGCTTGACTATTGTTTGCCATCCATATACACATATTTGTGCAACGTTATATCACGGGGTTTATATTAGTTAAATATCGGGATATGCAGGGAGCAGTCTGACCAATTTGATACATTTTTATACCATTTTTGGCAACAGGGGCAATAAATAGATTATTTTGCACAGTTTAAAGGAACTTTTACATACTTTGATATTCTCGTTAGCTTGTTTTTTGTTGGTTTTTTTTTTGTTTTATTCTGACACAACTCAGAAAAGTCAATCAAGTTTTGTTGCTTTATTATTATCACGAAAGATAGAACGCCTAACACTGTTATCACAACAATCTAACGTAGATCCGCATTCATCAATAAAAATTGCTTTTAAGAAATCAGTTTTCCTGTATTTTAGTCAACATACAGGTTTATCTTTGAGGTGTCGATTAAAAGGCGGTAGTTTCGATGCATTCATGGCAGTAGTTGACGTACTTATTCTGATTTTTTTTTCTCTGTTTACTTTCAAAACTCAAGTGGCTTCACTTATTTTCTTCATCTTCAAAATATTTTTTCTCATAATTACGATTTTAATATTTCCCCAATCGTTTTTTTTTTTCTCACAGACACAAAATCAGTTTTTCTTATCTTGTCAATGTTTTCATTTTTTTTTTTCTTTTTGAGTGTGGGAAAGTTTATGGTAATTCCCAAATTTCTGTTATCATCAGTCCATTGCTTCAGAATATCTTGTTTTTTTTAATCTCTTATATTTCACTAAATGACTTCCCTATACATTTTTTTACCATTTTTGACAATCTTTATATTTTTGAAATTGAAAGTACCAGAAACCACACTATTATATATTTATATATATATATATTATATATATTTATATATATATATTATATATATTTATATATATATATATTATATCTATTTATATATATGTAATATATATTTTTATATATATATATTTATATATATTTGTATATATATATTATATATATTTGTATGTGGAAGATAAACCAATTCGACTTGGATAATAAAATCAAACAGAGATATATAAATTGTAAATAATTCTAAGCAAAAATAATATTTCATATATATTCATATAGTATAGTTATCATATATATATATATATATATATATATATATGTGTGTGTGTGTATGTGTGTGTATATATATATATGTGTGTGTGCGTGTTTCTGTATTAGATTGATAAACGTTTCTTATTTCATATATGTTAAACTGATAAACGTTTTCCATTTGTTCTTTTTCTCGTATTATATATATATGTACATATATATGAATTTCATATGAATATATATTTTTTCATATATATATATGTGTGTATATATATATATATATATATATATATATATATATATATATATATATATGTGTGTGTGTGTGTGTGTGTGTGTCTGTCTGTCTGTCTGTGTGTGTCTGTGTTCGTGGGTGTAAAGAAAAAATTGTACTACAGAATTTGAGAATATAGCTTTGAAAATGGCGGAACACATTCTTTTAAAGGGACCTTTTTCGTTCAAAATCTCGGTGGAAATATCTCGCTAATATGTATAAGCCATAAATAGAATAACTCTTGACCAACCCATAAGACACAGAGAACGAAACAATTTTTCTTTCTGCCTGCACGCAGTCAGTCAATGAAGCTTGATGTAAACAGCTTCTAAACCATGTAAATCTTTAACCGGCTCTGAATTATGCAGCAACCTATATGCCTTGTCAACATATCCAGAAGCATTAGCCGGATTATAAATCAAATCGATAACTCAGAAACTGACATAGTCAAGGGTTTATTGTTACTAGCTCCAACTTACTGTTGAACATCCTGATTGGACAACACATGCTTGTCTATATAATTCACGTTGGAGCTACTAACAATAATGGCTTGTCACAGTCAGTACGTGAGTTAGCGACTGGACTTCCTTTGATTAATTACTCGGGTTGCGCTTCTGAATATACTGTCGGAACGTTTAGGATGCTAAACCAGGAGCGGTTGGTTAAACATTTATCTTTTTTAGAAGCTGTTTACATTAAGCTTCATCGACCGACATTGTGCAGGCAGAAACAGAAATTTATTCATTCTCCGTGTCACACGGGTTGGTCGCGTGTAATTCATTTTTATGTTTTATACTCAATACAGGCATATTTACACCGATTTGTTTTATTAGCAATAAATTTATTTTAGTCTTGTCTCCTTATTTACCATCCGCGTATACCCTTTTCAGTTTCGCCGTTTTGATTGTTATCGTACTAATGAATTTTTCACTTTTAGTAAAGATTTACAAAAGAATGAGATATGAAGAAAAAAAAGAGAAAGAAATTATGGTATTTTTAATTTTTTGGTTATTTGATTTTCATTGGTGATTCAAGTTTCATGTGTACTTAGCTTGCTTGACAGATGTTAGTATAATTTGTAACTTTACGATGTCAGTCAAAGACAACGAGTCTATTCGATTTTCCAAGAAAGTACAGAATTCTAAGCCAAACCGAAAAAGCGTCAATATTGCTTGAAGTGTATAATAATACTTATCTATCTGTCTGGGATTCTGATGATATTATATATTCTTAAGTGTGTGTGTATATGACTAGTAGACATTATGTTTGAGTGTTTTTTTATTTCTTTATTCTTCGTGTGTTGATTTGATAATGTTTTTATGTACACACCGTTTGTTTTGCGTTTTAGGAAGCATATGCAATTGAGTGTAACGAACCCGACTGGAATTCGAATTAGTGCTTTTAATTTTCATATACTAGAGATGTGCGTTATATTGTAATGGATATCGGAAATTGGAGAGCCAAATTTTGGAAAGTTATTAATTATTTTTTCTCCACTAGCTATGGGTTGAATAGTAAAACAAACTCGGTCATCAAGTCTTGGTTTGCAACCGATCTACTGCAGAAATAACCAGTAAACTACCGCGAGAAAATCTTGTCTTGTCAGACATTCATCGAAAGAGTAATGATCACCCAAGGGCCTATCACCTATTATATTTAACTTAACTTTTAATTAGTGCGAAAATGACTAAACCACCTTCGGTCGGAATTAGAACACAGTTCCCAGATTCCATTTTCCGCGCCGATAACGGTTCCGCTAACCTTAGATTCGAGTAGAATATTTAAAAAATTATCTTCATGTTCTTTAGCCTTGATAAATTAACTTGTTTTAGGGTAGAACATCTCTGATTTCTAATCCCCTGACAATACGTCACACGTTAGCGTAACATTCCACCGGACATCTGACAGACCAGAAAAGGTCATGATTCATCCAGTGAACCGGATAATGGCTTAGATAAAAAAAAACAAAAAACAAATAAAACTTAAAAAATACAATGCTGTATGTTTTACTTTCATTTTAAGTTTTTACTCTGCTTGATAGTTTTCCAGAACATATTTTAAATTACACCATCGTTACGTTCACATGTTAATTTCAATGTGATAAACCATTGTCACCTTTATTTTTCTATCATTGACTACTTAAATATATGCGTCTAAATTGTATGTGCGTATCGTGTAGTAACGGCTTAAAAGTAGAAATTGGAGATCCTAGTCCGAATTCCTGTTGGTATTGTCTCATTTACGCCCGTGCAAATTCCCTGGGAAAGGCTTGAATCTATCTCCTCCTCCAAGCTTTACGTTAAATAGTAGAATTTGTATCCGGAAAAAGCATTAGTTTTTCTCAAAATATTATTATTGCAATATCAAGCCACAAAAATAGTATTATTCTTACATTCCAAAAGTGTTTCTTGATCTTCTAAAATAAAAATGCAATTTCAATCATCTTTTACGTATCTGCTGGAATGTTCTACTTTTGTATTGTCCTCTCTTATCGATAATACATTTTTTCAGATTCTTTCACTCTAAGCAACCTCTTGCGTTTTACTTGCTTGGTCGCCTTGCCTGTGGTGAAATGATTACAAATAATAAATAAATGACAAACATAAAAAAACATAAATAATTCATATGTGCTTATCACAATGAGTTCATACAAAGTAATTTCCATTTGGGGGGGAAAAAAAATACATTCTGAATATATTATTCAGATTAACGCGTCCATAAATATAATTAAGTCAGTGATAAAAAATGCGTTACATACACAACCGTTCAAAGCAAAAACAAAGAATTGGTGAAGCTAAATCTAAACAAAATCGCAGAGCTATGGAACGAAGGTAATGTTGTACCTGAAGTGGTATCATAGTAATATTATTGATTCAGAGATCGTAAAACGCAATGAACAACTGTTTTTTGTTTTGTTTTTTGTTTTGTTTTTTGTTTGTTTGTTTGTTTAGCGGCATATCTTCTCCTTATAATATATCTGTTGTGGGACTTTCCCCTTTTTACATAAGATGGGCTCGTCTAAATTATACTTATACTGATAGAGAGAATACCTGACGTTGAGATACGTGAAGATACGTTGAGATGCGTGGAGATACGTTGAGACAGGTTGAGAGATACAGAGACAGACAAAGGGTGTTCTCAGAGAGTTATACAATAGTCCGGAGAGAATGTTGATTACGGCTTTACTTACAGAGACTTGTACATATAATTTCTACTAACCCGCATTCCTGGACTACTAATTTTCACTTCAAGTCTGTATTCTTACGTTTAATACACTTATTTTTCTATCTCAATTACTGGCGTTGTTTATTTATTTGTGCAGGATTACATTCACGGAATCCACAACATTATTTAATAACGAAATTTAATTTTCTTCGGAGCATTAATTTTTTTTTTTTATAAAATATTACTTGTAATTTTTTCATTCTTATTTTTTTTTATATAAACACGTAATATTTTTACTATAAAAATGCATTTCAAATATTTTTACAATAAAAATGTTTATATTTTTATAGTATTTTGACCAATGTTTTGGGGTTAATTATTTGCCCATAGTTGGGGCCCAAACAGGTGTTGCCACACCGAGTTAGGTTGGGCAAAAGCAATCAACGCTCCTCAAAAGCTGCCGATCAGAGATCTTCCTGTATGTATTTTATCGTCATCCCCAGGATGTCAATGAAGAACTAAATGCGCATATAGGAGGTATAATCAAAAAGCATTTTTAAAAAGAAAACCCCTAAGAAATATCAATTCGGCATTTAAACTCCTTCGAAGTAGTCTCCTTCTGAAGCCATACACTTTATCGAGAAAAGTTCCCAGTGATGGAAGCATTCCTGGAGCTCCAATTATGGGGATGGCGAGCGGCTACATCACTGCATTCTCTTGGATTTCCGCGACATATTGAAATCAAGTTCTTTTTAAAAAGGATTTCATTTTTGTGTGGGAAAATATCGCAAGGGTGTGATCTGGAAATTATGGGAGTTGTCAGACCTTGGGAATTTTGAACTTGGTCAAAAACTACTTCACAAGACATCGTTATTGATGGAATTTCTGTGGTGTTATGAGAAAACCACACTCTACACACTTCCCTTCCAAACACTGCTATATACAACGAAAGTGAGCAAGAGCGATAAACTTAATGTATATGCATGACAGGGGTGAAGTTTAATCCGTGCCAAGCCGTTTCACGCTTTGTACTTTAGCTTTGTTATTATAGTAAGAGTCTCCATAATTTTTTAACAGACTTTGTATGCATCAAGCACCTTTCAAATATAAATGTTTGGTACAAATGCACTATGCATTGTTGTTCATCTCCATGACATTGAATAGTGAAAATAATTGGGAAATCGATTTGTCTATTCTACTCAACCTTTCACATTCACTTTATCATAAACCAAGAGATTATAATTCTTTTAGATCTCTGCAAAACACTTTATCTGGGGTATAGTTTCTCTAATCAAGACCAGATTCAAGAGATAGTCGAAATTTTTTTCTAATCAAATCCGCAGAATATTACAGAAAACGTATCGAAGTGCTGTGTGATATGCTGGAGAATGTCATTGTCAGTTATGGCAACAAAATAATTTTAAAAAAATATAAGTGGAGCTTATTTTTTGAAGTATTTTTTTATAACAATCTAATAAAAACTAAACCTGATTGTCTTGAAGAAAGGACAGACAAAATAGCCGGTAAGTGAAAGCATTCTAACACACGACGACGTTACTTTCAAAATCTTTGAAGAACTAAAATATAAAATAAAATAGTTCAGTCAAAAAATATAAGTGTAGTTTATTTTTTGAAGAATTATTTATAACAATCTAAATCTAAATATTGTTGACTCGAAGAAAGGTTAAAAAATAGCCGATAATTGAAAGAATTCTAACACTCGATAGAATTATTTCAAAGTCTTTGAAGAACCGAAATATACAATAAAATGATTAAATCCAAAAATACAATTATAGTATATTTTTGAAGAATTATTTATAACAAACTAATAAAAACCAGTCCTGGGTATGACGATTAACTACAACCACGTCCTGGGTAAGACGATAAACTACGCCCAGCAGCAAGGCCTCTGATCAGGAGGCTTTGAGGAACGTGCAACCATTTCTTAATTGCTGGTGTTCGCAGGTCCATGTTGACCCGGGGTGGTAGCACCTTTTAGGGTCCCAACTATAGGCAAATAGTTAAACCCGAAACTGGGGTAAAAATGAGTTTTAATACCAGGAATACTTTGTAAAAAAAAATATTATCAGCAATAAATTTTTGAAGAAAAAAAAAACTATTACCAGCAATACATTTTTAAAAAAATCTTACCGACAATACGTTTTTGAAAAAATATTACCAGCAATAAATTTTTGAGGAAAAAAATATTACCAGCAATAATTTTTTGGGAAAAAAAAATATTACCAACAAAATTTTTTTGAAAAACATTACCAGCAATACATTTTTGAAGGAAAATTATTACCAGAAATAGATTTTTGACAAAACAAAATATTACCAGCAATAAAAACTTTGTCGGCATTAAATAACCCATTGATGTTGATATGCCGTAAAACACAGCAAACGAAACCAAACTTAATAAAAACTACACATGATTGTCTCGAAAAAAAAAAACAAACAAAATAGCCGATTAGTGAAAGGATTCCAACACTCAACATTACTTTCAACGTTAAATGCTTCCATTATTGAGTGTTCATAAATAAAACCAAGGAAAGAATAACTTGAATAAAACCTAAGTTGAACGGACTGTAATCTGTTACACTTAATAAAGTATTAAAACATCCATATCACTTTTAAGTTACGGTTTTTGAAAGGCGAAATATATCAGTTACTTTATAACAAAATATAAATCTGAGTTGTAAAATTCTTTTTGTCGCAAATGTAAAAACATTTCATATTTGTTTGGTTTTTTAAATCTTTAATTTGACATCAAGGAGAGTTCATTTAAGGGCCACGTGGGGACGTGTGTGAATGTTTCAGATCATAAATATTAAGGATCCCTAGATGTCCAGAGTACTGTCTACACTGGGTGGTAATTCCATGAACTCGACATTTCTAGTAGACATTTCTTACGACCGTATCCCGTTGAAATAGCCGTTCTCGTACGATCACTGAAGTTAAGCAACGGTGAACCTGGTGATTGTTTGAGAACAGCAGTAAGCTTGGATGTGCTGTTGGTACAATGGATACCGGCTAGGAGTTGGAAATAGGAGCGCTCAGTTTCAATTTTACTTGCATGTAAATACAGTATGTTAATTAGCTCGAATAGTAAATCATTATTATCTCCAATCGAAAATATTTTCTGGCTTTAAATAACTTGCAAAGCTTGATAAGGAGTGAAACAAAAAATAGAATTATTCAATCCACTAGACGCGTGATCAAGGGATATCGAATGTTTCCTAAATTTTAGAAATTGAATTCCCTTTTTGTCTGGCACCCGCTTTCTTGCTCGTTAGGATTCCATTAATTAACGTCACATTGTCATGAGAATGCAAGTGATAAAAATCTTACTCTTCCATGACACTTATTTACAATGATTAAACATGTTTGTTTTTTAATCATTTCACCAAGTAAAGTATTGAAAGGCACTTGGAAGCAACGGGTTATGGAACGTGAAAGAGAAAGTGGAAAATAAAAGAACAGATTACAAAGAGACAGAAAATAACGATTAACATTGCATTTACAATTTTTGAAGGTCGTAGCTGACAGAAATACAGAAAGTCGAAAGAGATTTTCCCAAGCGGGAATTGCCCGAGAAAAAAACTATTAGCATAGGCCTTATGGTTATAATTAGCAATTTTAAAAGTAAAATTATGAGACCGAGCCGCCAACCTAGTACAGAGTTCAAATACCAACGTGGAAAAGACATCATAATCATAACTGTGAAAATATTTATAGAAGAGATAAAGAGAAAATATGTTACCCTGGGCATTAAATGGCTGAATTCGAAATGTCAAGTCAAAACAGATAGTTCTCATCCTTTTTATTACAACGTTGCGGCCGTTTACGCTCCGGCCTTCTTCAGGTGGTTAGAATGTCGAACTGAACCCTTTATTTCGCTCAATGGGGTAGACTGTTCTAGTTCCACGTGCCATGTTTAATGGATGTCAGTTATCAGTTATCTCCTGTTAATTTCCCTCTGAAAGATCTCCATTGCCTTAACCAGGTATAGAACTCTCGCTCTTTGGGTTCTGTCACTGGATCTAACCAACGCATTTATCCACTGTGCCATGTGTTCTCAAGTGTGAGGTCGATACCTTACTACCACTGTCTACGATGCTTAACATTTCGATAAAAGATCCATTTTTCGTCGCCAGTCAAAAAAGGTGAAACAAGTTGGCGAGAATGTAGAGAAGAGCAGATGTCAACTCGGGATTTGAGGTTGTTTTCATACAATTCATTAGGCACCCATTTTCCAAATTTCGGAACTTTTCCAAGTTGTTGAAGATGACGATGAACAGTTGTATGGTTTGAACTGAGAACCACTGCCAATTCCTCAACTGATAAAGCAGGATTTTCTTCAAGGGCTGCTTCAAGAAGCTTTTCATCAAACTCAACTGGACGTCCAGTTTGATCTTCATCCTTAAGGGTGAAATCTCCACCTCTGAATTTTGCAAACCATCTTCTGCAAGTTCTTTCATTCACACATTCCTCTCCATAAACTGAGTGAATGTTTCTAGCCGCCTCGACTGCTGAGTTTCCTTTCTTGAACTCATAAAGCATTATGTGCCTCAAATGATTCTTGGGTACTTCCATGTTAGCAGGGTTTTAATCAAACAAAATTTAATTTTATTGTTCTGCGAAATAAAATTTGATCAGTTTAAATTCATCTAAACATAAAAATAATGTTCAGCTCCATTAGACATTATAAAATACTCTTTAAATTTCGTTCATTTTAACAAAAAGTTAAAATTCGGACAGAACTTCTGGGTTGACCTGATATATTTAAACAGTTTATATTATTTTAATCGTGTCACCCCCCCCCCCCAAAGAGACATTAAATGTTACTAAGGAGGAAGTTGTCGCGGACAGTTGGGAGAAACAGAAAGGATAATAAAAGAACAAGAATTAAAAAGAATGCAGCGATTAACAATGTATTTAAATGTTTAAAGATCATTGTTGATTGGAAAGCAAGAAGACGTAAGAACTGATAGAGAAGAAATTATTACCATTTTATGGTTAGAAATAGCAATATCAGCATTGAAATTAAGAGACCTAGCTGCCAATCGCGTAGTGCATTTAAATTCCTGAAAGCGACATCCCAAAGAGGAATCCACATCAGAACATGTACCCTGAAAATATTTATATCAAATGAAAGGAAAGTTACGTTACGGCGGTGGAAAAATGGCTGGTCAGGATGGATTACGATACATATCTTTTTTTTTTAAATATGTCAATAGTGTCTACATATGTAGGTGAAGATCGATGCCAAATATGGCAGCCAATATTCGGTAGATCGACGAATGGAAGACGTGTAAATGTTCATGATAGATTCAATCGGGAACATTTGTCTAATTCGAACCGCTTTTCCTCGGAGCAGTTTTAGCAATTGATTCAATGTAATCATTTCACTTCTTGTAAGTGGGTAAACGTTTAATCAATAAGGCGCAATGTTTTACCAAGAAAAGACTAAAAAAGTTATTTGAGTTATTGAGAACAGATTCGATTTAGAGGCATTAAAATTAACAGGCTACTTCTTGCACCAGTTAACAACTTATTGTAGGTGTCATTCGGGATCAGCTGACAATTTGATGTTATCGAACCTATCAGTTTTACTATTAAGACAGGAGTAGATAGTTGTGCACACCGCATTGATACTTATGTTAAATATCGTATCGTTAATATCAACCCAGATAGCTGGTAATACACCGTTCAAGACCGAATTGAATGACAATAGTCAATCAGTGGTGTGCTGTTAATATATGAGACTGTCTTATCTCATCACAAAGAGGCCAAGGAACAAGGTAAATTTTATTTTTTATTTTTTTTCAGTAAGGTTCACCTGGTGGAAAGCTCACGGACACTCGTAGTAGAGGGTTTAGTTAAAGGTAGTTTATATGGATAAGATAGGTTAAGATTGTAGCGATCGGGAAAACATCCATTTGGGAGTCTGTTCCATAGGACAGTGGTTCACGGATGCTAGCACAGATTGGTCACAGGTACTTCATCCCCATAAAGCGGAATATACAACAACTATGGCCATGACTGATTCTTACGCATTGGATTTTTCTGCCACACGAATATGATTTTGAGGCATGGAATATCAATTGTATTCCGAGAATGCGATTTCGAAGATGAGAAGTTTTAAACCATGATTTTCTCTTGATGTTGCAAGCAATTTTGTGCAAATGATTTCTACGCTTGTTTTCTATCCCACGCCATGCTTATGGATATCAGTGACATCATCTAGCGTTGATTAATGTTAAGCAATGTGCTAATTTAATGGCGCAGTTTCAGTCGTCTCAAATACGTAGGACTGTCCACGGACACATACGCAATACGAGATCTGGCAAACTTTATTTGACCTTGTCGATCATTCACAATATTTCTTTTCGATTAACTGGACAAAACGTTTTTTTTTTTTTTGTTTTTTTTTTTTTTGGTTTCCTTAAGTCGAAAATGCATCCTTCTTAAAATAAGGCAGGCATAATATGACAAAGATGTTGCTTGTTTTCGCCAAACCTCAACTTTGAAATCAATAAACAAAGATACGTCATTTTTTACAATTTCAAAACAACGCCTCATGATATGACAGCTGTCATAACAGAATGAAAAAAATGTTACTAAAAAAAGCATAACTCTGAAAACAAGAACAGAATTATTAAAATCGAAATAACACTGAAAAAACTATCTTAACTTATTTGGGGGATTCAGAGTGAGGTCCAACAGATAGTGTTGCCTTTATCAGATTTAATCATTGCAAAATTACAATATCCAAAAATAATCGCGTCAAATGTCCTCACTCGTAAATAAGATATGCAACATTAGGATTAAGGTTATACGCATAAGTCCTGGCATACAGGGAACAGTGTTGTATACTCTTAAGTGCAGGTTGTTGGATGCGGCAGTGGTTCGAGGATGCAAGTACAGATTGGTCATCATCAACATAAAGCGGAATATGCAATAACTATGGACATGCCTGATTCTTACGCATTGGATTTAACTCTAAATTAGAGGAAGTTTTGAATTATGTTTATCATGCCTATATTATAATAGAAATGGAAATTCTAATTGAGCCGTTTCCTTATAAGGAAATATTCGACATTCATTGACCGACAAGCCAGTGTTGCTGTCCGTTGGAATTTATAAAATCTTTCTATTAAAACAAATTCTCAGGAAAATCGGTTTCCCGTGACCAATTGCTGTCCTTACTCTTTCCAGCATTTATGGGTGTTTCCATACTTATTTTAAAAAAAAAATACTTTTGAACGTCATCATCTTTATTATGTCATTACTTTTTCTTGGAGTATTTAATATAATTCGACAGTTACATCTTTTTTATCTGTTGTTCATTTGAATGCCAGGTAAATGTGATCTCTGTTGCCTGATACAGTTTTTTTCTTACTATTCTATAGCGCCAGTCCACAGTCTTTTATAGCTCAGATACATGTTTCAGAATTAACCTTAGAAATCTACTGTATAGATTTTAAATATTGCTGAACGGGTTTGCCACCAAGCGGGAGAACTATATGTAGGTGCCGTGGTAAAATTGCCAACAAAGTTTCTATAGAATTGCTGTTAAATTTACCCAACTTTTAAACACTAGACATGTGGTGTGATAATTCAAAAGAATAATAAGAAATATAAATATTTTAATTAATAATTCTACAATTTGCACCCAAAATTCATGAGGTTCTCTGTCAGTTCAAGAATTCTGTCGAAGTGATAATGTGAAAATTATAATGCATTTTACTAGTGTTAGGTAGATCGACAATTATTTAAATTTTATGTTTTACCTTATTTTTAATAGATAAAGTGTATTTAAGTAAATGGTACTTTTTAAATAAAGGGCATTAACTACATTTACCAACCTGAATGTTAGAGAAATTTCGTATAAAGAATGGACTTCTCCAAGAGAAATCGAACTTGTAACTCTAAAGAGAACCACCATTTGATTTGTTGTGTTGTTTAGCATTCAGTAATTCACTTCTTTGTAGCTTCAATAAATGTGTGTATGTGTGCGTTCGTAATAAATTTAAAATATTAAAATTTCAGCGTGTCAACATTGTCAAGAAAATAGTCTATATATATAAATATCATTTTTTTTTTAATTAAATTTAAAAGTTCAACGTTTCCTATATGTGCATAACAATATATATAACGGGAGAGAGAGAGAGAGAGATTGAGGGATTGGAGTGTCGAGTTCGAATTCCAGTCGAGTTCATTAACATGTGCAAAACCGCTTGGCAAAAGTGGGCCTCCATCACTACTCCTGACAGATATAGTTCAATAGCAGGACAGACTAGTTTATATACATTAGGTTGCAACCAGTCTAGGAGAAAGAAAACTCAGAATTTAAAACCTGTGGTGTGTCGATTGGAAAGCTTGTGCACCAGTTCTCTGTATTAGGCTCTTCTAAAGAGATATAATATATATATTTTAATACGCATATATATATATATATATATATATATATATGTTGTTTGTGTGTATTTAGGCAGCATTATTTATTGATGCATGTTTCATCAAATAATATTTACAAGTTTTGTCAATTTATATAAGCCGAAAGCTTAGATAGGATTAAAAAAAACATGTATCAATATGGTGTTCTTCTTTCATCTTGCAATGATAATTTTATTGGGCTTATCAGACACCATGAAAGGAATTTAATTAAAATAAATAGACTAATCTTGTCTATATTAATGAAAGATTCATCAATATATCAATATATATATATATATATATATATATATATATATATATATTGTGTAAAAATCCTTGAAGCATTATACATCAAACAGTTAAAACCCAAGTAAACAAAATCAATTATGGCATCTCTACAAATATTCTTAAATGTCTATAATTGGTAACAGAAGCCATTGGTTTATACCAACGGCTTTCCATATTTTATACTTCTACAATTCACTCTCGTTTGGTCATATGTGACGTCATGAGGTGCGATTTTCGCTTCTAGCGTCTTATATGCGCGTTTATCGTTGCTTAGAAATCTTCTATGTAAACAATGACAGACTATCATCACTGTCTTGTCCGTATATTGTTTAATACGTTTTAATTGACATCTTTGATAATCGCTTAATTAAGCCGAAAGCTTAGATTGTATTAAAAAAAATATGGATCCCTATTGTGAATTTATTTCTTCGTTCAACGATAATGTTTTTAAACTTATCAGATGTTACGAAAAATATTTACATAAAATTAATAGACAACACTTGTCTATATTATTTAATGAAACGTGTATGAATATATATATATATATATATATATATATATATATATATATATATATATATTATTCATTAGTGAGATGAATCATCATCTGACAGGGATACAAACATTTACACCTAGATTTTTAGCTGCAATAAATTAAGTCCCAAATAATGAAAAAAGATTTATTTGTTGATTTTTGCTGTATATATTTTTTTTTTAAATTACACTTTTTGTTGATTTAAACAATAACCTTACATATAACTTATATTAGTAAATGCAGTATTTTTTTTTTTTTCGTGACGGTAACTTTTAGATTACTTAGTCTGAAAAATTCCTCATTCAAAAAAATCAATTGCTTACTACATTAGACAAATGGGAAATAAATAACATAAGAATCGTTGATTTGCTTTTAGAGAATGGCATGCTTTGGAAGCAGAAAATTGACCCCAGAGGCAGGAAAAGCCTGTTGTTTCTCGATGATGCACAGGAAAAGACGCAAATTCAATAAGATTGATGTATGAATGAATAAAAGCAATGAAAGAATGGCTAATTATTACGATCACTAGAAATCCTCTCCAATTCAATGGCCTCTCGGTCTTTGTTATTTCCAACCCCGCCACCCATTACTTCACACTCAAAGCCAAGTCCATTTTCGAACACTAATTTGCCGACCTGAGAAGGATTCTTTTCGACATGTCCGGTCGCGTTTGCTATTAGCACAGAATAACAGTTGCAGCAGGAACTCTTATGAAACCAGCTTAAAGACTTCCTAATAGCGAAAGAAAGATTAGAGAAAGTTGTATGTTTAAGAGAGTAGGGAAAGGGAAAATCGGCAATTAAATAACTATTTACTTCCCTCAGATAACTTTCACGCCTTTTCCCTCTCATCAATCTTCACGCAGAAACTGAAGTATAGGAAGGTTGTTTATTATACGTATGCTCTTTCAGGAAGAAAGCTCCCCAAAATTTATTTGTCATACTGACAAAAACAAATACTAAATAATTTAAAATATAATTTTTTTTTTTGATCGCCATCGCCCCATGCAATGCAGTAAAGCCACTAAAATACAAGTGGTTACTGGGTGTGGAATAATTAGGAACAGAAACATTGATAATGAAGGGAAAGAGAAAAGAGAAATTAAAAGTAGATTGACATTTCACTCAAATTTTTGCAGAATAAAGTTGGCTTGAAGATATAGAGCTTGACAGTTCCACAAGCGAGATATGCGAGAAAAAGAAGAAACTGTTTCCATAGAACTTACGGCTACATCTAGCCTGATAACCTATTTTTGCAGAATAAAGTTGGCTTGAAGATATAGAGCTTGACAGTTCCACAAGCGAGATATGCGAGAAAAAGAAGAAACTGTTTCCATAGAACTTACGGCTACATCTAGCCTGATAACCTATTTTTGCAGAATAAATTTGGCTTGAAGATATAGAGCTTGACAGTTCCACAAGCGAGATATGCGAGAAAAAGAAGAAACTGTTTCCATAGAACTTACGGCTACATCTAGCCAGATAACCTATAAAGTGATGTGATCTCGACGATAGTCTATTAATGCACTTAAATTTTTTTAAAACGTCCAGGCACCATAGCGATTTGTTCGTTCGAACAGTTACCATGAAAATATTTATAGAAATGGTACAGAAAGTCAACCTTAATGCGGTGGAAATGTGATTGAAGCCGAGTTGTCTTATGAAGACCAATAATATTGCTGATTATTCTTAGGATTTCATCAAGGATCTAAAGGTAAATAGCATAGACACTTGATCATATGTGACATGAATATCCTCAGCATAAACTAATTGTAGACTTATAGATATGTAAAAGAGATACTGGAAAGAAAAAATGTCATGCTTGACACAGTGAAGCATAGATCTTAGCAGCTGAACTAGCAATAGATTCAATACAGATTTTCCCCTTCATTTCATCTGAGAACGTTAGCCTGAGAAGGCGCAATGTGTCATTTTCCTGGAGGATAGCATCAGCTAATCCGATGGAAGTCAGAGAAGAGGATCTCTCAGATGATTAATACTTATTATTCAGATTTATTTATTTTAATGTGTGCATGATTTTCGTGTGTACAAACTCTCAGGAGATTATATGAACATATCTGTACTTGCTGTAAATGATGTGGTTTAAGAAGCATAAAGGTTTTCTACATAGAGCAGATGTTACCCGACATATAACAGTTTTAGAAATCAGCGTTCTTTTTTGAAACTGGATGACAATTAAATTATTTCTGCTCTAAGATCTTAGAGATGCACTGAGAAGGTGGGTCTACACATTTCCAAGAGCATTTTTGCCGATGCAGTAGTCTGCTATTGACTGGGATTTTATTCGGCATAAGGCTCCTACCTTCGACGCCGTTTATCGATAATGTCTAGAAGAGTAATTTAAATATTTGATCGGTTATGACCGCATGGTATCTTATGTCGTGGCGCTCCCGCGCGTGTGTGTTTTTGCGTCAGTTATCGATATTCGATCACTGATAAAAGGAAAGTTTCCTAGCGTTGTTTTTAATCTGTTACTACAGTTAGATTTACACTCCAAGATATAAAATGAGGTATCCTAGAATATACTTCACTAGTCCACTATTTTTACTTACCTATATATATATATATATATACATATATATATATATATATATATATATATATATATATATATATATATATATATATATATATATATATATATATATATAATGAAATGGACAAAGTCCGATAATTATTTTAAGACATTTTTATGTTTATACATTCTTTTTATAGATAAAAGTTCAATGATAATTCTTCTGCCGCCACTCATTTTCAATACAATTTGTACTTTCGGTACAAAAAATTATTTCTTATTACAATGGGTGACTTTCGCTATATTTCGCAATTAATTTCAATCATTCCCAAATGAATTTCCCAGTTATAAAAATTGTTATGGTACAAAAAATTCTTCACAAAAAAAGACGTAAAAATCTGCCAAAAACAATAGCAGTAATAAAAAATTGAATTCCCAAATTTCAATTTTGCTGGTTCCGATCCGGTCGGGAAGGATTTAAATTAGCTCCCGGCGTCGGCCTGATTCCAAAATGGTATGATATGTTGGACTATGGACTCTCAGAGTTAAATTGAAAACACAGACAATTTTATATTGAAACACTATAATTTGGCAACGGTAAATGTTTCATTTGAACATGAGTTGTTGAAAGTTAGAGAGTTGTGACCCTATAATTATTTATATCAGTAAGAGACAATATGGCGGAATCCGAAAGCAATCGCAGTAATTAAAACCTGAGAATTTAAAATCTGAGGATTGCTGGTCCGGATCCAACAGGGAATGTTTTTAATTTTCTCACGGAGTACTGCGGTTAATTTTTTTTTATATAACTTTTCTTGTGTTCTTACAATTTGTTATATAGGAATAAAGTATCTCTGCCAGCATTTGAGTTTGAACATAGATCGCCAGTGAGTGAACACAGGTGATCCCATTATTGAATTAAGTGGATCAAGTGACCATAGAATAAGCGCGTATATAGGAAGTCGAGTGACGTCTAAATGATCTGCTCTTCTAGTCTATCCTCTATTTCTATCCGAACTGTTATTCCCTTCTCTCCACTATTCTCTTCTCCACAGTATTCTATATTCGGATCAATACGGTGATTATTATTCGAGCGAGTACTATTAGTGCAAATGATATTCGTCTGACACCAGTATTGTTCAACGGTGTACTATAGTTGTTTCTGCGATTACAAAGTCTCTACTACAACGAGCATTGCGAAAGTGGCAACGAGTGTTCGTTCGCATCGCAAAACATTTTTTTTCTTTTCTGGAGAAAATGTCCGAATATTTTGTACGTCTTAGCGACTTTGGCTATTCTTTTAGAATGCTTTTTAGAATTTAGAAAATTTCTAGATAAATTGTTCAGAAATGAAGAAATTGTAAGAACACAAGAAAAATTAAATAAAAGAAATTAACCGCAGAACCGCGTCTGTCGATTTTTATAATCGCAGATGATAATCGGGATTACTATGGACCGTGCAGTTTATAGCAGACGTCAATTTTATTCTAACTTCTTTGTTTGCATACTTATAGGCCAAACTACAGCATGACTAATTCTTTACGTCAAAATAAATGAATTGCTGTCATTTTTTTTTTTTTGATTGAGCACACTTGATTTCTGTGCAGACTATAGGAAATAAATATATTTATGGAATATGGTTTAACTATTTTACAAAATCTCACTTGCATCAGTTACCGATATCCCAGAAATGATAGAAAGAAGGATTTCGAGCGTTATTTTTAATATCTTACTACAACGCATGAATGATTTCATTCAGACCTTCTTCCTGTGTCAGACTAGGTTGACCTAAGTAAAAATGATTCCAGCATTTTGGGGGTGAATACCTCTTTTTATTTGCTTTAATTTTCAGCCCACACTCAGTAATCTTTCCATGTATCTGTCTAGTATTCCAGAAAATGTTATTTTTATTTTCTCGGGATATTTGCAATCTTTGGGCGAAAGCCTCTTAGTATATAACTCAGCATAAGCCGCTTAGTAAAAATTTCATCATGATATAAGGTCTTTTCTCATGCTTGATTCACGGACGCAAATTAGCACAATGTATTTTAAATGAAAGACAAACTGAGTGATTGCAGATACTAAACAATGATCTTGCGTTGGCGGATGTTTGCATTATAGACTTGTGCTTGGTCCGGGTCCAGTCGATTTTCGTTGAAGAAAAGGAACCCTAAAATCCTCCGTAACGATTATCAAAATTAATGCGATTGCAGCCGATACTGACACGATTCTTATTAAGCAGTTAAACGCATTATCAAAGAAAAAAGACCATTGGACGGTCCCGAGGAAATTGGCCTTCGTAATAACAAGCAGTGTTTTCTTTCAACGTTTCCCGTTTTCATGTTACTGTGGTTGTTTTCCCATACCGTCGTTTGATAACAATTGTGATAAGATCGGCATTTGTAAAAGCTATATGATTTCACATAACCTATTTCCCTTTCCTTCTCTCTCTGAATATGTATTATCTCTCTCGCTATCTGTCTCTCTCAGTATATATATATATATATATATATATAGGAAAGAACATAATAATAATAGTTAATAATCCGATGTTCTTTAGTATTTTTGATTTTATTTTTTAAAAACAGTGCTCAATACATAAGTAGAGCATAAATTATAATTATTTAAAAAAAAAAATATGATTCCATCGCTACATAAGAGTCCTGATGTTTCAAAAAGAGGAGCTAAAAAATTAATTTAATTATAAAAATTAAATTTAATTTAAGCATCAAGGTCTGTTTCATGTTGAAGCGAAATTTTTGGATTCCAATTTTTGGATGCTTGAAGTTGAAACAGACATTGATACTTTAATTCAATATAATTTTTATAATTAAATTGAAGTTTTTAGCTCTTTTTTTGAAACATCAGAACTCTTAGGTAGCGATGGAATCATATTTTTTTGAAAATAATTATAACACACACACACACACACATATATATATATATATATATTATATATATATATATATATATATATATATATATATATATATATATATATATATATATATATATTGTTAATACTGTTTATTTTAAACAGAGCATTTACTTAAATATTTTATCTATAAAAATTATGTATAAACAATAAATATATAAAAATAATTGTCGGACGTACTCCATTTCATAATATATAACGTCATTTGTTTACATTAAGATACGCTTCGAGCAGATATGAGCATTCGAAGGAAATAAGGATAAATTTGTAGTTTAAAGCAGTAATTCGACTTTGCTAACCAGACGTTTCATTTGTAGCTAAATAGTATAGCATCTGTAGAATAGAGATTCGATTCCTGTTGGAGGGCACATATTTTCTGTGAAATTTCTCAGATATTCACTCCGTTAAATGTAGTTAATACTGTTTATTATAAACAGAGCATTTACTTGAATATTCGTATCAATAAAAATAACGTATAAACAATAACTATATTAAAATAATTGTCGGACTTAGTCCATTTCATAATATATATATATATATATATATATATATATATATATATATATATATATATATACAGGGAAAACATAAAAAGAAAGCATCAATAAAAAACAAATAGGAGATTCAAGAAAGTCTATTATCTTTGAATCAAATCGAGTGTAATGTGATAGACACTTAGGCGATCATGTATCTATCGATACATGACTGACGAGGCAGATTTTCTTCCGGCATTAGGTTGCCATACCCGAGGTACTTTTGTTCAGTTTCACATGGAAATGAAATTAAAAAAATCCATTAAAAACAATTATAATTCCGATATTCAGAGGGAAGCACGTGGCGAATATATTTCAAACATTTTTTCACTGAATTATATTGTATTATCTATACAATTTTTATAAATTTTTTAAAAAATTTTGACAAATTTCTTGTTTTATATAATCGGTAAATGTACTAAAGTTCACATTTATTCATTTTTAATTTAATTTAAATTTCATCCGTTACGTTCGAATGTTGGTACATTCGTTTTCAAGGATTGTGTTTCGGCTATTCCTCTGTCATAGTTTTCAGCTAATTTGGCTAAAAAGTTACATAAATCCAAAATCATTGAAAACGAATTCACAGTTCATCGTGGCCGATGGCTTCTCCGTGTAAAAATCTGATCCCGAATAATTAGCTCTCCTAGATATTATAAGTCATGTATGCTGTGCATAGTAGCAGTATAAACCACAAATGCGCATCTGAAATAGCTAGCAGCTCTTGAAACATATATAAAACAAGGGCGTGTACACCCACTCACACACACACACACGGACACACTCACACACCCTCATATATATATATATATATATATATATATATACGGTATTTAATCTCCTTTGAACTAGACCCTTTCTGAAGCCACACACTATTGATGAGATCATTCCTGGGACACTTTTCTTGGTATACCGACGTCTTGAGATATATATATATATATATATATATATATATATATATATATATATATAGAGAGAGAGAGAGAGAGGGAGATGGAGAGAGGGAGACAGAGACAGAGAGAGCGAGATAGAGAGAGAGAGAGAGACAGAGACAGACGGAGAGAGAATAGAGGCCGTTTCACCAACACAAGGACTGACAAAAATTAACGATAAAAAATAAATTAAAATTACAGATAAAGTTCATTTTCTTCATAAAGTCATTGATTCCTGTAGTTCAGTATTAGTAACGAGCTGGAAATTTGTCAGATGATGGACATGGCAGCCGAATCTAGTCGAGGAATCTATTTGAAATAATAAAGCAAAAACAATTATTAATATAAAACACACTGTGTCTGAAAATTGTAAATTTTTAATATTTTTTATTGCTCAAAACGCACACACACACATACACATACACGCACACATACACACATATATATATATATATATATATATATATATATATATGTTTGTGTGTGTGTGTGTGTGTGTGTGTGTATTCATATAAATGAATAAATTAAAACAGAAAAAACATCTTTTGTTGAGTTATATAAACATAGAAGGCGGTGTAGGGTTTTATTTTATTCTTATTTTTAACCAAGTACTTTTTTACTTTTTCTAAGACCATTTTCAGGTGTAAATTACAACGATAAACATGCTATTGTAACTGCGAGAAATGCAAAGACACACTTAAATATTTATTTGGCTCGTTCGGATATTTTTTAATCTGCGTACCGTTGTAATAGTGATTTATAAATTCGCGTATATATATATATTACGAAATGGACAAAGTCCGACAATTTATTTATTAAAGACATTTTTTTTTTTTATGTTTAACGTTATAGATACAAGTATTTAAGTAAATGCTCTGTTTATAATAAACAGTATTAAATAACATTTACCGGCCTGAATGTCCGAGAAATTTTCATAGAAAATATTCGTTCTTTGACAGGATTCGAACCTGCATCCTATACGGAACCGTCATTTACGCTGACGTGCCTTACCGTCAGGCTACAAAGAAGCGTTCGGTAGACAAGGTCGAATTTACTGCTTATAAACTCAATCTTCCATGAATCTCGAATATTCATAACTGCTCATGGCATATCAAATGTAAACAAATGACGTCATATATTACGAAATGGACAAAGTCCGACAATTTATTTATTAAAGACATTTATAACGTTAAACATAAAAAAAAATGTCTTTAATAAATATATATATATATATATATATATATATATATATATATATATATATATGGGTGTGTATATTTGGATATCCTGTTGAATAGTCACTGAGCAAACCGACATATCAAAACCTAAAAAAATGATTAATTACAAGATATTTTGGTAAAAGGATTCTTAATTGAGACCTTTAAAGCTTCTCTGATTCACCGTAAATGGTGTAAAATGCACGTTCAACTAATCTGTTCAATGATCGATGTTACAGTGAACATCGGACATGTTTAATTCAGTTTAACGCACAACCCTTAGCGAATTTATCACTGGTAAAACTATTAGCCTTTTAGGACACCCGCATTTTAAATTATCTCTGTAGTGAATGTAGTGCACAAAATTTGCGCTGTTACTAACGAAGATGGACAGAGCACAAAATGAGACTATTTACTCTGAGCATCTAACATCTTAAGTGTACGCTTGCCTTGCATTGATCAATATGAAATCGAAATCCTAGCCTTTCTTCTAACGTTTCACATAAATTTCAATACACAAATCATAACCAAGCATCCAAACGTGGCTATGAGTGTAAATATGAATTAGAAAAATTTCCTGAAACGGTCTTTTATAATTCCTCCAGATATATGTCTCAAGAGTTCTTGGAGGAATTATAAGCTGTGATCCATACAAAAGACTACTCAACATACTAACATGTCATCTTTTATTTTTGTATCTGGACTCAATTCAAAAGTCTCATTAACTGAAGATATATATATATATATATATATATCTTTTGTAAAAGTAAATATTTAAAGATAAAACTTAAGAGCCGCTGTCATGAGTGCAGTGGAGGCTGGAACGAAGATAGAAATAACAACACCGTCATGGCAGGGCAACTGTAGAATGCTGTTTTTCAATGATAAACGCGTCTATCATTTAACAATCGGGATTTTTAAGCTCGTTTGTAAAATATTTTTCCGTGATAATTGGACAAAAACAATGCCAAATGCAGCAATGTGGCAGTTGTTGCGGGAGAGACAACACAATCCTTAAATTCACAATAGCTTTTACTTAATATCAACCAGAATATGCGATTTCAAAGCTAACCAGAAAATTTAGTGTGTGTGTGTGTGTGTATATATATATATATATATATATATATATATATATCTGTGTGTGTGTGCGTGTGTAAAGAAATATAGTTTCATATATATAGTGGTATATTTATGGGATAAAGTGCTGAATATCAGAGATAGAGCATATGTAAATATAAATATTATAGTGAACATTGAAGTCAACAATCAGAGGTGACAGACTGTTTCATGCTAGGCACAATCGACGGGCGGCCTGACGATTGCGCCTACAATGAAACAGTTTCGTTTTCAATCTTCACACCCACATATATATATATATATATATATTTATATATATATACTTGCTCGACTTTCCCGTTTAATTCAACGTATGAGAGTCAAGCAGATCAGTTCCTAGGAAACTGACAGCTCGACAACATCACATGAGATTTGATTATAGTGGTGAAGTTTTCGTGCAGGATCATCCACACTTTTTGAAGGGCCGGATACACAGACCTTGTGCACTACGTGCCGCAGGGTCCCCAAACGACCCTCCACAGGTTTTGAATTCAGAGTTGTCCTTCTCCTAGACCAGTTGCCATCCAAGGCTCTAGAAGCCAGTCTGTCCTGCTATTAACCCATAGAAGAATGATATTAGCACATAAGTGAATATAATGGATTCGACTGGAATGCGAACTCGGCTCTCCGATTCTTCAATCCAAGCTGCTATCCATTACTCCACCGTGCCTATATTGTTCGTTATGAAATGTTCAAGCAGTTACAAATAAGATATCTTTCGAAAAGAAACTTGTTCAAAATTACGTGTAAAATTTTTAAAATTAAAATAATTAAAAAAAAATAGTGAATAATTCTCACAGTAGCAGATGGTGCTACCCCATGTCATTTAATAGGTAGTGCAGTGCGAATCGAGATATGCAATAATGAGGATCTAAAAAAAAATGGATAAAAAATGACCCATTAACAACTAAAAGTAAATCTATTCTAACTTCTATTCTGAGCGCTCAGGTTTTATTCTTATAAGAGCAAAAGACTATATCCTGTCTCTTCAAAACACTACTCTAAAATTTGCACCACAAGCAAGTATCAATCGTGACACCTTCACTCAATATCGTAAGATTCCTACAAAAACAAGATTCCGTCTCTAACCCGATCTTAACCGTGACCCCTAATTTCAGTCAGGCAACAAGATGATAGAAACACTAACATAAATCTCTGTAGACTTCTGCCAAACTACCATTTGCATTGATACAATAAATCAGTCACAACCATAGTATTAGGTTGGTGCAAAATAATGACGTAATAATGTCGTTTTTTGACATTAAAAATACGTCAAAAAACGACATTATTACGTCATTATTTTGCACCAACCTAATATGTTATTCATTCTGAAATTTTTTCAGATATACCCAATTATAGTTTAGCTTTGTCCCGTGTAACAACGGGGGTGTCAGTGGGGCTAATTTACTTCATAATTAAGGATGTAAATTAGCTTAGTCTAAAATACACCGGCTTAGAGCAGTTTATTTTCATTTAATATCATCAACTTTTAACTTAAGTACAATGTAATGGCGTCATTTTACAAACTGGATATAATAGATAAAATGAACTTATTCAACATTAAGGGACGCAAGATTTTGTAAAGGAATTCAATTGTATTCGTTAAATAAAACTGTTTCCTGTCGTCTGCATATAAACGAAATGTAGTCAATCAGAAAAGTGATCGCTGCTTTATTCATTTAGACGTAAATAATTAACGATTCTGAAATTTTGCCTACTACTGTGCACCCCAAGAATTGAGAATAAAGTTATCAGCCATCGCAATCTCCGCGTACGTGGGACATTGCATGACCCATAGTAACACTGTCTACTGTCTGTGTGTGTGTGTACATATATATATATATATATATATATATATATATATATATATATACATATATATATATATATATA
The DNA here is from genome assembly GCA_963932145.1 of Acanthosepion lycidas. Lineage (NCBI taxonomy): Eukaryota > Metazoa > Mollusca > Cephalopoda > Sepiida > Sepiidae > Acanthosepion > Acanthosepion lycidas. The sequence continues at coordinate 79,299,606 of OZ010591.1, read as the reverse complement.
TATAAAGTATAGTTGTATAGCCACACTCTTCTGGAAAAGTATTGGTTGACGGGGTAGAATCGATAATAATAAAGTTACCTTCTTCTTTCCCTCAGTCGGTGATCGCTGGTTGTTTAGTTCGGAGATAAATGACAACTGCAACAAAGGAATTTTAAACTTATCTAGTTTTTATTCACCACATCGAGTTGTACATTATTAAGTAGCCAGTCGGGTCGCTCTGTTACCCCCACTGGGAAGAAAGTTTTCAGACACGAAAAAAACACGTCTATATTGTATGACGTATAAGACTTAACTCAATGAAATCCCTTTCTATATCCAACATTCCTACGCTAGTTTTAGCCAATCAAAAACGACTTCCTTTGTTTTCCTGTATCTGACCTCAAAGGTCAAAATGATGAAGACAGAGGTGAAATACAATTCTCTAAAAAAGAACAGTCTGCTAGACTATTATTTAACATTCCTTACCTAATCATTTAAAAAATTCATTTTATACGAACCATATTATTGTAAAATCTCCTTTAAACTTTCGTGTCTCCAGGGCGTATTCCGTACATTTGTTCTTCATTGAACCTTGGTCAAATGACTCCTCCGAAATGCTTATATACAATTTCTGAAAAAGAATTAACATGAAGAACAAAATTCCGACCCGTTTTTTTCACGCTTCACAAACACATTATTAAAAAAGAAAAAAATAATAGCGGACAATCCTCTGTTCATTTATGGTCACTAGCTCGAATTCCAGACAAGTTTCTTTCCCGGGGCTCGAAATAAACGCTACTATTATCATATAGGCATCACACAACTACATCTTAAAAAGACATCTATACATGAAATTGACACCATTTAACAAGAAACCCCTTGCAAGTGCGCAGAAATCCTTGGGGCAATAGATTCTACATATAATTTCAACATTTTGTCACCACGACTAAACGGAAAATTTCAGAAAGTTTTTTTAAAAATCCATAAAATGTTCCTCGCGTCTTATAGGTAACGAAACGCATGTTCGTATATATATATATATATATATATATATATATATATATATATATATATATATATATATATATATATATATATTATAATAATAATAATAATAATAATAATAATTTTTTTTTTTTTTTTTTTTTTTTTTTAACTTGTATTTCAAGTTTTAATCCACACCCCAGACCTTAAGCGGACACCCGTGTCCATTTTTTCTTTTTACCCTAGGCATCCCATATCTCTGTCGGTGCGTGTATATGTACATGTTTGCTAATCTCTCTCTCTCTCTCTCTCTCTCTCTCTCTCTCTATATATATATATATATATATATATATATATATATATATATATATATATATATATTGAATGTACATGTAGATATGTCCACACTGACAGGGATCATAATGTATTATATCTGTGTTTTCTGTTTTTTTTTTTTTTTTTTTTTTTCATGGCTACAGGTGTAATTTTCCTACAATGCTCTGCCCTTTGTCTATCATCTCTTTGAGTGAATATTCTAAAACATATCTTTCAGCGGCAAGTAGGTTGAGAGATGACCGAAAAGTATAACTTTTATTCCCTTGCTCCTACCCCTCTGTTTAATGAATTCTTCGATATTCCCCCTACCAATCTGTAGTATAAGTCCAGCCTACCCCATAAAATTTGATAAGTATCTGTCATTGGCGACGGAAAATTGAACATTTGTGGAGAGTCACTTGTGCCATGCTCCGAAGTTGTAAGAAATGGTAAATGTAGCATCTTTGAATGATACTTTTCCTTTAGTTTGATATGATTGTAAATCCTAATGTCTCAAGTTAATTCCTTGCTTTTCAGTCCCCTTTTCTCTCCTCTAATAATTTTCTTTTTTTTTTAACTTGTATTTCAAGTTTTAATCCACACCCCAGACCTAAAGCGGATACCCGTGTCCATTTTTTTTTTTTTATCCCTATATACTGAAATCTAATTATCCCACTTGGAGGTGTCACTCGGACTTATACTAAGTTAAAACTTAGTATTATCTACCCAACTGAATACCATACACTGTTATGAACTTTTAACTTCGATATATTAATAAACCCACTATCTCAAATCTGGTCTTGCTCTTGGACCTTCTTCAAGTCTCGTCCTAAAGCTGGTAATCTGAACAAAATTACCCCTTGGCGGTCAAGGTTAAAACGCATATCTACCAATTTCAATGAATATGAATAATATCTCATACCGGATCGGCCGTCAACCGGGACAACAAGGACCGCGTCCCTCAGAGAGGAACCAGTCTGAGGTCGAAAAGTCTGTCACTGGAACAAACTCTTCCACACACGAAGAGACACTAGGTCACCAAACCCGGATTATCGCCAACCTTGGACCAAGTGTCTCAATGCCAAATCGACTAGTAAAAATGAAACGAACGAAATGGAGCCGCGAAGAGTATCGACAAGTTATGACATCCTTCTTCACTGCACTCGAAAACCCAGCAAAGAACACCACCAATCAAACATACCAAATATGGAGAAATATGGTGGGAAATGATATAAGACCTAACCTCAATCCAAACATGCTTGCCAATGTCCGCAGAGATATCATGCGAAACAACAGACTCTCAAAGGCAGAAATAGATAAGATAAAATTAGATATAAGGCAAAATACTATGGCCCATCACTCAAACTCTGTTGAGACGAATGTTGAAATAAAGAATGCGACAGAGGATGAGGTGGACGCTAAAGCGAATGAAATACGAAATCATCTCCCAGGAAATGAAACCGAAGATTCTGCCTTAGACACATCCTCTAGTTCTCCAGAAATTGTCACTGAAGATGACTCCAGGTACATTAATTTAGAATTCCTTGAAAACCACGAAGCTGAAATCACCGAAGCGAAAAATGACGTCATCCAAGTACTCAGCAGAGTAACTTTCATACAATTGTCAGACAGAGACCAGCTCCCGAAAATCCATATGACAAATCCCAACAAGCACATCGTGAAAATATACAATGCTGCTCTGGAAACACTGTTAACAGATAAACCACCGGGAAACATAACAGAAGTTAACAACGTCATATACGCAACAGCTCTAGCAGCGACTCGGAAGCTTGGTGTCAAGACAATAAATAGAATTAACAGACACAGAGAACCAGCTTGGAAAACCAAACTGATACGAGAAATAAAACAAATCAGATGTGAGCTGTCTATATTAGATGAGCTCACCAGAAACCCTAATATTTCCACACGTAAATCCAAAAAGATCAAACGGAAATATAGCATTAAATCCCTAATTGATATTCCATCGATCAAGGAAATGCTGAAACAGAAACTTCAGCTAAAAGCACAGAGAACAAGACGATACGAGAAACGTTGTAGATTCTATCGCCAAAATAAAACATTCCGAACAGATCTTAAGAAATTTTACAGGGAAATTGGAAAAACGCCTATACATGTCGAAACGCCACCATCGATTGATAATGTACAGACATTTTGGGAAAATATTTGGAGTAACCCAAAGGAATGTAACCCAAATGCAGAATGGATACGGCGTGAAGAAGAACGACTGCTGGATACACCTCTGCAAGAATGGGTAAATATATCCACAGATGATGTTAGGCAAGCACTAACGAAATCCCAAAAATGGAAATCCCCAGGAAATGACAAGGTGCCCAATTTCTGGCTGTATCATCTCTCATCTACCCATGGCATACTTGCAAAAACATTATCAACGCTTTTAAATAATCCCAATAAAATCCCGGAATGGGTTACTGAAGGTATTATATACCTCATACCAAAAACAACTGAAACAGACGACCCGAAAAATTATAGACCGATAACATGTCTTTCCACAACGTATAAGTTGATCACGTCTGTACTGACGAACCGTACTTATTCCTTTTTCGAAACAAACAGCATTCTCCCGCTGGAACAGAAGGGATGCAGTAGAGGTTCATATGGCTGCAAAGATCAACTTCTGATAAATAAAATGATCCTGGAAAATTGCAGGAGACGACGCAGAAATCTCAGTGCAGCGTGGATTGATTATCGTAAAGCCTTTGATAGTGTTCCACATTCTTGTATCCTTAAGGCTTTGGAAATGTACAAAGTCTCCCCTGTGGTATTAAACTTTCTTAAGCACAGCATGGGGATGTGGAACACAAAACTATACCTTAGGCACATCGGGGGCACTGCTATATCCAACCGTCTGAATATCCGACGTGGAATTTTTCAAGGAGACTCTCTGTCACCCCTTCAGTTTTGTTTATCCTTAACCCCTCTTACACATGAACTGAACAACAGTAGCTATGGTTACAAAATAAATAAGAAAATTTTCAATCACCTACTATACATGGATGATCTCAAACTCTTTGCCAAAGACGACAATGAGTTGAAAGGCCTCCTCAATATTGTAAAATACTTTAGTGACGACATAGGTATGGACTTCGGATTAGATAAATGTGCAAAAGTAACATTCAAGAAAGGTAGAATTACAGAAACACCCTCAATAGATTTAGATTTTGTCACAAAGATTAGGGAATTGGAGCATGAAGAAGCTTATAAGTACCTAGGAATTAGCGAAGGAGATGGCATACAACACCCCCAAATGAAAGAAAAAATAAGAAAAGAGTACTACAGGCGTGTACGTCTGATACTAAATACTGAACTAAACTCAAAAAATAGAATATCAGCTATAAACACATTGGCTGTCCCAGTGGTGCATTACAGCTTTAATGTCCTTAACTGGACCATAGCTGAAATTAAGCGAATGGACGCCAAAACGAGAAAGCTTCTCACTTGCTATCGCATGCATCATCCCAAAGCTGATGTTGATCGTCTGTATTTGCCCAGATCCGAAGGAGGCAGAGGATTAGTTCAACTAGAACTGTCCTACAAAACTACAACAATTGGCCTCCAAAAATACTTGGAAACTACAGAAGACTGGATGATGGTATGCGTCAAGGAACATGAAAGTAGTAAGCGTCTTTACTCCGTAATGAAAGAAGCCAACAAATTCAAACTGGAGCTTCAAATGGGCGTAGAGATGCAACTACAGCACAATACACCGGCTGAAACTGCAAAATACTTGAAAAAGACAGCAAAGACGAATGCAACCGACCAGATACAGAAGCGATGACAAGATAAACTGCTTCATGGCCAATACTCTGCCCGTATCAAACCAAGCTGATGTAGACAAAACCCGTACCCATCAGTGGCTACGCAGTGCAGGGTTGAAAGCGGAAACTGAAGGTTTTATCCTTGCTGCGCAGGACCAATGCTTGCTAACTAGGAATTATCAAGCACATATACTAAAATATTGTGTCAGCCCAAAATGCAGATTCTGTGATAAATATCCAGAAACGATTGATCATCTTGTATCAGGTTGCACGATGTTGGCACCCACTGAATATAAAACCCGACATGACAGAGTGGGCCAATATCTGCACTGGAAAATCTGCAACTTCTACGGGAAGGAAACTGAAAGAAACTGGTACCAACACCACCCAGACCCAGTTACGGAGATAGGACCTGTTACAATTCTATGGGACTACACAATTCACACTGACAGAACAATCAAGGCCAACCGACCAGATATTGTTATTAAAGACCACAAACAAAAACGGTGCCTCCTTATTGATATGGCAGTCCCTGCTGACTGCAATGTATCTTTGAAGATATTCAAAAAGCTGTCAAAATACAAGGACCTTGAAATAGAGGTCTCGAAAATGTGGCATATGGGAACATCAACAATCCCTGTTGTTGTTGGAGCCCTAGGACTGGTTGGAAAAGATTGCAGTAGACTAATTGCAGGGATTCCTGGAAGCCCATGCCTCAAGGAGATACAAAAAATTGTTCTGACAAGTACAGCCCACACTTTACGAAGGGCTCTATCTATGTAATTTTTTTTTTTTTTTTTTGTCAGTGAAAAGTGTCATGATGCCATTTCTAACCTTAGGTCCCTGGGTGGGACCCGGAAAGAAATGTGTAAACGCCAGAAAGCAAAGAAAATAAAAATAATAATAATAATGGACTCTCCCGTCGGTTTCGACGTATGAGGATCTGAAAGCTTATTGATTCAGTCATGAAATTTTGTGCGATAATCTTGTGGCATTTAAGACCCGCTAGTGATTTACAAAGGAGGCCACATATGGAGCAAGTGTGAAGATTGTGAGATGAGATGACTGTTAGATTGGCTGACATTTTAGAAGAAAATGGAGAAGTCTCTTTGAGTATAGTCTAGGTTATCCCATTTTATATTCTGAAGTATAAACATAATAATTCAAGTTTCTATCCAGCGTATTAAACAGCCTTGCCTATAAGGAACTCGGATATCCTTTGGGCTGGGTTATCCTCAGGGATGAGGGATATACGCTGAGCTATTGTACGGGGTCAACACTCTTTTACTGCCCAAAATGAACTACTAAGAAAGCCTGAATCACTCACGAACAACAATGAAATAAAGCAATACATTTTTCTACTTAAAATCTCGGCTTGAGCAAAATGTTTAAAATGCTGAAGTTATTTAAGAAAAGGACAAGCTTTGAACATCAAAGAATTTTTTACCAATAAGACGACGTAACGCTGATTTAAAAAAAAAAAAAAAAGCAAGTGTGCTTAACATAAAATTTGAAATCTCTTGCAAATTTAAGAAAAATGCTTCTTTTTAGTTGAAAGTTTGTATTTTGTTAAAAATGACTTTATTTTTTATAAATCATTTTGTTTTAACATGTTGTACTTAATGGAAAAAGTTTAAAAGTTTGCTTTCCGCTGTACTGTTTATCCTCAGAAATAAGTTAGATTGAAGTATTTTTTTCAACTACGTTTGTGTACTGATTAAATGGAAAATTGAAATAACTCTTCATTTTCTGTCGGTGAACATTTTCTCTTTTAAAAATCATCTTGGTCGTCAGAATCAACATCAGGACCGATTATATTATCGATTGCTTTTTTTGTCTGAAGATTTTACAATTGTACATAAACAATATTTATGTGAAAATCATAACGATCTAAAGAATAATTCTGGATAAATAAGTAGCTGATCAAGGATCTCCCCAACGTTCTTTCTTTGATATCTGTAAATTATGAAACGTTTAAGCAGTTAGGAATTTATATTTCCTACTGTTTTAAATTAGTATATTCCGCTCATTGTTCATCTGGCTAAGCAAACAGACAGAGTACACTTCACCTACCCATATTTGTCAATTCAAAATATGTGATTCAAAGTTTGACAAATAAATAGTCATTAAATAATAATGTTGAACTATTCAGGATATACTTGTATCTTAAACATGTTATGCACGTTCACTCTCTCTCTCTCTCTCTCTCTCTCTCTCTCTCTCACTATCTATCTATCTATCTATCTATATATATATATATATATATATATATATATATATATATATAAGCGAAAGTTTTAGTTGTTCCAACAAGAGAAAATGTATATTTTTAAAAGAAAAAAGAAACCACAAAAGTTTTTGTGTTATAGAAATCTCTTATAAAATACTCTTCTTAATTTCTGGGGTGAAGAATTTTCATTATTTACACTATCTACATTATTGTCTTCAACTGTGTTGCTGTTACGACAGCATTTCGGCTGCTGTACCATTCAGCCTTCCTCGGGTCTTTACACATCCGAGTACCCTACAGAAAATTCCAAACTGAACTCTTTAGTTAATCTATGTGGGTAAACTACTCCCGTTCCAGTGCCCATATCTAGGGATATCGTCATGTTTTTATTCTTATTACATATATTGCTCGCTTTGTTTCCACCTAGTTCGAAGTATTCACTACCCCGTCCGGAAATTAAACTCAAAATGTCTGTATCAATAAATACACAAACCAGCTCATTCATCTACTCATTACATCCAAAGTAGTACCATGTTATCATCGCCGATCAAATCTAAGTTTCTACTATTTTATCATCTCTGATCAAATCCTGATTTTTCGCAATTCACAATAAACGTTTTCACACTCATTGTGACTACATGATTTAAAATTCTATTGTTTCTCAAATTCACTCCATGTCTCAGCTGAGACTTCTATAATTGATACATCGATAGATATGCAAGGAAAAGGATCGGCGCAATCTATCACCCCTGAAAATCCCTGACTCCATTTGGCATATTTTATAATTAAATGTTCCGTAACATACCACTAATATTAAAAAAAAGAAAAATGAACTAATGTTATATCCGAACTGAAACTGCACAAGCCAACCTAATAGAGGAGAAACAACCGTATTTTCTGGCTTACAAGTCGCACATTTTTCCCTAAAATACCCTGAAATATACATGAGCGTCTTCCAAGACAAATATAAGGCAACGCCCAGGATCAAGTAAGCTTGGACGGTCACCTAATTGGCTTGACTGATGAGAACGTGGATTTGTATGCCGTGTCAATACACTATAATGTTAGCTATCTAATTCATTCTTTTTATATGATGTAACCTCACTAATTAGCCACTGCAATTATTCCCAAGACTTTAAATCTTCTTGAAACCGAGCCACAAGCTTAAACATGTTTATTGGCAACGGCAGGAGTCTAGACTAGCATGTCATTGCCTACAAACAAAATCCCACTATTTATTAATGTAAACAATACGTGGCGCCAGTATGTGAAGGATGCATTGTGAATGTGTTGCTATATGAGAATAACGTTTTTTTCTTAGGAATTTCTTTACAATATTAGGGTGCGTCTTACACGCCGCCGCGGCATGTATACCGGAAAATACGGTATTCCACGTGGCCGTGTGTAGTAAATCTTAATCCCCACTCGGCAGCCTCTTTCTCATACTCATATTGTGAGCATATCGTTAGTTTATCACCACCACTATCGATACTCCCACAGAACTACATTCACGGCAAGGACACGCCATGCCACCTACATAGCAAACTATTCACATTCTTTCAATATCCATCGGTGGGAAGTAAGTTCCACTCTAACAGCTTCTTCCCGCAAACCACTGTTTTGTTGAACTGTCTCCCAAGAGGATGTTTTCTCACTCCAATCTTAACCTGTTCAAGGCTAGGGTTAACCGTAATCTTCCATTCTTATCGGTACAAATTGCTTCTTAATGAAACCCTCTACCTCGATTGACTCCCGATCCTTGTTACAGGGTGAAACTTATTGTAAACAAATAATATTCATTGAATATTTATAAAAGTCATGTCAGGATAGATGAAAAACTAAGTCTTGGCAGTCGATATGCCCTTTTATTTAATACAGATCACGTATTTAACTTGCTAATAATAGATAAATGAAATTATAGTATGTTTAATATAAATATAATTTTAACACTATAAATAATTAATAAGACATGTCATTTGGGTAATATCTAAAGAAAATTCAAAAGTAACCCTGTTCATTGTCTAATACTATATAATATATACGTCATTGAAGGACAACTCGGTTCGAGCAAGCCAAAATAGTTTCAACATCGTGCAAAATGATCAAGGACCCAAATGAGACTTTAAATCCTACCTCTTCAAACATTTAAACCCCAAGAAAGTATCACGTAATCTGATCAAAATATCCAAGGAAGTGAACATTATTTGTCAGGATCATGGTAAATTTAGGCTTTCATGAAACTCCAGCTGAATATTTTCGACAAAATTGAAGTGTTAGTATATCGATCAGGGTAATTTGATGCGGCTTGCCCAGATCGATATACAGCTGAGGAAGGCCGGATAGCAAATCAGTCGAAACGTTGTGATAAAAACAACAAAGATGAGGATAATAGTTCGAATATAAGAGTGTAAATTATATATATATATATATATATATATATATATATATATATATATATATATGGCAGTCCTTTATGTGTGTGTGATATATATGATTAGATAATGAATATATCTACCGTCGCCCCTGTCCCGAAACTCTTACTAAATAACTAAAGACATTATTTTTTCTTATAGAATGACTCCTGGATCTGCCATATTATTTTTCCGCACTCTCTCATACATATGCAAGCGTCTTGAGTATGGGAACATATACATTTACAAGCGTATTAGGTTAGGAATGCACAACTTTCCTGCAACGGCTTCATACATTTTTTAATAATATATACGCATGCAAGAATCTGTATCAATATTGCGTTGGTGCTATTTAGGATCTTGTCGCGTAGAGGTTCACTTGGGACGATCTCCTTCCGATGAAACCCATGCACCATGTGGGGCTTATAAATACAGCGATAATTACACATTCACTGATAGGAATTGACAATTTCTCAACAGGGAGCGAGTGAGGTCAGCTATTTCCTTCCGTATCGCGCACTATAGCTGATGAACGCGATGCCTCTTCCCAGCTGGATATAATACTGCGTTATCTGAATAAGCGTATGACGAGAACAACATGAAGCCAATCTGTTTATCATTGAGAAAGCAATAAAACGATTTTTAAGGAAATTCGCAGGAAATATAAAGGAACAATAATTAAGGTTTCGAAATTTTAAGTAGGAATTCTTGGAAGGAATTTTGATTCCAGGCTGATGAAGAAGAACGCACACGGATACTACTCTAGAAATTACCTGATTCCACCTGCCTAGCATTATCCTCACAAAGAGTAAAATCAGATTAAAAATGACGTAGTGCTGCCATATCTGTGCTGAAGCTGCCCAATCAAATCTTTCCAAACTTGAGTTCGAAAGCATTGACGCGCCCTTTTAGAATTGTAGGTATTAGGGAATAAAGAAAACGGAAATTTTACAGGTAAGAATTGCGAGAAAATCTGTTAGAGTAGAAACGGAAATTGCATTTTGCTAGTTCAGAAGTAAAACTGTAAAATCTACTTGCCAATCTTATAGCACCTTTAAATTTATGTAGTCGGCGCAGTTGATATGGAAATAAGTGTAGAACAGAAAGAGGGGAGACACGCCACGTCGGTGAGTAACTATAGACATGATGCGTGGCCAGGATCAATTGTATTGCAGACCCTTCACTGAATGTTTTAAAGAATTTCGAGATGCCCAGTAGGAGCACCAGATCAGATATGACAACAGTATTTAACACACAGACGAATGACAGATCTATAAATTACATACACACCGATACACACATGCGATCATGCGCACACACACATGCTCACAGTGTCCGTGAAAAAAATTATACAAACTTGTATAGATATCGTAATACTAAATTTATTCAGATACGACAATATTGATCATTATCTATAAAAGACAGGATGTGCGTGTGTAACGAATGCACGGCCGCAATTTTCGACGGATTTCCACCAAAAATTTGCATGCACATGCCCTAAGTTATCGGGAATGCCAAGACTGATTTTGTATTTCCCAACTCCCATCGATAGTGGAAATAATCGATTTTTTCCTGCTTCTACAGCGGGTTTCATGCAGTTTGCGGCCATTTTCTATTGGCAGATTGAGAGCCTATAGCTGGCTGCCACGAATAAGTAGGAAGATTCTATTGGCCATCGTGAGAGCCAACAGCTGACTGACACGAATGTTAACTAGCATGCTAGCATGCAAAAAAAATCGATTACTGCATTCGTCACAAGTGGGAAAAATTTGAATCTGCATGGCACTTTACTCCAATTGGCTCATTCGCTTGCTTAAACTCAACGTTTATTCTGATTCCGCGGAACTGGTTTGAGTGTGAAAAATTATTTGTTGTTAACATTCTTTTTTCATTCGGTTTTTCCAGTTACGAGTCCTTTTTTAAAGCTGATCGTTTTGTGTTCATTTTGTTTAGTTCTTTTTTCGTAACAGATTTAATGTTTAGTGTAGAGGTTAGAAAAAATTCGCAGTGTGAGAAGTAAGGCATGTAGCAACATCAGCACTGCAAAGGTGACTGCTTTAAAGTCAAGGAAGGGCAAAAATATTTTAAGTCAAGTGATAGCCATTGCTGTATGAGTCGTACGATTTTTGAATCAAGCCCGGGCAACGCCGGGCCATGCTGCTCGTACAAGTTAACTTTTGACTCTAAAAAAACAAAAAGATGCTCAAATTGGTGAATTTTTGCTTCTAAACAATTAATTGTACGGCGAGCTATTGCTAGGGCAATGTTGGCTAGATTGTCCTGTGGATTGCTGCACCTGCATTTTCAATTTCTTGTCTAAGCGCCGCCAATGTGGTTTGTTTTCTACGATACTTAACATCCATAACGGTCCCCCATAGTAAACAGTATTATCACAATTTGATAAGTTACGAGCGAAAGATAAGTTTTTCCTTTCCTGAAGTGTGTATATAATTTTTCGTCAAATATATATATATATATATATATATATATATATATATATATATATGTGTGTGTGTGTGTTTATAGATACAAATTTTTAAGTAAATGCTATGCCTATAATAAACAGTATTACCGACATTTACCGGTCTGAATGTCCGAGAAATATTCATAGACATCGTGCCTACTCCGACAGGAATCAAAGCTGTATCCTTTACGCAACCGTCATATAGCCTGATGTGCTTTACCGATTGAGCCACCGAGTAGCGTTCCGGTTAGCAAGGTTGATTTTACTGTTTTTAAACTAAAATTCTCCATGATTTTCTCTCGTACATTCATATCTGCTTGATGCGTATCCAAATGTAAACAAATGACGTCGATTATTTTAAGACAAAGCATTTACTTAAATATTTGTATCTATAAAAAGAACATATAAACATAAAAAATGTCTTAAAATAATTGCCAGATTTTGTCCATTTCATAATATATATGTATATCTGTATCACACAAATGTAGGGAAACGGAATTTTAAAAAAACTGTAAAACGTATCTAGCAGGATTTTGCATAATATTACTTCATTATTTGTCTAAAGAAGTCCTTGCCTGGGCGAAAATTGTTGATGTAGGTTTTACTTACCATTCAGTAAACATTTCTCTATACTGTTATGTAACGTAGTAGTGAATGTCGGACAGTATTTACGGATAAAGAGAACTGAGACAGCAGGAATATAGTTCTACTGAAAGATGCTGAGAATACTATAGACTAAACACTTGAACAATGACGTAGTTTCAGATAAAATGGAAATAAAAAGGTCACTTGTAATTTAATTATTAATCCTCTGAAAGATACTGCTGGAAATTTTAGGGGACATATTAAAAAAATCGCCTTGGAGAATTTGGTACTGAAAACATTTCTTTTGCCTCACGTTTCTTTTCATCTGTGATGAGATTCTCCAATTTTCCCTGCCGTGTAGGAGTACCAAAATTTTATAACATTTATGTATTCTTTTTTTTTTTTTTTTTTCTAACGAAATATTTTTGGTTTCTTAATACATTTCTTAGCTTTTGGAAGGCATCTTTCTCTATCCTAATACGCCTCCGACTTCTGTTAAAAAAGCTTTATTTTGGCATCTCCAATTTGTAATTTGCATGGTGGGGTCTTCTATTTACTGACAACCATACATTGTGTCTTCATACAATTGCTCATCTGTTCTTTTGTCTCAGATCCCTTCTGTAGCAGTTCTTGTAGATTCCTTTCCTTTCTGTGTCTATATCATCACTGCATCATGTGCATATCTGATGTTGCTAATATTGCGGCTGCCAAAAACGAATCCAGGCCGGAACACTAATTCTCTCAGAATCACTGATTTGAATAAATCTTGTGAGACGGCATCTCCTTGTCTTACACGCCTTTCAATTTTTTTATATCTAAAGACTTCATTTTCTAACTGTCTACATGCGATTTTCTCCATCCTCGATCTATACTTACTGTAAAAAGTTCCAGCCACCTTCATATCTCTGTGTATAAGTGTGCATCAACCGCAGGTTAATATTTGGATATCTTTATTTCATATAATACTATTTTATATATAGTATTATATATTTATATCTCTTTACCTCTCATTTTCCATCACTTTCTATCTTTTATTCTCTGAAACACTCTCTGGAAAAGGAGAGTTCTTCTATCATTGTTATTGAGCATTTAGATTTATGAAATACCGAATTTGGCGCCTTGTACTGAGGTTGTCGGCGTTCTAATCCAACTAATATCCAAGTTTCATTTCATTTATTCTGTTGACATTTAAAGATTTAAAGACGTAAGTGTGTTTAAGGTTATCCTTGGGCGAAGATAGCTCATAAAATAAACCTTATTGATTGTGTAGTCCAATAAGGGTAAATATATAAGTAACCTTCCTTACTTAAATCTTCACACTAGCAAATATATTTAAAATCAGAGAATGTACACACAGAAACAGACACAAGAACGCGCGTGCGCACAAATATATGTCTGGATCTGGGTGTAGATATATAGATTTAATAATATCTACTCTAAGTATTACAGTTTACATGAGCGAGCTTACAAACACATGAAAATTACGCGCATACATATTGCCGTCATTTAATATCGCAGCCTTATAAAGATTGCTTCCTTTTCTTTCTTCTTTTATATGCTGTGTCTCATCAAGAAATAGGCGAATATGGCCCTCCACATCTTCCTGTTCCGTGTAGCACCTAATAAGGCTTGTATTTTTGTTATTTTTGCCAGACCTTTTTCTACCATCCATTGACTCAAGGGCATCATGTATATTACGCGCTGATTTGCTCAGTCCCTCTTTCCCAACATCAACTGCGCCAGAAATTCCAAGTTCTTCTTCTTCTCTCAATACTCTGCTTAGCTTTTGAAATTCATCTTTGGCCATCTCAATAGACCTTCGGGTCGCATTATCACACTTTCCGTACGAGGATGTGCCTTCACGCTAGATTTATTCAATCTATACAGCGATGCAATTCTGAGATAATTTGAAATCCTACCAGGATTCATTATTGGTGGCTACAAACTTAAGAATTAAAACATGAAGATGACATAGCGGCGAAAACAGACACGCAACGATCTCTACTGCTGTTCTAGATCTACGTTTTTTAAGTTAGAATTTAAAAGGAACATCTGAGTAAGAGCTGATAAATCTGGAAATATTTACATTATTTGGACTATTGTCCTCATCTTTGTCGCCATATTTATTACAACGTTTCGGCCGTTGTACGCTCCGGCCTTCTTGAGGTGGTTGGAATGTCGAACTGAACACTTTATTTCGCTCACTGGGGTAGACTGTTCTAGTTCCACGTGCTATGTTTAATGGATGACAGTTATCAGTTATCTCCTGTTAATTTTCCCCCTGAAAGTTCTCCACTGCCTTAACCGGGTATTGAACTCACATTCTTTGGGTCCTGTCACTGGATCTAACTAACGTCTTTATCCACTGTGCCATATGGCCGTGTTCTAAGCTGCATTCTAAATGAGCCGCACGCTAAGATTACAGTCCAATGACGATATGATCAAGGAGTTCAAGCATAGTAAGATTGAAACTCGAGTCTTATGGATCAAAACGCACGTTCGACACATTTGGCCACGCCCCCATAAAAATATTTATAAATGTAACCCTTCACACTACCATAAAATTCTCACAGACAAAATAACACATATAAAAACTAGATAGATATAACAGTTCGATATCCGAGATTGACACCGAGATACCTAATAATTTAAATATTGCAGATAGAGTGGGAAAGATCCAAACTAAAGACGCTTACTTTATATTTAACTTCACTAAGAGTACACAGTCTAATCTACTAAATCCAAATAAAACTGAAGTAGGTCTAATCTCAATAATATAATAAAAAAATATGACCGACAAACTACTAATTACAACCCGTGCAAATATTTGGAATGATTCGTCAGATACTATCAAAATAGTTCAGATACTTACCTGGTGTAGGGATTCATCCCTGCGCTGGTGGTATCACGGCTACGACTAGCTTGGACCGGCTCGGGTCTGGACCAGCTATGACAAGCCAGGACCCGCTAAGACTAGGTTAGACCAGATCTGACCAGCTTGGACAAGCTATGACCAGCTAAGACTAGCTATGACTAGCTTAGACCAGCTCTGACCAACTTGGACAAGCAATGACTAGCTAAGACCAGCTTAGACCAGGTACCGCATGAAAACACTCAGGTCCCCACGTAAAAAACCGAATTTGTGTCACAACCCGACTCAGTGGGGACTCAAGTAAATATCTACTATCAAATGGTTCACCAATATTAGTAATGAGGATAGAGCGGCATTTATTAAGTTTGATATAATAGATTTGTATTTCTGAATCTCCAGGGATCTCTTAGCTAATAGTATTAACTTTGCAAAAAACTACATAGAGATAACGGAAGATGAAACTAATATCATCTTAACTGCTAGGAAATCACTGTTAACACTTATTAATTCCAACCGTACTAAGTGCCTTAATAACGATTTTGATATCCCTATAGGACTATATGATTCAGCCCAGGTTGCTGATTTAGTATGTTTCTATATTTCGAATATACTTAGTGTTAGGGCACCTTACACATAATAACATAATGGGCTATTCCATACGTAATAAATACTTCCCCTCAAGACGAAGCAGGGAGTTCAGTCCGAAGTCGGGCCACCGGCTGATCGGATGATCGGTTGAACCCCCCTTGCCTTCGGGCGGGGAGGAACCCGAAGGAGGCTACGCCGAAGAGTGGAGAATCTTTCGGGGTGGTAGACCGACCCTGAACCCGTTTATACGGGTTCAATGGGCATATTTTTGCCCGAGCCAACGGGCTAGGAAACCGCACGTTAAACCGGCCTTGTGCCACATGATGCCCTCGTGGGGGGGGGACTAAATACCGTTCAGTCCGAAATCGGGCAACCGGCTGATCGGATGATCCGTTGAACTCTCCCCCTTCGGGCGGGGAGGAACCCGAATGAGGCTACGACGAAGGGCGGAGTCTCTTTCGGGGAGGTAAACCGACCTGAACGCGTTTATACGGGTTCAAAGGGCATATTTTTAGTCGAGCCTTGTGCCACATGATGCCCTCGTGGCGGGGGAGTAAATACTGTTCAGTCTGAAGTCGGACGACCGGCTGACCCGCTCATCGGCTGAACTCTCTTCCTTCGGGCGGGAAGGAACCCGAACGAGGCTACGACGAAGGGCGGAGTCTCTTTCGTAGAGGTAAACCGACCCTGAACCAGTTTATACGGGTTCAAAGGGCGTATTTTTGGCCTAGCCCACGGGATCGGAGATCCTACATTAAACTGGTCTTGTGCTACATGATGCCCTCGTGGTGGGGTGACTAAATACTGTTCAGTCTGTAGTCTGGAGTGAAGTCCGTCAGATGTCTGTCAGTCAGTCAGAGCGAGTGAGTCAGTCAGTCGAGTCAGAGGCAGTCGGAAACAGAGTCATGTTCAGACAATTACTACTAAACCAGTTTTTTCGTACTAACACTTTCTACTTCTCTGTATATATTCCTGTTTGTAATATATCTGTGTTATTCCATACCTGTGTTCGAGTTCTTCTTTATTGATTCTACCTTGGACTATCAACGTTGTACAAGTAACCGAATCATAACACTTAGTAGGATCGTAGATCTATAACTAGCGGTCTTATATAAAGATAATGGGCTCATCCCGGTTAACTTACAAAAGAAAATCATTAGTGCCTTTAAATTACTAGTATTAAAGATTGAAATTTCTTTTAACCTCCAACTATAAAAATATTATTCTAAGCCCCCCAAAGCCATTGTGAGACAAATACCCACTACCATTAGCGCCAGAATTAGTAAATTATCGTCCAACGAAAAAATATTTAATAAAAATAAAGAACTGTAATAAAATGCTCTCCACAAAATAGGTTTCACAAATAAGTTATCTTATTTAACCCCTAGACGTAACACCGAAACATCTAAAGTGTGATGTAGGCATAGAAATAGAAAAAGAAAAGCCATATGTTTCACCCACCTTCTACAATCTGTCGAATATTAATATCGGACAGTATATTTTTAAATTAAAAAAAATTTCCACAAAAACAACCCTCTTAGTAAGATTTTCAACGGGAAATCCATCAAAATTAGCTACTCTGAACTAATAACATGTACCAAATTATCAACTCCCCTAATAATTATAGCTTAAGCAAATTCTATGAGAAAAAAAAATAAACCTTAGCATGAACCCCCTTTGATTTTAGAAATAGATAAAATTGCCTAGTTGAGGGCAAATGCAAACGCAAGCAAACATTGTCCCTAAAGAAAATATGATAAATTGTAATGTTTACATTGGAAACAATCTTTTATTAAACTGAAATACCAAACAGCCCTTTCAAAAAGAAAATAAGAGATTTGAAGGAAAAAGCCTGAACCAATAAATAGATTGGAAAATTATTGGTTTCACTCATATTCCTAACAGCCTTAGAGATAGATTTACTCTATGTTAGGAGAAAAACATAATTAAATACAATAATTAATGCAAACTATTAAATCAAAGGAATAAACTCGTGTTAAAATGTAGGCAGCTAAACAGGTTTAAACATATGGAACAACATAGATCTTACTTTATTATTTGTTAACTCCCCAATCCAATGTCGAATATAATGATAACTAACTTCTACAAATTCACTCTACATTCCACATTAATCATATCTTATAACAGTCACCTAATTTATGCAGCCCACTTTGATTAAACTTTTATTTTATTATTTTTTGGCTGTTTTTAAAGAATTTCGGGTATACCTTGGTCTTCCTAATGATTTATCCTTAAAGTTAAAACTCTTAAATCTATTCTTTCTTTATATTATTAGATTGGTGCAAAAATAATGAAGTAATAATGTCGTTTTTTGACGTTAAAAAATACGTCAGAAAAAATATTATTACGTCATTATTTTTGCACCAACCTAATAATTGTCTAAATGAGATTTATTATTAATATTATTAATACATATTTGTTTTAAGTATAATTTCATAAATTCCTTTAAATATAATTAAAGGTTTTGGTCATAAATAAATTCCCATTTCGGCCCTTCTCTTAGTTTCAATTCAACACCTCTCTCTCTTTATATAACCCCAACCTAGGATCATAAGTTTAATTTTGGGCAATTACTATCTAAACTAAATTTTAAATCCCTGATTCCGAGACTAGTCCAGTTCAGGGTCGAAGGAGACTGGCGCAAGTTTGCCCCGGCTGAAATAGACTATACCCACATGAGGTAATTTTGGATATTTTATTGTGTAATATATATGCCCTGTTATAATGAATATTAGGTTGGTGCAAAAATAATGACGTAATAATATCGTTTTTTGACATTATTTTTAACGTCAAAAAACGACATTATTACGTCATTATTTTTGCACCAACCTAATACATTGTCTTCTCTTTGTGAATCAGTTTTAATATTTGATATTACTAGGATCCAACTGGATTATATACTAATCGATCTATTAACTGTACGCGCGTGCGCGCGCACACAGACACACACACACTTGTGTTTGTGTGTTTACAGCGTTTTTAAGGAAAATATATATGTATATAGGTTGTTAGATTGATATCTGTTATAATTCATTATATCAGGGCTAACAAAACCTAATTAATGTAAACGTCAGATATGATAAATTTTATAAGTTTGAGAGTCAGAAGACATGAACAAAATGTACACATACATTTTTGTTACATACATGTAAGACCACCCTCATTCCCCCGACGCACCCAAAATTTTAATCCCATTAACCATGATCTCAGTCTTCTGACATTCCTCTGTAAGCCTTGCTGAACGGAAACTTATTTAATCCCCCTGCATCTGACCATCAGCATTATAGGACAATAGCACGCACAGATCTAGAATTAAAATTAGGATTTAAATTCTTAAATATTTTTACTAACAATGAACATTAAATTCCAATGGTATCTCTATCCATATCCAGTAAATAATTATAAAGCTTATTTTTTCTTATTTAACTTTTATATTAACTGTGATTAAAGAAGGAGCTCAGCCAACATATTTCTCGGAGGATTTTTAACACAAAAAGTTGTGACACTATTTGGCTTGCTAAAAAAAAAGCAAGAAGAAAAAAAAAAGAAAGGAGAGAATTAAATTTAGGTGATAAGAAGCAATCACGAAAAGGACACTAAGCGGTGTTATTTTTCTGACAAAGAAAAGTGGTAAATTTTTTTATTTCCATTGTCGAGAAAGGAAGATACTGGATTTAATCTGATTTATGTTCCAGGCTGATCAAATGACCTACAGGGCAGAATTCTAAATCGATAAAAAATATTTCGGTCGCAGAAAATGTCCGTTGGATCAACCGCAGAATTACAAAAAACAAAAGACTAAAACATTAGCTATCTACTGGCTATGATGTGAAAATTATTTTTAATTAACGCCAGAATGCGATCTCATCATATGACCACCCACTTGATGCTGGCGAAAAGCTGATTGACGAATTCCAGGTCATCCGGTTAAGATAAAGAGTCTAGGGTGTGCGGTCTCCTCGAAGAGAAGAGAGAATAGGAAAAGAAAGAAAAAAAAATAATAGGAAGATAGTTTTTTTTTTCTTTGAGCAAGATTTTTTAAACCGAGGCTATTCTGGCCACACCCACGCTGCTGAGCGCCCATTAGCTGAATGGTGGCATGAGCGTTAGGCGAAGGTAATCATGTGAAAGAGAGGAGACCTGCTGCGACCCCCCTGAAGGGATAGGTGTGAGATGCCACTGTGAGAGAGAGGGGAAACCCGTTGACACCCTCTGAGGGTATGGGTGAGATACCAATATGAGACCAAGGTGGGAAGACGGTGGGAAGACGGAAGACTTCCAAAAATGGAAAATAATAAAATTTTCCTGACCGAAAACAAAGAAATGGATTCTGGGTTTAGAATTATCAAGGAAACTCAAACCCCGACAAGCCCACCCCGGTTTTGGTCGGCGTCCATATAAGCAGAGTCGCAGCAAGTTAAGTTCTGTTGAGTTCGAGTTCCAGTTGAGTGAATTTCGCAGTTGGGGTTGGAGACAGACAGGCAAGCAGTTGCAATGAGCTGAGAGCTCTGAAGACCCGCCTCGCAGAAGCTGACTAAGATTCACGCAATTCCGAACTCAACTTCTATCCAAGATCAATTTATTTTTGAAGAAGGACTTTGACCAGATAGGGTAGACATAGATGAAGAGGGGGTTGAACAGGGATTGCCAGCAGACCTGAGAAAATTATTGGGTGGACCGAGGGTCCCGGCGTTTCACGGTAGTAAAAGGGATTTTAAAAACTGGCTGGCAGTCCTGGATAAGAGCCGCGTAATATATGGACTCTCAGACCAAGAGGCCCTATATTTGGCGTATGATGCCACCAGATGGAAAGCGTCTGAGTTTATAAAAGGACTCTTAGCCAGTGAGACCCACTTGACATTGGAAAGGTTGGAAGAATTATTAACGCGGGAGTTCGCTGACGCGGGGACGGCGATAGAGGCCATGAGATCACTCCTGAAGATGACGCAGCTGAGGGACGAAACCCCTGGAGAATTAGGGACCCGAACGGAAAAGCTGTCGTCATTAGCTTTCCCAGAGGTAGTGAGGAATAATGCGGTCATGCAGGCCCAGTTGGCTGATCTGTATGTGGAAGCGCTCAGTGACGAGCGTGTTCGTCACGAGGTGTTGAAGGATGGACCGCTAAGGTTATCGGCACAAGTGGCGCTGGTCAAAGAGAGCCAGGGAGTTTGGGAGAAAGTAAAAAGAGGTGGGTAGAAGCAAGAGCTAAGTCGAGAGGTCGGAAGAAAGGGGGAAAGAGGGAGACCTCCCGTGTGGAATCGGAAGGTCAAGCTAGAAGTGGGTGAGCCTGAGGTGTGGAAAGGGGATCCCACAAGAAAGGCTTGGTCGGCAGGGCATGGGTTCTATGGGCCCACGCCGGGTCGATACGGATTGGTCTGCTGGACATGTGGACATGAGGACCACAGAGCAGCGGAATGTCCGACGAAGTGGGATTTGGCCCCAGACTTCAGGCGGGATAAATGTACTAGGTGTGGGAAGAAGGGACACCTGGCCAAGTGGTGCGGGTTAAGAAAAGTTGCCCCACCGATATCGTTAAAGAAGGCCGAGCCCAAAAGACAAAATCAGGGAAAAGTCAGCGGGCCACCCCAGAATTAAGAGGGAGGGAGGCCCTGGTTAAAAAGTAGGACTGTAAAACGTTGGACACGTGGTCAGGAGAGCCACTTAGGTAGAGTGCAGGCTCCCCCCCCCAGGAATAAGAGAGAGCGTGGCCCAGTTGAAGAGAGGAAGAGTTAAATGTTGGATATGTGGTCAGGTGAGCCACTTTGCAGTAAACTGTCCAGCAAGAAGGTGCTGGTTTTGTAGGATACCAGGGCACCTGAAGAGGAACTGTATTCTTAGGAACGGCCGCGGAAGACCGGGAGAGGTCCAGCCGGGACCGCGCAGGTGCATAAAACGCAGGACTCCCCCATATGAGAAGAATGAAAGGAGTTTGTTGCTATGTCTGGGATGACCCAAGGGTGGGAACCCAGGAAAAGGAAAGCCCAAGTATTCTCCTCGCTGACTTGTAGGGCAGAGATAGGGGCTAGGGCAGTGAAAGCCCTGATAGACACAGAAGCGTCTGTTTCATTGCTGAGAGAGGAAGCATACAGGCGGGTGAAACGGCAGAATGGGTTACAGGAAGCGGACATAGAGGTCATGCAGGCAGATGGCCCTCCCCCCTGGAGATGAAAGAATGGCGAGGCTCCCTGTGAGGATTGGGAAATTAAGAAGTACCCAGAGATTCTATGTAACCCCCAACCTGTGTACGGAAGCAATCTTGGGAGAGGATTGGCTTTGGAGCCAGAGGGCTCGGATAGAGTTCAACCCCACTGTGCTGGTAGTGAATGGCGAGAGAACGCCATTGGGATGCGCACCGGAAGAAGATATAACAATAGTGGTGGAGGAAGATATAAAGCTACCCCCCAGAACGGCGGTGTCGGGAAAGGGTAAGCTATTGACAGGGAAGAAAACAGGAAAAGGAACCCGGCAATTGGTCCCTGTAGAAGGGAAGGGCCTAGAAGAAAATGAGCTAACTCTGTGTGAGGCAGTAGTGGAGGCAGCTGAATTAGTGTCCATTATGATGGTGAACCAGGCCCAAAAGACGATAAAGGTTAAGAGAGGGGAAGAGATAGGAAAAGCACTACCCCTACGAACTCTGAATCGAGTGAGATTCGAGGAGAAACGAGGAAAACTCGTAGAGCAAACAGAAGGAATAGGGGACGAAGATATATTAGGACCTGATCAATTTAGGGCCAGGGTGGGAGGTCTGCTGAGAAATAATCGAGATGTGGTGGCCAAATCAGATAAGGAATTGGGCCAGACCCACACAGTAAAAATGAAAATCGACACCGGCGATCACCCCCCCCCTGTGAAATTGAAGCCCTACCGGACACCTATTCATAAGAGACCCCTTGTGGAAGAGGCAGTAGAAGAGATGTTGGAAGCTGGGATGATCGAAAGATCGATCTCCCCATGGAGCCTTCCAATCGTAATAGTAGGTAAGAATGATGGCGGGCACCGTTTTTATGTAGATTTTAGGAAACTGAATTCTATATCGAAGCCGTTGGCGGTGCCATTACCACTAATCGATGACATATTGGCATTATTAGGGAAAGCGAAGTACAGGTCCGGGTATTGGCAGGTAGCCCTTGATGAGGCTGACAAGGAAAAGGCCGCATTTGCGTGTCACCTGGGACTATTTCAGTTCAGGGTGATGCCATTCGGTTTAGCCAATGCCCCGGGAATCTTCCAACAGCTGATGTCAATAGTGTTAGGAGGATGCGATAGCTTTGCCATGGCATATTTAGATGATATTTTGATATTTTCAGAAACAGTAGAACAACATTTTTTCCATCTAAAACAAGTGTTGGGAAGACTAAGAAAGCACGAAATTGAAATTGTCGAAGTGTCAGTTTCTGAAGGAGGAGACTAGATATTTGGGCTTTGTTATAAACGGAGACGGTATTAAACCCGACATGGATATGGTGAAAGTCATAAGGGAGATGCCAGAACCTAAGACAGTGAGAATTCTCGAGAATTGCCATACCCTTAGTAGCCCTGACGAAGAAATACGCTAGGTTCAAGTGGACAGAAGACTGTCAACGGGCATTTGATACCTTAAAAGAACAGTTGAGAGCCGTCCCACTGCTGACGTACCCAGACCTCAGCAAGCCCATGGTACTATACACGGATGCCAGTGAGCAGTGTGTAGGAGCAGTTCTTACCCAGCCGTGTCCCGATAAAGAAGAAACAGTGCCAGGCATACCAGAAGAGGTACCGATATACTTTCTCTCTCATAAGCTCTCAGAGACACAACAGAGATGGCCAGCAATAGAGAGAGAAGCATATGCTATCATGTATGCTCTCCAAAAACTGGACTACTACTTGAATGGTGCAGTCTTTACTATAAAAACAGACCACAAGCCTCTGCAGTACCTATTGCAGGCAGAATGGACAAATAATAAGATTCAACGGTGGGCGCTAAAGTTAAGTGGCTACCACTGTAAGATAGAGTATTTGGCAGGTAAGGAAACCACGTGTGCAGATTTACTCTCAAGAATACCGAAACAACTGAAAGAAAGATCTGTAAAAGTAGCGCAAGGAGTAGATGATAAAGCCTATAGAATCGGAGTAATTAACTCTAATAAGCTAAAATATCGCCCTATGTTAGAATCGGACGAGGAAGGGGACGCACAGATAATAACCGATCCTTACTGGACAGAAGGAATTCAGAAGGAGCAGGCAGACAGTGAAATAGCTGCCCTTAGAGAAAAGGTGAAGGCAGGAGAGACCACCAAGTATGCCATAATAGAGGAAAGGCTGTATTATCTCTCAGGTAGGGACGAAGAAGTCAAGCCCAAGTAGTATGTGTCCAAAAGTTTAAGACCAGAGATATTGGAACAGTGCCACGAGAGGGTGGGTCACATGGGAATTGATAGAACATATGATCTAATAGGGAGAAAGTGCTATTGGCCCAAACTGTACGGAGAGGTCACTAACTATGTTCGGAGCTGTGTAATGTGCCAGTCGCAGAGTAGAAGGCAGGAAATGGCACCATTGGAGGAGATGGACGTGCTGAACTTCCTCTTCAAGAAAGTGAGTATGGATGTATCAGGACCATATGGGGAAACTGCGCAGGGAAACAACTATATAATGAGTTTTGTCGATTGGCTAACAAATTGGCCTGAGGCATTTGCAGTACCAGACAAGAAGGCGAAAACTCTAGCCGATTTGATCAGTGAAATCTTCCCTAGGTATGCCGCCCCTGTGCAACTTGTCACTGATAATGGCACAGGGAATATTAACAGCATAATGAGAGAAGTGCTGACAGGTTTGAATATAGAGCACGTAAAAACATCTCCATATCACCCCCAAGGAAACGCTAAAGTGGAAACGTTTCATAGAACCTTGGGAGATGTGCTGACCAAGCTGGCCAGAGAGAATACAGGAAATTGGGATTTGTATTTGACGCAGGCTCTGGCGGCCGTGAGGTTTACGATAAACGAAACCACCAGATTTTCTCCTTACTTTATGTTGTTTGGCAGAGACGTGGTCCTGCCTGTGGATAACCTGTTGAAGCCCCGAAGAAAGTATATAGGAGAAGATCATCATCAGCTGTTGCTGGAACAACAACATAAAATATTTGTACAGGCCAGAAGAAGATTAAAGAGGGCACAGAAGAGACGAAATGAGAGAGTCAATGCTGAAAGAAAGGTAGTAGAATTGAATGTTGGAGACCCTGTCCACTATAAAATCCATCAGAGTGAAAGAAAGCTGGACCAGAGATGGGAACCGTACTACCGGATAGTAGAGCAGACGGGTCCAGTATCATATGTAATATGGGATCAAGTGGCAGGACGAGCAAGGAGGGTCCATGCCAACGATCTGAAGAAGGCTGAAATAGTTAACCTGGAAATGAGCGAACCGAGACCTAAGAAGACAAGGACAAGGAAAGTAACTCTGCTTGAGCCGGAAGAAATGGAGACGGAAGAAGATTCCGAGGGAAATGAAGAGATAGATCGACTTTGCCAGATAGACGAAGCGATCCGAGTGACGGAGTTGGAATCCTCGACGGGGATCAGCGGCGTCCAGTCGTCGCCTGAATCGCTGCAGAGAAAACCCTGTGATGTCACCATCGCATGCCCAAAGAAAAGGAAGAGAAAAACGAAGGGATCCAATTAAGCAGTCAATGGCTCTAAAAAGAGGCTCCCTAAACAAGACGAAGAGTTCAATGAGTGGGAGGAAGAGGATCAAATACCCCTTTCCCAACTCAGAAAAGACTAAGAAACAGGAGAGATTTAGGCATCGAGTCAAGAAGTAATGAAGACGTCCAGGCCGCGCACTCGAAGCAGAAGGAAGAATCAGGAGAGGAAGAAGAGGACAAAACACCTCCTGAACGGGAATTAAACACGGAGGGAAGGTTGGAGGTCGAGCAGGAACTACCTCTAAAAATGAGATTGAGAAGGGTGGAGAACCCCAAGTCTCAGTAAAACAAAAAAGGCGGTGCAGAATAGAAGCACTCGGTGTCGACAGATAACGACACTGGCTTATTCAAATACCTACTGGCTGACTGTGGTGGATGTGGATCGAGCGGATGGAGTCGCGAGCTGCACCTCACGAAGGACGGAAGAAGATTATTGGCATTGCTAACTGGCCATCAGTGGTGTCATGAAGTACGACCTTTGATGTGGGAGCGCCACGCACCTGCCCGGACCATTCTTTCTGGTAGGAGTTAGTTAGGGGAGGGAAAAGTTGAAGTGTTACAAATTTAGAAAGAAATTATGGAATAATTGAGTGAAGAATTGAACAAGACCGAATGGTTATGAAGAATAAAAAACAAAAAAACAAGAGAATCTTGTTGCAGGAATGATCAAAATGAAAGGGTTGATGATGATGATGATGATGATGATGATGGTAGCCACGCGAATGTTAGCAAGGCACAGGATGGAAACAGAATACATAGCTTTAAATTCGGGTAGAACAAAATCAATGTTGCTAACAGCTGAAGAAGCTAGAAAGTGTAGAAATGATGCTCTAGGGAATGTACATCGTTAAGCCCTATCTATATAGCTGGTAACCACAAAATGTACATACTAGAATTGTTTGAATGGGAGAAAGAGGGAATTAAGAGAACTTGTCAAGTAGAGGTATTAGCAAACACGGCATTACCACAAGCTATCAGTATTTCAGACGGGGTGTGGGCAGTGGCCACACAGAAACCCATCAGCTTGTCTCGGGTATGTGGGGGAGAGTCCACAAGGATATTAAGAGTAAGGCCACTATTATCACTGTTAAAGTTACCCATGGGATGTTCGGCATTTGGGATATATATTTCCTTACCCCCCTATTACCAAGAAGAAGAAAGATATGAAGAGAAAGATTCAATCATAGAATTGATTGGAAGAAGCTTACTCAATTGTACAGAGTTGTGGGAGCCAATAGTGAAGGGATTCTCCAATGTTACCTTGAATAAAATGCCAGTACTAATGAAGCCGATAGAAAAGATCGATATGGATCAATTGAGGGACAAGTTAAGTGCGTTGGGAAATGAAGGTATGGCTTGGGAAGATGATGAGCAGATCGCGATAATTTGGTCGGCGATGATGGGTACATTCATAATTATAGCCATAGTGGGTATGGAAGATTAGGAGTAAGAGGAAATTAACTAGCGATAATCAAATGAGCATGCAGCAACTCGAGAGGGAGATGCCGAGCAGTGTTCCTTGCTCATACAGAATCGGCGAAGAAATTGCAGAAAGACCGGCGGAAGCGGCTGGCGTGAGACCGACACGTGCGGCGGAAAATAACCCTACAGCGGAGAGAAAAGCATTGACCAAGAAAACAAGCCATAATAACCACACACATACACCCACAGGAACAGGCACACATTACATTGGCATGTAGAACAGAAGAAGATGAAAAGAACATTACAATTTCATGTAGAACAGAAGAAGATGAAAAGAAAATTACATTTGCATGTAGAACAGAAGATGAAAAGTACATCACCTTGCATGTAAAACAATAAAAAAAAGAAAAGAAGAATAGAATTGCATGGGACAGATGCATGATGCATGATGCATGCTAAATAGTGTATTTCGGTTGAGGTGTCATTTACAAGTAAAAGACAAATAGGTTAAGGGAGGATTGTGATACTATTTGGCTTGCTAACAAAAAAGAAGAAAAAAAAAGAAAGGCGAGAATTAAATTTAGGTGATAAGAAGCCATCACGAAAAGGACACTAAGCGGTGTTATTTTTCTCACAAAGAAAAGTGGTAAAAAATTTTATTTCCATTGTCGAGAAAAGAAGATACTGGGTTTAATCTCATTTATGTTACAGGGCGGGTGAAAATTCCAGGCTGGTTAAATGACCTACAGGGCAGAATTGTAAATAGATAAAAATTATTTAGGTCGCAGAAAATGTCCGTTGGATCAACCGCAGAATTACAAAAAACAACAGACTAAAACATTAGTTATCTACGGAAAGGTCGTTTGGAAAAGGCATTTGTTTTGTTCCAGGGCTATGATGAGAAAATTATATTTAATTAACGCCAGAATGCGATCTCATCATATGACCGCCCACTTGATGCTGGCGAAAAGGTGGTTGACGAATTTCAGGTCATCCGGTTAAGATAAAAAGTCTAGGGTGTGCGGTCTCCTCGAAGAGAAGAGAGAAAAAGAAACGAAAGAAAAAAAAAAAAAAAAGGAAGATAATTTTTTTTTCTTTGAGCAAGATTTTTTAAACTGAGGCTAGTCTGGCCACGCCCACGGTGCTGAGCGCCCATTGGCTGAATGGTGGCATGAGCGTTAGGCGGAGGTAATCCTGTGAAGAAGGAGGGAAGGCCTGTTGCGCGCCCATGAAGGGATAGGTTTGAGATGCCACTGTGAGAGAAAGGGGAAACCCGTTGACACCCTCTTAGGGTATGGGTGAGATACCAATATGAGAACAGAAGAAGGTGGGAAGACTTCCAAAAATGGAAAATAATAAAATTTTCCTGACCGAAAACAAAGAAATGGATTGTGGGTTTAGAATTATCAAGGAACCTCAAACCCCGACAAGCCCACCTCGGTTCTGGTCAGCGTCCATATAAGCAGAGTCGCAACGAGTTAAGTTCATTTGAGTTCGAGTCCCAGTTAAGTTGAGTGAAGTTCGCAGTTGGGGTTGGAGACAGACAGACAAGCAGTTTCAGTGAGCTGAGAACTCTGAAGACCCGCCTCGCAGAAGCTGACTAAGATTCACGCGATTCCGAACTCAACTTTCAGCCAACAACAATTGATTTTTGAAGAACGACTTAGACTCACACCACCAAAACA
>OZ010591.1:79245571-79265571 GCA_963932145.1 Acanthosepion lycidas | reverse complement strand
AATAATGTTATATTTTCAACATTCTACAACTGATACAACTAAAATTAATGCAGTACAATATTTATCATTTACCAATTTTATAAAGAAATAAATATGAAAAATTTTATCGAACCAATTGTCAATTAGGTGAAGTTTTGACAACCATTGCAGTAAACAATGAAACAAATAAACAGTGTAAATAAACAATCTAATAAATAAATAGTATTTATAATTTTTGTTGTCACTTCTCATGAACAGAGAATATACAGGGTGTTTCAAAAAGAATACGCCAAAATCATCACGTGATGTGTCAAAAACGAAAAAAATTACAAACCTCTAGTATGAACACATATGTTGTATATACATTCAAGTTTCATTTCATGTTTTATAAGTGCTCAATGTGGTCACCACCGACAGCGCGGACAACATCAAGCCGATATGAGAATTCCTCCCAAACGCGCCTCAGCATGTCACAGTCCACCGTGTTGATTACAGCTGTTATTCGATCTTTCAAGTCATTGATACTTGCTGGAAGTGCTGGAACATAAACTTGGTCTTTAACATACCCACACAAGAAAAAGTCACACACAGTGAGGTCCGGGGATCTGGCAGGCCAAGCACAGAGAATATGATCTTTAGCACCTCTCCTCCCAATCCATTGCTGAGGCACGTTTTCATTCCGATAAGCACTAACCCCGAGATGCCAATGGGGTGGTGCTCCATCTTGCTGAAAAAGGAAGTCATTCAAATCTGCTTGCAGTAAAGTGAATAGCCAGTTTTTGGTGCTCTGTTCCCCAAATGCACCCATTGTGACGATTGACTGTGCCTCTCAAATGGAAATTCGCTTCGTCACTAAAAGCTAAACGTGAAAAGAGAGTTTCATCACCTTCCTCCATCTCCAGCATTGACTCACAGAATGTCCTCCGCATCACCTTGTCATAATTAGTAAGTGCTTGGACGAGGCTTAGTTTGTATGGTTTCATGTGTAATCGTCTCTTTAACACATGCCAGACAGAGGTATGAGGGATGGCAAGCTGAAGACTTGCTTGACGTACGGACTTACGTGGGCTGCTCTCAAATGCATCATGAATCCTCTCCACTTGCTCCTCTGTAACACGTGGTCTTCCAGGACTCTTTCCTTTGCACAGGCACCCACTCTCTTTAAACTGTTTAACCCACCGTCGAATCCTCTCACGATGGGGCGGATCAATGCCGAATTCTGTTCTGAAAGCACGCTGCACCGTGACAATGGCGTTTGGTTTCGCGAACTCAAGCACGCATAATGCCTTCTGCTGAGGAGTCGCCATTTTGATTGATCTTCCCACAATTCAGCTGCACCAGAAGCGGTGAAACTGTCACCCAATCAAACTTTGATAACTACTCTATCAAATAACCACTGATTGAGTCCACTACAATGCTATAGACCTGAAAAAACAGCGTAATGATTTTGGCGAATTCTTTTTGAAACACCCTGTATATAAATTGATTACATCTTTTTATTAAACATGTAATGATAGCTTTTTAAAACAATAAGCATTGCCGATGGTAGTAAAAATCAAAATGCTTTTATAGGAAAAAACCGCCTACTGACAAACTCATTCTTTACTGTTTTTTTTTTTTTGTTTTTTTTATTTTGGGCATGAAGTGTAATGTTTCCGATAAGAGTTAATGAAAGTGAGGGGGGTATTTCCTGAAAAACTGTTTCGAGTGAAATATTTAAACGAGAAATAACCCAAACTCTTTGGTTGTAAATCCCAAATATTTCCTCTTGACGAATAAGCTAACCTCAACATCTTGCATGGCTTTTATGCATTGTTCGGAAAAAAATCAATCTTATTACATTCACTTTAAAATAACTATGAATAGGGAATTCGCAAAATTTATAAATGAAGATCCAGACTTCTAATCAATGAAATCTTTACCATTTCAACAAAATTAAATTGTAAACGAAAAACGAAATATAGAAAAAAAGGAAACAAGAAAACAAAATTAAAATAATGTGCACCTATTCATTCAACTTTAGATCTAATAGAATTAAGAAACTCACTCAGTAAGCAATATTAAATTACACGAACGTAAATAAGCGTGCATGTTTTGGACCTATTTTCTCTGTATCGGCTAATTTAATTTGCATTAAATTAACATGCTTTCTGACGTTATGTTTTGTTGTTTAGTTTTGTTGAATTTACATAATTTTTCTATGTCTGCCTTATTGGCTATTGATTTTCAGTCTAATTACTATATTGAAGGACAAGATCAAGAACTAATGAAAAATAAAAGTACATGTTAGAAAAAAAAGAAACGAATTTTGAACGTTCGAAAAAATGTACATGTAGAAGGCAAAGCAAACGACGATGAAGATAACAGAAAATGGAGAAAGGGATATAAATCGGGGAGAAAAGAAATATAAAAACTTAAATAATATAAAACATAAAGGTTCAATACAGCAAAAAGAAAGCAATGTCGAAACAAAAAAATACAAGCAAAACAAAAGAAGTAAATGTAACAATTAAAGAAGAGAGAGAGAAAAAGAAAGGAAAAATTAAGAAAGGAAACAATGTAAAAGTGAAAGAAAGAGACAAATGGGAAATTAAAAAAAAGAAAGAAAATAGGGAATGTAAGAAAGGAGGGGAAAAAGCAAGCAAACAGAAAGAACATAATGAGAAAGCAAGCAAAAAAAAAAAAATCACGCAAAAAGCATGCAAACAAAAGTAAAGAAAATCTGAAAAAAAGAGAAAATAAACAAACCTAACAGGAAAGAGATAAATTAAGTAGAAAAAAAGAGAAAGAAATAAGGAAAGAAACAGAGAAAAAAGAAACACATAAACAAGAAAGAAAGACAGAAAGAAAGACAGAAAGAACGAAAGAAAGACAAAAAGAACGAAAGAAATAAGAAAGAAAGAAAGAAACAAGCAAGAAAAAAAAGAAAATCTCCAGAGTAAAAAAATGAAAGCGAAAAGCAAGAAATAATATAGAAATATAAAGATGATCCCAAAACTCTCAATAAATGTAGAGATGAGAAAGAAAGAAAAGTTAGAACAAAGTAAACAAAACCATACAAAAAAAGTCATAAAGATGTAAAGAATCAAAGTAAACGAAAAACTTGAAGCAACGTAGAAATGCAAAATGAACCTAAATGTATCAATAGACAAATGCAATCTAAAAAGAATGAAGAAACAAAAAGAAAACAAAATTAAGCAAGAAGAAAAAAACAAAAATATCGAAAAATCAATTCCATTAAATTGCACTAAATATTTTCTACTATCTCTTTAAATGCTATTTATTAACCTGTGTTTAATATTCTCTAAACATCACAAACTTTTTGAAATTAGTGAGAAGCATTATCTCACTCTTTAAAACATAGTTGACGAGCTCGGCAGCCAATTGCGCCAATTGTCGCATACAAAACAACAGAAATACATAGCTATTTCTACTTTTCTCTCGCTACCTAACAATTTCAGCAGATGCCCGATGTTCGCTTTTAATCTAAAACTCCAAATTTATTATATCCACAAATATTGTTGCGTACACTTGATTCTGTTTCCTCAATGTAGTCTGACAACGTTTTCTTAAATACGAATTCTAGGTCACTGCCCTCCGATCTCATCTTGATTGTGGGTGAAAACTAAAGAGAGAAGTGAAAATGTAAAACCTTTTTTACAAAATTACAATGTTGTGTATTCAAATAAAATAATTATATCCTGTAGAAAATTAAGCAAATAATAAAAAACCAACAGATAGAAGTAAATAACAATACGACTGAAAAAGGAAGAATAAACAGAATACTAATAACCAGATTGAATTTTTCGATAAGAAAAAGAAGCCGGGAAGATTATAAAGAGACATGAGAAGCGCAATAACGACTGAATAAAAAAAAAACTGAACGAAAAGAAATTTTCATTTGAATCATCAAAAGAAGGAATTAAAGAAATTAATATTTTTTTTAAATTAATGTGCATCCGTTTTTCTTTCCATTTTAATAAACAAGGAATAATAAATAAACTTGTGCTTGTAACTGATATCAAAGGAAGCTTCAGTTAAGTTACAAAGCACTTTCAAGCAAAAATTTAATGGTATACATTCTTTTACTAGATTTATTGGCGTCATTTAAGCTATTTCCTGCGGAAGGATCTTCATTGGGTCTCCATCATAATAGGTAGGCAGTAGTAGATACAATAGGCAACAATGAACTACAGAAGAAGTCAAAATTGGTCACTGAATTTAAGTATTGCATTAATATTTAAGTTTACCTTTCAAAAGTTCAACGATAATTCTCCTGTCGCCATTTAATTTAAAGACAATTTGTTGTTCGTAGGTCCTTAATTTGCGTACAATTATTTTTATTTCTTTGCTAACTTTTGTTCTATTTCACAGTTACTTTTGATTATTCCCAAATTTATTTCCACGTTATAAAAATTGTTATGGTACAAACAATAGTCGCAAAGAATCACGTACAAACATCGCAGTAATGAAAAGATGGGAACCCAGAATTTTAGGATTGCGGTTTCAGAACCGACCCGAAATGTTTTTAATTTGCTCACAGAGTCGGTCTGTTTCCAAAATGGTTCGGCTACGGTTTCTTAGAGAAAAGTTGAAAAAGTGAGATACGCTGACATTCGCGTTTTTTTTTTTTTTTATTTTTTTTTTTTTTTATAGAAGATGGGCTGTTGTAAGTTAAAGAGTTGTATCCCTTTAATTGAATAAGTGTGACACTATGACACACTGACATTCGCATTTATTGTATAGACGATTCCGATACAATGTTTCTTTTCATTTTTTTTTATTTTTCCCAAGTAATTTTTCTTCTTTTACGTGCCGTTTCCCTTCAGGACATTGGCGATCATGGCTATCCACATTTTCTTATTTGCAGCTATTAATAATTGTTTCTTTTTTTTATCTCTCCTGTATAATGTTCCACCATTCATTTACTCGACTTCATTGGGCCCACTGCTGTAATATAGCTTTCCTGTGCCTTTTCTATAAATACTTTCATGGTAATTGTTCTGAAGAAATTTCTTCGATGGTACCTACACTTGATGAATTCATGCCCAGTAGTAGATTGTCAGTCAGGTATTATCAACTTCCGTCTTTTTGCTTTTCAGTCAACTTTGACCTTCAAAAATTTAAATGTAAGGTCAATCTTTATTTTTTTGAATTCTCATTTCTTATTGTTTTATTATAATCCCTCCTTTTTCTCATACTATATAACGCCCAAAATCCACGTGAGTCATAGTGGCTTTATTGACTTACTTGGGGTTAAATTATTTAAAAAAAAAAACTAATTAATGCGTTGTTTTTATCTATCTTTTCTGTATTCAATCTGTCCTTAAGTACCATATTTTCAAGTCTTTTTTTCGTCATCATGTGCCCTAGAAAATTTAACTGTCGCTTAGTGATGTTAGATATAAGTATCTTTTTTGTTTTTATTTTCTCTGAAACTTCGTCGTTACTCACACGGTCACTCCATGCTATTCTCAACATCTTTCTTTAGAACCCCATACGAACTCATTTGAGACAGTTATGTATCTGATATCATGGTATATGTACTTACTATTGTTTAGGGATCCATTAGTCCAGCGAAGTGCAGAAATTCGATATAACATTGTTTCCCTTAAATTTTAGTGAGGGCTCACATCATGTGAATGCACATTTTTTAGATATTTACAGAATCCTACTCAAAACAATTTGTGCCATTTTAGTATGATTGCGTTTTTATAGGATTCTTCGCTCAACAATGTAAGAAGCAATTCAAGGTTGAAGAATATTAAATGAGGTTGTTGTAAGGGCGAAAAGTGGAAAAAGTTGGAAGAGCTTATTATTAGGACATGGAGGAAAGTTAACGTGCAACCCTAGATTTGAAGAATTTAAGATCATAGAGATCGTGGAACTATCCTCTCGGGAGCCTGTTTTTTTAAAGTATCACTTCGCGGGAAGAAGATTTCTGAATGGAACTTTGCACTATGAAGGGACAAATGTATGTTGGCTTAGACAAAATGTTGTGTACGTGGCATGGCAGGTCCGAAACCTGAAGGTCTGCATTGGCGGGAATATGGAATGTAACTGATTGGAGCATTTACCATGAAAAGAGCGATAGTGTTCCGAGAGGCTAGCAAAATTTGTTCGTGGAGAAGAAGTTGTGGGTTGTAAATCATCAGCTTCAAGGATATATATATATATATATATATATATATATATATATATATATATATATATATATATATATATATATATTACAATCTGTAAAACCTGTAAAGTTACGATTGTTCAGCCACTGGTCAGTGATGTTGAGGCGAAACAGCGAACGCAACCCATGTTAGGTGTGCATCGTCATGTTAATCATTTAACTGTTTTTGAGAACAGGGATCCATGGACTCATAGCGACAGTAATACACTCGAAATCTACCAGCAGCCTGAAATAACTGGAATCATGACTCGTCGACACTGTCACATGAAGCTGGTCTTCCAGGGTGCTATAAGCGATGTCACGACAACAGCTGACGTGCTGTGCGTTCTGTCCGGTATCGTGATGTTAATAGTCGAATTTGGGGATGGTCCACACCCCTGTATCACATAGAAGCAAATTCCATCAGGCCAGTTAGATTCATTAACGTGCAAATATCCTTGGAAAATATATGGATCAATCTCGTCCAGCTATGTGTTAACTAATATCATTTGCACCTACGATAATCAGTGTCATTGCCAAAATTACTAATGTAATATTCACACGAAAAATTTCTTAAAATGTTAAACATATTTATGCGTTAAATAAAACTCAAATGCTCGATAAACTTAAAAAATAAACAAATCTATCAGTCAATTCCGTAGAAGCTAAAAATCTCTGAAGTGACTTGCCAGTATCTCTTACATTGAAATTGGATTTGATTGTAACAAGTATCGATTGTCTTTTACGAGAGACAATAGTTGCCAGGCTGCTCGATGTGTGGTTGATCAAAGTATTTTCCATTGTTGACGTTAAAACCTTCCATCGTGTATTCATAATACACATGTGACATCGTTCATTGAGTGATATCAAATGTCGCACAGTTTCAGAAATGCATTGAACTATCTGTCTTGCCCAGTTTAACTTAGGATTATATACGGCGCCTTGTGAAGAGATGGGAACTAACTACTAAAGCATTCCATACAAATTCCCAAACGAATCAACTAATAAAACAAATAATGACCATGTTTTATCACCGGAGGTGAATATAGTGAAGATGAGCTATGCTGGTCACATATGTATTCATATTTGGGATGAGAATTATCTTGAACAAAATTTAACAACTACTTCCACGTATGCCAAGAAATAAGACTAAAGTTAAACATTTGGAAAATAAGAATTATTAACTGGAATTGGAATAAAAGCAGTGGTGGCAGCTATGTTTAAT
The DNA here is from genome assembly GCA_963932145.1 of Acanthosepion lycidas. NCBI lineage: Eukaryota > Metazoa > Mollusca > Cephalopoda > Sepiida > Sepiidae > Acanthosepion > Acanthosepion lycidas. The sequence goes on along the minus strand of OZ010591.1, from coordinate 79,258,204 downwards.
TCATAGAAATTAAGACTGTGGTTTAGTAAATAACGAATGAGTTTTGACAAATATATTATAGCATAAAATGAAACTGAACATTAAATAGGCTGCGCTAGATGTAGTTTCACCCCAAAACACAAGCCGCTACAAAACAAAAACATTAACATAACAACTAGAGAATTGTTCATCATCAACGAGATTTTTATATGGATGTCATACATGGCGCCAAACACATTCAGATCTAAGAAATCAGTTGTATATACACACTGTCAAATATATACAACTGCATTCTTAGATCAATGTTTTAAAATGTGCTTGAGCGTAGAAAACCTGTTGGTGCGAAGAACATTCTATTTGGAAACTGGTAGACTATCATTATATTTACACACTTACATATCATAAATGTTTGGCTTGTCAATATAATATATTTATTAGCTAAGAAGATTAAAACAAATACTAATATAGTTAGAATAAGAATCAATCTCTAGTTCAGTAGGAATGACAGTAGTTTGAAATTTTCCAGTATATTTTGGAGTTTTGTTTTTCATCACATGTTTGTATCATCTACTGCATCAACATCCTTGAGGAAAAAGTATAAAAGGCAAAAGTTATCACACGAATCGGCTTTGAAATAAGACATCAGGGAACTTCGCCAGGCTCAAGTTTTGATTCGTGATATGATATTGGTAAATACTATTCTTAATTCACACATCCGGGCTCTTGCTCATGCTAACAACCATGTATTCTTACTTCTAAATCTCACTTAAAATATGAACACAATCCCTGGCAATCTGTTTTCATAGGTCTGTAGGTATACAGCGGGCGATTATCTCTCTTTAAGTCACAAATCTGCCTCCCCAGCAGCCGTTTGTAGAATATAGCCTCGCCTGGGACATAGATGGATCCAGCCTGTTTGTATCTGGAGCCCTAAACATGGCTTCTACAGACCTATGAGTATCTCCATATTATATGTAAGATCCTTCCTCTCGCTTTATCCTGACACTGTTTTGATGGGTAGATACATATGACATATTATTCTCCACGTGTTACAAATATATATATATATATATATATATATATATATATATATATATATATGGTTGGATAGATGTGAGCTTGTGATCCTGGGTTGCACGCTTTAGCGATCGTCAGACGATCGCTAAAGCGTGAAACCCAGTGTGACACCATTTAGGGGCGCAAAAAGAAGGAAAGGAAAAAGAGAAAGAAAAGAAAGAAAAAAGAGAGGCGAAACTTAACTTATATGATAACGGGAGGCCACCCACGAGAAATACCATTTGAAAATGTTATTTTGATAATGGAAGACACTGGTGAGGGTTCTGTCGGCCATTGTCTTGGGGCTGGCTGGCAGGGTCCAGGTTAATACATTGTTTTGTTTAGATAGATAAAAAATTAACTGTGTCTTTGTGACAGGTGGATTGTCGAGGGGTGGTGGGGTTCCTCGCGAGGAAAATTTTAAAGATAAAGTCACCTACGAGAAGAGACATTTGAAAATGTTGTTTTGATAAATGAAGAATGGTGAAAATTCTTATGGCCATTATCATAAAGCTAATTGACAAGCACCAGGTGATACAGAGTTTTAAATAGATAAAGTTTTACTTGTGTCATGATGCTGTCTGAAAACAATTTAAAAGGTCATCTGTTGACCACACACAAAGAGAGTCATCCCTAGGTTGGGTCTTTGTCGATGGGAGGTGTCATTGAGAGAAAAGACATCTGGGCTGTGTTGGAATTTGAATATGACAGCGAAACAATATTTCGTTGGCGCCGAAGAATGAGTGTGTCTGGTTGACTAGCCTCTTGGTGCTGGCGAAAATCTGATTGAAGAATTCCATATGCCGTGACGTTAGGATAAGAATTGAGATTGTCACTCTACGGGTCGTATTGTCTTCTTGGCGGCCAGAGAAGAAGAGAGAAACAAAAGAAAGAAAAGGAAAAGAAAAAGATAATTTTTTTTTTCTTTGAACAAGATATATATTTTTTTAAAAACAAGGCTAGTCTAGTCACGCCCACACTGTTGATCGACCATTGGTTGAACGCTAACCAGCCAGGCGGACGTGATCTTGTGACGCAAAGAGGCAGCCGCAGTGAGTAAAAGTATGAGGGATTACTACGAAGAAGTGGGAAGACGTCCATATGAAAATAAGAGAAGGTGGGAGTAAGAGAAGACTTCCAAAAATGGAAATAATGAATTTTTCCTGACCGAAGACAAAAGAAGGGGTTTATGGATTTAGACTTATCAAGGAACCTCAAACCCCGACGAGCCCATCCCCGGTTTTGAATCGGCGTCCATATAAGCAAAGTCGCAGCGAGCAAAAATCAGTAGAGTTGAGTTGAGTTTAGTTTTGAGTTCGAGAGAGAGTTCCAGTTGAGAGCTCTGAAGCCCCGCTACTAAGAAGCTGACCAAGATTCGCGCAACTTCCGAACTCATCTTCTAACCAAGAACAATTTATTTGTTTTGAAGAACGACTTAGACTCACACCACCAAAATAAGCTTTGTGAATTTCGCCTGAAAACCACGTGTCACAATCCATATAGCGGGTCGGGAGATAGACGCAGTCCTATGTATCCAGCAACCAGATATAAAGTATTGTTATCCTTTTTTGATACCATTTTCGACTTATTATTTTATATTATTTTGCCCGTACTTGTGCGATACCGCCCTCATTCGAACTCGAGCTTGCAGTACGGCCCCAACGCTGATTGATTTCGTCTGCTTAAGATCAATTCACAACGTGGGTAGGCAGACGGGAGATCAAAGTAGTTACTTCGGTAACCAGACGTTGGAAGCGAGTTGGGAACGACGAGGCTGATATCGAATCTAACCAGATTCCCATCCAAATCACTTAAAGGTTAGATCATCACAATTGGCGCCGCGACCGGGATAAGACTCTGGATCGGTTTTGGATGCCGCAATTAGTGCCGTGACAGCAAAACAAGACCCGGGATCGGCTGACGTCACAATTTGACGTAGAGGTTGGATGTCACACCAGGGTCACAAGCTCACATCTATCCAACCATATATGTTAGCTCTATCTCTGATATTGAGCGCTTTCTAATAAGTACCTCGCATATAATATATAAATAATTATACACACATATATATATTTATTTATATTTATATACACACTTTTCACACACACACACACACACACATATATATATATACATATATATATATATATATATATATATATATATATATATATATATATAATATATTGTACAGTAATTGTCAAATTTGATAATCGCTTATGTAAGCCGAAAGCTTAGATTGTATTAAAAAAATATGTGTCAACATTGTGATTTTCTTTCTTCGTTTAATGATAATGTTATTAACCTTATCAGACGTTATGAAAAGAATTTACATAAAATAAATAGACAACACTTTTCTATATTATTTAATGAAACATATATATATATATATATATATATATATATATATATAGTTTTGGGTGTGTCTTAGTAGTACAAGTGTCCCTGAGAACAAAGTATAATAATGCTCATAACGGGGGAAATAAAAAGGCGGAGAGTAAATCTTTATTCTTTATTTTTCTCCTGTCCCAGGTTTTAACATAAAGTTTACAGACTGAATGCCGGAAGTTGCTTCGAAACCATAGAACGAACATTCGAAATCCCATTGCCGAATTTAGATTTTAATCATTAAATTATTTTCTTAGTTTTCTTTAATATCGGATTCACGCTGTACATGGCTCGGGAGTCACTTCAGATAAAGGGTTACAGAGTAAAAACTACTTTATTCTTAGATATTGGGAAGATACCGATTAACTCTAGGCTTTAATAGGTAAAGATTGTAGGTATCAGAAAACCATCATCTTGGGTTTCGGTTTCACAAAGCAGTGTTTCGCGGAAAGAAGCAGTTCGAGTGGAACTTACTTTTCCCCATTGGAATACGGAGGGTATGAAAGTGGTAGCATAGTGGGCCCGAACTTTGAATATTTAAACTGGTGGAACCAAGGAATGTAGTTCGTTCGAGCACTTTCCATGGAAGTCACGACAGAGCAGTGAATGACTTGCGACATCTCATCTGTGAGAGGGGGCTTGCAGGGTGGAAAATAATTTGTCAGCCACAAGGATGTAGAGACGTTTTTGGACTCTATCGAGATTAGAAAGTGGGTAATGCGGAGCTCCCTCCCAAATATGACAAGAATATTTCATTTTAGGCTTGTTCTGGCTCTTGTAAACATAGATGATAGCACGATTAGTCAAGTACTTACTGGAGCGTTACTGGGAAACGACCATTTTTTCCTGCATCTTTAACGATGGATCATATGTACGAGTTCCAATTAAGGTATGGGTTGAGTTTAAGGCTCAATAGCCGCTCAAGTCAGGGGGCCTACTCAAGGGAATATCCATTCATCGTGAATAGGTAGGTAGTTTCATTTAGTTGATGCTTTTACATTGTTTATTGAAGAGTTATGTAAACATTGTTAGATATTTTTTATAGCATTATCTTTTTTTTTCTTTTGTATCAACATTTTTCAAGGGATATATCTTCCAAGTCGAAGGTAAAATAAACATAACGTATTACAGAACATTTATATATCATGTAACAATAAATATCTTCTCATACGCACCGAAGTTGCCAAAAGCTACTGCCTGGTTTTATCGCATCGTAATTTCTCTGATTTCATATGCAATTATTTCGAGAACGTTTCCTTAATTTATAGATGCAGTCGCTCCTACGATCTCAGATAATCAGACAATGGTACTGTCCCTGAGATACGGACATTTCATTTTAAATAGCCTGCTCAGATCAAACCTCTCATACAGATCTCATAAATAGTGTTCAACGGTTACCATAATAACCGAACAACTAGATATGTGGGACCGTTTTCTAGGATCAATAATTAAAAATAATATCAAATAAACAAAATAAGGAAAAGCACATCAGTTGGACTCGTCTCATAGTAGCAATAACTATAATGGAAAACTCGTGTAAGAAGAAGAAGAAAAATAAAGATATAATTAACATGTCGCCATACTACACTAATTAAGCAAAGGTTTAGGAAGGAAAATCCGATCAGTACTAGAAAAAGCCTAACAGCATTTGAGAAGCCGATGTTTCTCCTAAAAACTGTTTTAAGAGAATGATTTTATGAATTTCTACTGACATTAACCCTAACATTTTGATCACTTGATGTCGAATGTTTCCAAATACGAAAATGGCTATACATAGAATTACTAATTATTTGATCAGTCTCTTTATCATATCATTGTCTTCAAACATCGGAATCAATATCTAGCAAGTAATATGAAAAATAAATTAAATATTGGCTGGTAAAAGTAATGATGATTAGGGACAAACTGATATGCAAAATAATTCACAGAAAATAATATAGTGTAACCCGGATATAAGAGAGTTGTCGGGACCGGAGAAGAAGTATCTTATATCCGGGTTTCTCTTATATCCAGGTTTGGTCTAATTTATATACATTAACACAGGCTCTAATTTGGGACCAGAGAAAATCTCTCTTATATCCGGATCTCTTATATCCGGGTTACACTGTAGAAAGCGAACATTTCTTAATACGTTGCCTCTCCTATGGCTTGATCCATGTTGGCGGTGTGGGGTATCAATAACACGTGGTAGAGACCGAAGTTAATTTTACCGAACTGTTTATTTCAGAATTATAGACGCGCATACACCCTAAATATAATGGATTTACGAAAAAACTGTTTTAGTATTGACTGGACTAAAAGCTATCGGGTCATCAATAAGAAATTTTAAATGACTCAGAGTCTGCATTCTCTTCTTTCAGGTCAAAATTACATTTTCTATAACTCAGCTAAGTAGAAAGCAATAAAAGAAAGGTTCACACGTTTCCTGTGAGAATACAGGGGGTAATTTGATTTTAAAAATTTGGGGATAGTTAAAGACGAAAACACAACCCTATCGAAAAGTTGAGAAAATTGATATTTACTAACCCGGAATTACTTTAAAAAAAGAGTAGGTTATGAAAGATATTGTATTTTTTGAAGATGGCGTAGGATCATCTGAGATGCCACTAGTATCGATCCCCGAAAGCACGGTGCGAACCCCAAATTGCACGAAACAGATTTGCTGTAACCTCAACATGTGTTACCTTGTGAGATAAATTTTGTGTCATTTGATTTAATTAATACTTGTGTAAAAATTGGAAATGAACTTTTCTACAGAGAACGTGATATAATGAGAGGAGTTGATGCGCTGTGTGTGTATGTTTTGTCTATATATATATATATATATATATAACATCATCCACAGACAGACTGTTTCGCAGCTCATCAGTGTGGCTAGACATCCGGTTGCCTCTAGCTCGGATCGAAACCCGACTGAATTGGTATCAGCCGGAGATTCTACCACGACAGGGAAGTAGGTGGATTTTTAGCGTATTTATTTATTTATTTATAAACACGCCCAGTGACTGACAGTGACTCAATTCGCTATGCGAAGAGTCTCGCTATATATAAGCTATAATAATCACTGTTTACAAACCCAAACCTACTCCCTAGAGAGCTCAACCTAAATTAATATTTATTTCAGGAGCCAATATAATATATATATATATATATATATATATATATATATATATATATATATATATATATATATATATTCTAGAACAATGGAAGCGTCCTGCGATGTTCTCATCTTTCCTTTGACATCTATAACGAGGATTATGATAGTCATCATCCTTTGGTCGTGAATCGTTTTATGGCGATGATGATTATTATTTGGCAAACTTTGAGGGGACACAGAATTGTCAGTCGCGTTGTTTGAGCGAAACAGAGTCGAAATATAAAATAATATTCCCATTGACATGTAACATTGTATTAATCGAAAAATGAAATAAATGTGTACATTTCTTATAATTTGAAGTCCAAAACGAATGTATCGAAATCAGTGTACAATGTATATAATTGGAGGAAGTGGCCTTTGATTATCGGTTTATTCATAACTAAAGAGTCATGGGATATTTTAGATATAAAAAAACAGATTTATAGAATGAATTGCTATCTATAAACAGGAGTCCATGGAGATAGGACCGCTTTAGACTTACCTTGTTCCTAACTATATGTGGGTCTTTTTTGTATATATTTACGCACTTCAACTGAATTGAGTCTGCCTATATCGACATTATTTACATTCAGACGAATGCCCTCCTTTTTCGTTTCAGTCGTTTTGCCCGCTACCCGCCCTGGGCCTCCTTCCACTGTCTGTAGATCTGGGTAAACTTCATAAAATGTTGAACGGAAAACATGAATTTAATCTATAGAAGTAGATTGTTCTTGTTCCACTGTCCATATCAAAGGATATATTCTTTTTCTGATTAGTACTGCTCAGCTATTGTTATCTTGGGACATTGAGTCAATTCTTTTGCTGTATGCCCCATAGAGTGAATTCATAATTACCATTCCACGAAATCTACGAATCAACGCTGTAAACTCATCGACTATTTTCGTTTGGGGATTAATTCCTAGAAATTCAGACGAGGTACTTCTTTTTCTTTAGATTATTTCTTTTTCCCTGGTCAAACCCTAAAGATATATACATTCTCTCCCGTTTTGTGCGCTCAGTGTTACAGAAGACGAGACGAAAGGTTTAAACATCAGCTGCAAGAAGAAAAGATGCAGGGTTGTTAACAAAAGGATGAACCCTAACTGCGAATTGTAAATCGTAGATAACAAAATTAAACAATGTGGGAATTTAAATATCTGGAAAATGTTTTAAAAGAGGACGGAAAGTGCGACACGGATATCCGATCTGGATAGCCAAACAAGAAATTCAAAAATCAAGCAGAATATTAAGAACTAAGAAAACTTCGCAAATTATCTGTCTTCATGTATGACAGTGAGTACTGGATTATCTGCTCAAAGATGAAGAGATGAAGCAACAGAAATGTTGCCCTACAAAAGGATGTTGAGGATAACGAGAACCAAACATGTGAGTAAAGACGAAATTTGGGAGAAAATAGAAACAAAAAATAAACTAATCATTAGGAAGAGGCAGTTAAGGTTACTGGGGCATACAATGAGGAAGTCAGGCTTGGAAAATCTGATACTCACGGTACAGATAAACAGCAAGAGGGAGAGAGAAAAACAACGCATAGTATAAGATTGAGTAAATTGATAGCGGGACAGTGCTTGGGAGAATTAACAGAAAGACAAAGTTTATTAAAAGGTACAAGCCACAGAAAGTTGGAGAATGTCATGTTCGCCTACTTGGTTTTTTCTCTCGCTTTCTCTCTCTCTCTCTCTCTCTCTCTCTCTCTCTCTCTCTCTCACCATCTCTATTATTCTGTGTGTGGGTGTGAGGTTCTTTTTTATGTTTATTTAGCTCAGGTGTCGTTTCTCTTTTCATCAACTGTATCTGCTTATTTAATTCTTTGTTTATTTATGTCCTCTTCGTTTCGCTCATCGTTTTAACTTACAATGAATTCTTTTAAATGTTAGTGGCTTGGTATTCATCTTATTTCTGTCTTTACACAACGAGTCCACTGTATTTTTCATTTCCGCCTCTTTTTTATTTCTATGTGCCGTGTTGCGATCATGGCTCTCTCCAACTTCCAATCCTTTGTATCGCTTACGTTGTCTTTTTGCTATATTCCCTAAACCATGTACTGCCAGCCATGTAGACAAACTCGTTAAGTTGGTTATGCGCTGATTTCATCTGCACCTGGTGTATTCAATATGTCAAATTTGAATGTCATATTTTCCAAGCGCTCTTAATTCATTTTCTGCTCTAGGATCTCTATTTGTGACGCAACGTACAAGAGTCCTTTTTTAATCTTGCTCTAAAACTTCAGCCTCCTTCTGTAGAACCACATTTCGTTTCAGTCAAGTATTTTATTCAACTGTAATGGGATTATCCAGCATACGCCGGTATATAGAAGGACCAATTCTACACAAAAGTTCTGTAATATCTTCTTGTTTCAAATGAAATTTTTCTTTTCTTAATATGCTGATAATCTTTTGAAAGGCAACTTTCGCTATCGTAATGCGCCTTCGGATTGTAATGTTGCATGTTCGGTCTTATGTTGAAACACTTACTAGGTATTTTAATTTTTTACTTCTGAAATTACTTTTACATAAGGAATTATACCACTTTCTGTTTCCTCCTATTTAGATGGTTTATTTTGTTATGCAGATAATATACACAAAAAGTATCTCGTGTAATCCAATCAACTTCCTTTGAACCAGTCACCACAGTAAACTTGGCATTGCACCTATATAATGTTCATGAAAAAAGCTCATCACTTTCTTCCTGGCCGTCACTGACCGACTGACCACTTCAGCAAGGAATGCTTTGATTTTATTGACGCTGCAATAAATATTAATTCTCCAATAAATCTTAATTCTCCACAGTTTGACTGGTTTAAAGCTGTATGATCTCCTTAAATATCTAAATACTCTGCTAACATCAGCAGATTATTTCAGATGCTATACGGAAAATGGTGATTTTTTTGTACGTCATATTTCCTTACATAAACGTTCCTTTTCTTTGTTGGAGACGGTCCTTGTGTTTGAACCCAGTATGCGATTCGTCTAATGAAGTCGGTGCAGTCGAATTCGTGCTAAAATTAGCTCCTGCTTGCACAAGTTGTTTCAAGGCAAAACTAAGCATCATTTTATTCAGTATATTGAACTTCATCCAGAAAGTATGATTTCAATTTTTTTATTAGACATATATGCCAGCTCTGACGTCATGTCGATAGCTGCCAGGTTTATTCTGACTGATCTCTTTCAATTAGGTTAAACTGTTCACACATTTGAGCTAAAGGGATGATTCTTTTTTTAATGCTCCAAATTGAATTTTCAAACTTATTCTCTCTCTCTCTCTCTCTTTCTCTCTCTTTCTCTCTCTCTCTGTCTCACACACACACACACACACACACATATATATATATATATATATATATATATATATATATATATAGAGAGAGAGAGAGAGAGAGAGAGAGAGGAGAAAGAGAGAAAAGAGAGAGGGGGGAGAAAGAGAGAAAAGAGAGAGAAAAGAGAGAGAGAGAGATAGTGTTAATGGTCAGAGTTGAAACAAACCGTAGCAGTAAACAGTAGCATTAAAATGTGCTCAATACACGTTTGAAAATTAAAATAAAAAACAAAAAACAAAACATGAACAGCTTTTACCTTTTAAAATCAGGAGGTCAGTCCAATACGCGACCTTGGTTTCGACCTCACGGTCCCATCAGGAGATTTTTCATCAACTGACCAGCTAACGCTTTTTTATGAAAAATACACAAAGATCGTTACATTATTATTTTCAAAAATAAATAAATAAACGCACGACGATCAAACACATGGCGTTAAGTGTAATAGAAAGGAGGATTGTGTAGAGAAGGAAGAAGAAGTAAAATAATAAGAAGAAGGGTGAGGAGAAGGAGAGAAAAGAAAGCGTATCGTAAATATATAAAGAAAAAACAACAAATATAGCGTACATGTAAGGAACAGTGTATAGTAAATGTGAGGGGGTGTGGGAAGTGAAGAAAAGCAGATGTATTGTTAATATAACAGTGGCTTCTAAATTATATATATATATATATATATATATATATATATATAGATATTATCCAGCATCGTATTCAATTAATAATAATAAAAAAACGTTTGATATGAAAGCAAGCACTTAAAATTTCGGATTTCTGGTTTAAAAGATTTTTGGGATCCGGAAATGTCATAATAGATAAATTCTCATGCTAACATAGGTTGCAAATGCGGTTATGATTGTTTTATGGGTTTCGCTTCTTGTTTTCTTTTAATTTTCCACCTTACGAACGGATCCCTGTTTTTATCTTTCTTTTAAATTCTATATAGAGCTAGCAAGTTTGATGAAGTATTTAACATTTGTTAGCTTAAACGATGATCTATGTTTATACCAACTACGCTTGAAAGAACCTTCTCTATACCCTATATATGTTTTATTATGACCACTAATATCTGTTACTTCAGCTTTGTAAATTATAGCTTCAGCTTTACAAGCTTCATTTAATGGTCATCTATCAATATGTCTGCAGTTGCATAATTTACTTGTTATATTTTGCTGCACGTTAGTTTTGAGATGTCTGGTATTTTGTCTACTTCTAAATTACGAGTGCAACTGTAGCTATTTTAACTGTATTTTTATTGAATATCTTAGGTAATTCTGAATTTTGGGGAAGTGTTTAGTAAGCAACTTTAAACATAATTTATCTATTTTACATTTTAACACTAACTTAAAAGTGGGGCTTAAACTAAATAGCTTTTCTTTTCTTTCTTCTTCGTATAATGTTTAATTTGTTGAGGTTTAAATTCTAGAACTTCTAACTTTAAATACTTCGCATATTCTTCCCCTTTTATTCCTCAAAATTATACACTTACAAGAGTTTCTGGATAACCTAAACTCTTCTAAGGGTATAATTTGGGGGATATGATTAATTATGTTCGGAGGGAGTTTGGATCTAATATTAACATATTTTAATTTTGCGTTAAGTTTCATGTACGGGAAGACACTACCAGTATGATGATTGAATTCTACGTCGAGATAGTTAACGACTTTTTTTTATTTATTTAGACATCTATTTCAAAGCCGATAATTTAAAGTGTGTATATATATATATATATATATATATATATATATATATATATATATATATATATATATATATATATATATAGGTAAAAATACGGGGGTAAGTAAATCAAGTGACTCTTAATATTATAAAATATTAATACTGATCCACAAAAAGAGATTAATGAATTTATTACACGGCATATATAGATAAATTACATGAAATGAAAACGCTATAACACCATTTGTATAGGTGTTATATATATATATATATATATATATATATATATATATATATATATATAGATAGATAGATAGATAGATAGATAGATAGATAGATAGATAAGGAAACTTTTTAGTGTCGACAAGGTCTGGAAAGGAATTTTTTTCTTGAGAGCGAAATGGGCATACAAATGGTGTAATGAATTTTCATACTTATGTAATTTCTCTATCTCTCTCTTTCTCTCTCTCTATATATATATATACACACAAATATATATATATATATATATATATATATATATATATATATATATATATATACATACGGATGACTAATAGTTATTTATCTGAAAGAATTCATTTTTTTCCAATTGGAATTCTCGTTTGAAAAATGTCAATTTTAACCGAAGTCTATTCGAATTCCAAAGAATCTATCAACGATATAAATTGGATTCATACTCCTTATGATATGCAATTTAACTTTTTAATGAAAAATTGCTTGTAACATTTTACGCAGACGGAATTATAAATTCGATTGCACTAAATGACTATAATGTTGCTGATTTTCTCGTAAATGCTCGATCTGTAGAAGTGCTTTCTTTACTTTTACTTGAACGTATCGTAAGTTAATTTGTGTTCAAATCAAGTTCTTTCTAGGACCAATTGCTTGCCGTTACAAGTAAATATAACAAATGAACTTACAATAATCATAACTAAAAAAACGCACTAACAATATAATCTTTCAGCGGGTATCTTGTTAAGGTCCACGTCACAGAAATGGCTTTAATAATTATCATTATTGACAAAGTTAGGTTAATGAGGTTGACCTTTCAAGAATCAGG
>OZ010591.1:79228339-79235839 GCA_963932145.1 Acanthosepion lycidas | reverse complement strand
TTTAAATGGGTTCTAATGGAGCTATGGTCAGATAGGTGTAACGTAAGGCGTCTGGATAAGCATGTGGTTGTCTAACTGATGTAATTAGTCCGGTTTGATCAGGAACACAGTTCCTTAAGGGGCATTTGAACCCATAGATAATGTTCGTTCTTTGGAATTTTAACTTAACTTGTGTGATTTTATTTTTGAGGATAAGGTTAGCTGTTTTAAAATTTTTATAATAGATAATTAATTTGATTTTTTTTTCGGGTCAATTGCAATAGTATATTTCTTTATAATATTTCTAAGTGAAGTTTCGTCTTGTTTGTAGTTAATGTGCATTTGCTTTTTGTAATAAATGTTTATGTAATTTTTGACTGTGTGTTCACTAGAGTTATTATTTAGTTTGGAGAGAAATAATCTAATTTGGTGATCTATAAGTTGGTTAGGGAAGCCGTTGTTGGACAGTTTTTAAACACTCTTTCTTTGAACAGTTTTTACATACTCTTTGTCCAGAAAAGAAAGCTCTTGATCAAACACAAGAAAAATTAAATAAAAAGCTTATCCGTAGTACCTAGTATGTCGTTTTTAATGAAGCACACACGCGCGCACACACACACATATACATATATATATATATATATATATATATATATATATATATATATATATATATATATATATATATATATATATATATATATATATAGATATATATATATATATATATATATATATATATATATATAGATATATATATATATATATATATAGAGAGAGAGAGGCAGTCACGATGGCGTAAAAGCTTGGATTGAAGAATCGGAAAGCCGGGTTCGAATTCCAGTCGGATCAATTACATTCACATTCACTTACGTGCTAATACCCTTGAGAAATGTATAAATCCTCTTCTTTTCCTACGAAATACTTCTTGGGTTGCAACCACCCTAGAAGAAAGAAAAACTCTGAAATCAAAATCATTTTGTAGAGGGATGGGATACATGAAATGACTCTTCTAGTGAGGCTGCAGTACACATGGTGCCCCTACGACTGTGGATGACTATATATGGGTGTGTGTATAACTTGATGCTTGGCCATTGAGATCTGGCTGGCTCTACATTCACTGGCGTTCATCAGAATGGAAGAGGGCATTAACTTTCTGTCATGTGTGAGTATAAACTCATTCTACCAGAGACGCATCCAAATCATCTCTCTCTACCCCCTCTCTCTCTCTCTCTCTCTCTCTCTATATATATATATATATATATATATATATATATATATATATATATATATATATACACGTTTATGTACTTATTTTAATTATCTATTGTTTGGTCTCACCCCCACCCCAACTCTGTACGATTAATTTAACTTTGATACTTGTTCTAACCATTGTAACCTAACTTATAACAGTTTGTTTTGTGTAGTTGAAAATCCTCCCCCCACCTGAAAAGAAGGGAAGAATGTTTCTTGACCAGGCGTTAGTATGTCTTCAGTATTCTTTCGGTCCAGTGGCCTTGCCCTTTGCTTGATAAAATGCACTAACGCGTCAAACTCACTGGTGACCATCAAAATGCATGCGGACTACTATTACCACCCACAGCCACAAGTAAGCTAGCATTTATGCCATATTCACAAAAAGGTGGATAATCATATTTTTTCTTTTCTCTCTTTAGAATAGAACAATGGGACTTATACAAGTTAAAACTTAGTCTTATGTATGGATTAAATATTAATAAGTCTCATCCTATCCCATCCTATCCCCCCGAACGCACACCTAGTGTCAGTCTGGTACTATCAACTACTTCCCCGCCCTTATCCCTCTGTTTTGTCTTTTGTCACTGTTATATGTGTTATATGTAATAGGAGTAGGTAGACCCTCCTACCGCCCGGTCAGCACTCCTCCCCCTTCCCCTGGACAAGAGCAGAGGCTCACACCTGTTTCCTGTCTAAGAAGGGGTTCCCGGTACTCTCTCTTGCTCTCTCTCTCTCTCCCTCTCTCTCTGGCATCTGTACTAGTGCTTATGTGTTTCTCCCATGACGTGTGCAGTCTGTGGCATTGCCTCTTCATCTTGAGGGTACACGGTTGACAGTTCACTGGTTGCTGTTTCCGACTGGTAGTTAGGAGCCCTAACTCTTGCGTAGCGTCTTGAGCGGCCGCTCTGATCAACAGTTGTATAATACCGGGGTGTTTGTAGTGCCATGACGCGCATGGAACGGTGTCCCTGCTGTCACCTCCGGTGGGCAACCCTGAGGCCACAATATGATGCAGGCTGTGCCATCTCCTCTCTTCTCATGTTGCGGTCGATAACCATCTGCTTCTCTTACTTCTGGCCTTCTCATCCTCCAACTTTTACTCCACATGAAGACTAAGGCTTGAAGTACTTCAGGCCTTCTCATCTTCCAACAATTACTCAACATGAAGACTCAAATGAACCTAAAAAGTAAACCTAAACCAGCCCCTCAAAAATCACCTAAACCCTTCAACATTTCGTTCAGCAACATCCTTGTCATTAGAACAAATTTCTGCAATATGGAATCTTTCCTCACTGCAAACAGCCCGGATATAATGGCCCTGTGCGAGACAAACCTTGTCCCGTCTATTCCCTCCTCTGATCTCTCGATCCCAGGCTACCTTCCTATCCTCAGGAAAGACTCTCTAACCCACATGCACGGCCTTGGTGTCTATGTCAAGGATCATCTCCCCTTGGCCAGAGAGTTGTCTCTCGAATCGTCAGACCATTCGTACATGTATCTTCGACTATCTCTCCTCAATTCCGTAAGCTATCTCTTCTTCCTCTATCGCTCTCCAGCCTCTCAAGACTGCGGGATACTCGATAGCATATCTGACAGCATAGACAAGGCTCTCTCTCTCCACCCGTTTGCTCACATATTCGTGTTTGGTGACTTTAACGCCCATCATACCAAGTGGCTCGGGAATGCTATTACTGACCGGGCTGGCATTCAAACACTTAACTTCTCAATTTCTCAATCCCTCACGCAGATAGTCAACTTCGCCACGCGTTTTGCCCCCAACCTGGCAGATAAGGCCTCCCTTCTCGATCTGTGTTTTACTTCCATCCCCGAATCCTGTAGCGCCACACAGCTCTGCCCTCTTGGTAACTCCGATCATGCCGTGATATCTGTTAACATTTCCTTCAACTCCAAACCCCGCAAAGAACCTCCCATTACTAGAACCTCGTTCTACTACCAACGATCAGATTGGGACTCGTTCCGTGGCTTCCTCCGCGATGTCCCCTGGGATGTTGTCTTTACAC
Organism: Acanthosepion lycidas; assembly: GCA_963932145.1. Classification (NCBI taxonomy): domain Eukaryota; kingdom Metazoa; phylum Mollusca; class Cephalopoda; order Sepiida; family Sepiidae; genus Acanthosepion; species Acanthosepion lycidas. Next base: position 79,232,582 of record OZ010591.1, on the reverse strand, counting down.
TCACTGTCCATGAATGTGCTTCTGAGGTCTCATCCTGGGTTAAAGCTGGAATCGACGCTTTCATCCCCTCAAGGAAATTTAAGGTCAAGTCGCACTCCTCCCCTTGGTTCTCCGCTGCTATCTCAGCCGCCATTGCCCATAGGAACCACTTCTTTCACATATTTCGTAGCGACATGTCGGACTGCAATAGACATCTCTTTGCCTCAGCCCGTAGCGAGTGTAAGCGGGTCCTCAACGAAACTAAGACAATATTTGCTGCTCGGATGAGGGAGCGTATTGCATCTCGCAAATTTGGCTCCAAAGATTATTGGCGGCTCTGCAAGAGTGTCCTTAACAATAGAAAACCCTCCATACCTCCTTTATTCAACCAGTTCGAGGTCTTGACCTCCTCAACCGACAAGGCTGAATGCCTTGCTCGGAAGTTCTCATATAACTCGACTCCACCGGTGTACCCATACCAGACTTCTCTCTAAGAACTGAGGCCCTATTGAGCGGCTTACGCATAACCCCGTCATCAGTACTGGGTATTATCTCCAAATTAGACCCCCACAAGGCTAGTCGTGGAGATAGCATACCAGCCATTGTCTTGAAGAAATGCGCGCCTGAGCTAGCACCCGCCCTCTCTAAACTGTATAATTACTGCCTCAAGGAATCCTGCTTTCCTGACTGCTGGAAATCCTCATCCATTGTTCCTGTCTTTAAGAACTCTGGAGACCCCTCTGACCCCTCTAATTACCGTCCTATTAGTCTCCTACCCCTCTTCGGCAAAGTCTTCGAAGCCCTAATCAACGAAGAAGTGGTTAACCACCTTACCGCACACGACCCTCTCTCAGACAAGCAATATGGTTTCCGCTACGCCCGTTCTACAGTTGAGGTGCTTACAGCCATCACTGAAACCGTCTACCAAGCACTTCAAAATAACAGTGAGGCTCGTGTCGTGGCCCTAGACATCTCCAAAGCGTTTGATAGGGTTTGGCATGCCGGCCTTCTTCGTAAGCTCCACCGTTACGGTATTACTGGACGACTGTTTGATCTAATACAATCATTCCTTTCAAACCGAGAATTGAAGATCGTTCACAACGGTTTCTCCTCCAGTTCCTATCCCACGAACGCTGGTGTTCCCCAAGGCTCCATCCTTGGCGCCACACTTTTCTTTATTTTCATCAACGACCTTCCTGACGCCATAGGTTCCCAAGTTGGCATCTACGCGGACGACACTATAATTTACTCCTGCCTCAAAAACAAATCTAGTGTCTCTGTCAAAACTAACCTGGCCGTGCGTCTTGAAATGGACCTCCAATCGGTTGTTAACTGGGGCAACAATTGGATGGTCAAATTTAACGCCTCAAAAACTAAACTACTCTCCATTAACCACCATAGAGATCCTTACCTGCACCCCATTAGAATGGCTGATAGTCAACTTCCTGAGAGCAATACCTGCGTCTGTTCGGTCTCACGTTGACTGCTGACCTGAGATGGAACAAATACATTGAGTCAATTGCATCGTCCACCGCGAGAAAAGTTGGCTCTCCGTGCCGCGCCAGGAACCCCCCACCCCGAATCGATACTTCAAATATACAAAACGACCATTCGCCCTTGCATGGAGTATTGCTGCCATATATGGTCTGGGGCACCTTCTGTTTACCTCGGAGTTCTTGACAAGATCCAGAGACGGATATGTGATCTGGCGTCTCGCCTGCAGCCACTATCTCACAGACGCGCTGTCGCCTCTCTCTGTCTCTTCTACAAATACTTTCATGGTAATTGCTCCGATGAACTGCTTTCATTGGTTCCTAGTCTCCATGAATTCAAGCGCCCTACGAGGCTGGCATCCCGCTCTCACCCTTACACTGTAGAAACTTTAAAATGTATCCCTCTCTTCTACTCCAATAGCTTCATACCTCGCACCTCTCACCTGTGGAACACCCTTCCGAATTACTGTTTCCCTGATAGCTATAATCTCCAAAGTTTCAAATGTAATGTCAATCGACATCTCCAGTTACCTTGATCTACACACTATCCTTCCCTTCATCCTTTCTTCTATCACTCTTATCTGCTCTTGCTCCAAATCTTCTGCAACCCCACTGCATCCTAGTGGCTTCATGCCTTGCTCGGGGCGCAATGCTTAAAAAAAATATATATATATAGTCATCCACAAACAAACTCTTTCGCTGTATTGCAGCACATCAGTGTGGTTAGACGTCCGGGTGTCTCTAGCTAGGATCGAACCCCGACTGAATAGGCGTCAGTCGGGTATTCTACTGCTACGCCGTTGGCGCACGACAGTGATGGAGGTTAATTTAAGCGCATTTATTTTTAGATAAACACACAGTGACTGAGAGAACTCGATTCGATTTACCGAAGTGTCTATCATTATTAGCGGTAATAGTCACTGTTTACGACAAACACACACTTCCTCCCCAGATATTTTCTTGTCATATATATATATATATATATATATATATATATATATGACAAGAAAATCACTTAACTTCCCCCTGCGTGTCAGTGTGTGTTTGCCCGCGCGTATGTGTGTATGTGTGTGTGTGTCTGTGTATGTTTGCAATTATTACTATACTTTTCACGATTTAAGCATTCAATGCAATGGTACTTCTTTTTTTTTATGTAGGCTCTATATGCTGCCCACTGACGCTCTCTCTGCACGGGTTGGGAATTCGGTCTTAGATAAAGGATAGTGAGTTATACTATGTGAAGGATTTTCAGGTTAAATTTATCAATCTTTTTTATCTCTGGAATGAAGCCGGTCAGTCAGTGGTACCATTGATTTAAATAGTATCGTTTATTTATAATGTAAGATATAATTATTCTGAAAAAAATCAATATAATTACATTGATGTATCCATTTTAAAAATCAACACAATTACATTGATGTATCCATTTAAAAAAAATAATATAGTTTCATTCATGTATAAATTAAAAAAAAAATCAACATACATTGATGAATACATTTTAAAAAATCAATATAATTACATTCTTGTATCCATAATGATGATAAACATTGATATGTTTGAACTATTTTTATACAAAAAATAGAAAAAAAATGTCCGACAGTCTGATGTTTTATGCGCTGTATATGTTAGAACTTCTTTCAAGTAATCATTTAAGAAAGACACAGTAGTGAAATGGTTGAGCGAAGCTTGATTAGTAAAATATTTATGTTGAACATGGCTTTCTATTAAAACATCTTTTACGCTTACTTTTTAGTAATTCTGACTGTTTGACGATTTTCTGTGATAGGAAGATGAAAAGAGTGATGAGATAAGCCAGGATTTTTGATACGAATAAAGCTTAAGAAATGCTTTGATGTTTTAAGAGGATTAGACCAGCGTAACATTGAGAGAATGGTGGTATAGAGCAAGAGATATGCCCGTTATTTCAAAAGGGTGTCAAAGAAAGCTTGGGCATTTTGGATGTTATAATAATGCTATTAATGACGCAGCAGCTGACAAATTTGTTGCTTACATGTCTATGCATAAGAATCATTATAAATATTTTTTATTACCGTTGTTGTTTTTATTAAGATTTAAGGAGAAAAAATAATGTCTCACTTTTTTTCTATTTGTATAAATTTATCATTTTTATTATCATTATCATTAATTATTAATATTAACATTATTATTATTATTATTATTATTATTATTATTATTATTATTATTATTATTATTATTATTAACGAGACTGAGGACGTTTTTTTAGATATTTTCAACTCAGAACAGAATTGATAATTTGGCCAATGTTATGATGGCAAAATCTATACACGCATAAATACACTCACACACACACACACACACACACACACACACACATATATATATATATATATATATATATATATATATATATATATATATATATATATATATATATATATATAAACATACATACACACTAAGACACACACACAGACAAATGATATTCATATTTTCAAATTTGCATCCATAACGGAAAATTAATTTTGGTATAGATAAATTCATATCTATTATGTGATATGTTATACATCTATGCAAGCATGCGCATATGCAAAAATAAAATCTAATACATATATAAATATATATCTATGTACTTGTATATATATATTTGTGTATTTTGGCACCAATCCTTCTTTCATGCACATTTCTTTGAATACGACAGACAAGGGAGGTGCTTTTAATCAGTTTGTTATACAATTTCTCATGCGGTGTAATACTTTTTTTTTTCGGATGATAAATTATATAAAAACTGT
>OZ010591.1:79215839-79225839 GCA_963932145.1 Acanthosepion lycidas | reverse complement strand
GTTGCTTTCGATGCAGAACTAGAATACCATTACCCACGAGATGCCCTGTATGAAAAAGAGCAGCCGGACGACATTACCACTCATATCTCAACCAGAAGGCGGAGTAATTAGCAGCTTCTCCTTGGGTGACAACGTGATTTTTAATTTTCTGTCATTTAACTATTCTCAATACCAGTAAATTTAAATTTTTAATATATATATATATATATATATATATATATATATATATATATATATATATATATATATATATATATATATATATTAGGTTGGTGCAAAAATATATGTTACTATGTTAGAAAACATATGTTACTATGTAAGAAAACGACATTATTTTTGCACCAACCTAATATATATTTATGTGTGTGTGTGTGTGAGAGAGAGAGAGTGTGTGTGTGGGTGTGTGTTAGAGGATGATTCACTAAATGTGTTTTCAGATTTACCTGTTTCTCTCTCTCTGTCTCTCACTCTCTGTCTCTCTCTCTATCTCTATCTCTCCCTATATATATATATATATATATATATATATATATATATATATATATATATATATATATATATATAAATATATATATATATATATATAGTTTATGCAAAACTAGGTAATCCGTATGGGTAGACCCAAGGAGGATGATATCCGGAGTGCCCAATGTAAATTCAGAGCAAATATGTTTGAATAAAAACAGACCACTTTAATGTTCCATGTAATAAATTATTTCACCACAGCCCTTTTAAAGGGCTCTGGATCATCAGACTTTACTTTCAAAGGTTGAAATGAAAAATGAAAAGAAATTTACACATTTTTGACGGGCCGTATTAAGCATATGTAAATTAACGAAGTGAGGAAGTGAGGGGGGAGAGAAGACATGAGTGAGTTAGATGTACTATTTCAATTCCTTATCCCTAACCCCACTTGGTGTGGGCCGGACAACGCTTAACTTAACATATGTTATCTCTAGATATGGATGGGTAAGGGGTGAAGAAGAAAACGGACATAAAAGGAAGAAGATACAATGAATCATGATTATGAGAGAAGCTTTCACTCAATTTCTTTAACTCTGTTATTTCTCATTACTTTAAAGGGTATATTTGGGGGTTAAAGTTTGATATAAATCTAAATGTCTAAAAAAAACCTACGAAGAATTTAATTTGATGTTTGTTGGAGTTTTGGGTATTTTCTATGAAATAGTCGATTGGAAAAAAATTCTAGAAAGTACATTGAAAGAATAATTCATTTTACATCTAGTAATCTTTTTATATTTTCCTAAACTTTTTTCTTGTTGATTATTAAATTGACATCTATTCGTTTGAGTTTTGTTCATAAATTAAACTCGTGACTGTTTTTAGATACCTACAAAATTATCAAAGGTTATTCCAATTTAAATGATTTCATCTTCAATAATGATTATTAAAGGGTAATATATTTCAATTAAAATAAAATTATCAATTTAAAATTTACTTCCGTATTATTTAAACTCATTTCCAATTGGAGAATATAAGAGGAGAAATTTGGATAAAATATTACTAACAGAAAATTAGGTCCTTCTTTTATAATATTCTATATATCCATACAGATACAGACCTCTACACATATCCGAACACCTATCTATATCCACATACATACATATCCCTATATACATATAAATCCATTTATACACATACCCACACATCCACACAAATCTATATGTATATACCCATACATACACATATAGACCTGTAGAAAAACACATACACACATATATACATACATATCCACACATACACATATATACCTACATATATACACACATATATAATTATATGTATATCTATCTATCTATCTATCTATCTATATATATATATATATATATATATATATATATATATATATATATATATACACACACATACAAATACCACAATGCAATATACTATCCACAATGCATCACTGACCTCCATCTTAAAAAGTCGACCAAAAAGACAACGCAAATGACCTGACGAATGCGTTCAGCATGAAACAGACTATCGCCTCTTGGTGTTGCCTTCAATGTACACATTCTTATATATATATATATATATATATATATATATATATATATATATATATATATATAATTATTTATTTAAAACATTATTTTTGCACCAAGCTAATAAAATAAGAACTAGATGAAATCCTTAGACTTGAGCATCGAAGGAGAATAAATGGTTCAGTTCAGAATTAACAGTTAACCAAATCGATATATACCGACCAAAACCTTGTGATAACAACAATTAAGATGAGGACAATAATCTGAATATAAATAGTGTAAATAATGATGACTCATCATTCCAGGAATTCAGATAGAATCAAGGATGCCTGTTCCTCTTTTTCTACTCAAATTAAGTGAATGGTTTGACTGTTATTTCGCAAGGATGCACTTTTTCTGCTTTCTTTTTATTCACTCGGCGAATCGAATAATGCTTCACGTGAAACTGTAGATTATCACTGCTTTCAGCAAGAAGGCAGTGATAATAAGCATTTCAGCTGTAGCAGCTGATAATATATATTCCCGATAAGATATATATAATTAATATGTCCCGGAAAGGGATTTATTTGAACGAAGTAACTAAGTGGTTTTGGCTACTATAACGAAGTAGAATACGGTAGCAGTAATCGACTGGTACGCGTCGTAGTCACAGGTAAGATGTGTAGATCAATGGCGTATCCAATGGACGTCGTTATAGACTTAGCTCTCAGACTGCACGTTCGTCGGTATTTATGACGGACACCAGCCAATCATATTCCAGTGAGGGGGGGACAACAGGTGTAGGCATATTCCATTATATCAATAATTTATGATTCCCCCATTTTTGTTCATTTAGTTAAGTGCCATACGTAATACATGCTTTGGCGATCACGTCTCTTTCGATGCGTGACTGACTCGGCAGACTTTCTAGTAGTAGCTGCCGTTTATTTCTGCGGTAGACTGATTGTTAACCACGGCTATAGAACCCAGTCTGCCTTGCTTTTGAATTCTTAACTGAGATGAGATCTTTGCGTAAGTGAATGTAACAAACAAACTCATTTTTACAATTTATAATGCAAATACAATATTTGAGAATTTATGATATTTGAGAAGATATAAGAAATATTTTTTCAACATTGTTTATTATTTACATTATTTACCGTTGGAACAGTGTCCCCATCTTTATTCTTATCACTATTACTTGTATTATTATACCAACATTTTGGTTGCTGTAATCTGCGTTCTTCTCCAGGTGTATGTCATATGAGAATATAATGGTATTTTACCCACGCGCGCATGGACTCTCCCATTTATAAATAGGAGTAGGTGCTGCCTTTTGGAGAAGTGAATTTTTCCAGCAGTCAGCACTGACATTCTTGCTGTAACACACTCGTTTGTATGTTTGTATTAACTGTTTCTGTTAATATATTTGTTTAACTCAGTTCCTCTCTTGCATCTTTATTTCTGGCCCTAACAAGGACACAGCAGAGAGTCCCTAATAAACAAACAATGAATGAGAAACGAAGGCAGAAGCGACTCAATTTGATAGGAAGTTGGCAGAGAAATGTAAGAGAAGCAGCGCCGATGGATCTCAAGCATGACTGCAAACCACTGGTAGAAAATACTAACTTTAGGTTACAAGATCTAGGTTCAGGATTGTCCCAGAGATAGAGGCTTTGCTTCTTGAATTTGCTGACGTAATAATAGTGAGATAAAAACTTGGATTGGTTTGTGTAGTCTCAGACTAGTTGGAAACAATGCTAGCTCTATGTGAACTGTGTTAAAATATATGGACACGAATGAAAACTTTATCCTCCATCTTGTATTTGCCGTGTCTCTTGGTTGATCATAGTTTTTAAATCATCCTACATTTTGTAGCTTTAAGTAACATTTCTCTTTTTAACTAAACCCTCAATTCATACTCCGACAACTATTTACAAAAATTATTTAAATAGGGGACTCACCATTTCCCTCTGTCCTTCTTGCCCCCAGTATCTTCTTTGGGGGTCTAGTTCTCCGCGTACCCTTTCCTAATGGTTTTTTCCAGGAATTCCAACTTTATGTTTATTAAATAGATTAAGGAGATTAAATTCAAAAATTCATCGCGTCTACACATATGTGAACGAGGCTGGGTGATACAATAATAATGATAAAAATGGGTAGGATTATTTACATTATTCGGACTATTTTGCTCATCTTTGTCGCCATATTTATTACAACGTTTCGGCCGTAGTACGCCCCGGCCTTCTTCAGGTGGTTGAATGTCAAACTGAACCCTTCATTTCGCTCACTGGGGTAGACTGTTCTAGCTCCACGTGCCATGTTTAATGGATGTCAGTTACCATTTATCTCCTGTTAATTTCCCTCTGAAAGTTTTCCACTGCCTTAATATTGCGACAAAGATGAGGACAATAGTCCGAATAATGTAAATAATGTACATAATACCTCATCTCAGAAATATAGACAGATACTGAATACGTAGGATATTAGTTCCTGTATAGGAATATAAATTATAACTCTCGAAAATTCAAACAAGACAATATTTTTATTAATTTGTAACTGGAACGTTTTACATTTTATTTCTCTTTATTTGGGAGCCTGTTTGTAATGAGGAAATAATTAGTGACCCACTCATTAAAGTTTCACCATTCATTATGATCCGATGTTTACTCAACAACACCCAAACATTAACTTAAAATCTTGAGTCATGTTCTTAAATATCCTCGTCAGAAGCAGACTGTTCTATGGTTGTTTTGCATGGCGACAAACTTATTCAGAAATTTCTAAGTTATCTTGATCCAGCGACTCTCTAAGATCAATGTTTAAAAATGGCTTCGACTGAATCAATCATTTATGGTTTTGCGAGGACCAGGCTTATAAGATCATCGCGAACTGGCGATACAGACTCAAAAAGAACCATATGAAGTCACAGAGGCCATATCACTTGAGGGCTTTCAACGGTAACAACTAAAATGGATAGCTCAAATAAATCAAAGCTAAAATAACGATAAAATCATAATACTGACTTTTCAGCTCAAACAAAATGCTAAGAAGGAAACCTCCATCAATACTTGAAAGAATGATAAAATTTGCTGGACTTATTTTGCTAGGTAATTGTCTTAATAAAAAAGTTTTTTTTTTATAAATTTCAGCCGACAGTAGAACTGGCTGCTCGGTCAGTAAATTCCGAATGTTTCCTTATAAGTAAAAAGCTAATATTACCATTACTATTTACATGTATATTGTATTATAATTCACCTTGTTTCTTTCGCTAATTTTCACGTACGTCAGACCCTGTAATAACTTGCTCGTTTCCTGCCCACAAGTTATTTCTATCGTTGCAGAAGAGTAAAACTCCCTACACTTACTTACTTATGGATAGGCTCATTGTAGATTAGGTTGAAGCTGTACATATGCTGATGTAAATAAAACGTATAAAACAAATATTCCGGTGAGTATCTGCTTATATCACGCTTCAGACAAATAACTGAATATACCGTTTTGACTGGGAAGAAAGAGGAAAGTAAAAGATATATTAGGTTGGTGCAAAAAATAATAACGTAATAATGTCGTATTTTGACGTATTTTGTAACGTAAAAAACGACATTATTACGTCATTATTTTTGCACCACCCTAATATAATAGATTCTGCTTGTTTTTAATGGGAAAAAGAAAGAATAAAAGGAAATAAAGAAACAAAGAATAGAGAAAACGGGAAGGCTATCACGCCCTTATCGTCTGCTTCAGTGAAATGCAAATAAGGAAGAATGAAAAGAGGAACATAGAAAGGAAAGGAAAATGTACACAGAAAAATAAGCGAAAAATTTTCATTTTCGCATCCTCTTTTCTATAAATAACCTGGCGCCAATATCCTGATAAGTTTAATATTTACATTTGCAGTAGGAAAGATGAAATTCCACAAGATTGCTATTGTATAAAACTTTAATGTTAAAAAAATAAAAAGTGGCGGCGAATTTCCGCACATTCGCGCTAGTTAATAAATATTATGGCACGGCACCATCGTATTGGGAAGGCCACACTTCGCAAACACAATCGATAGGAATTAACTGTACAAAGATTCGATTAAAGAATGTCGGGGATGGAGCAATTTTACCGAAACTTATCAAATCAGAAAGCAGTAGTAGAAATGATGCCATAAAATATGAAGATAGCTTTGTATGAAAATTCAACAAATATATTACTTCTTCTTTTTTTTAATGTTTATTAACTCATCTTGTTTGTTTTTCTTTTTTTTTCTTTTTTTTTTTTGTATGTTATTTTTTTCCTGGGTAATATAGCCTTGGGGAGAATCAACAACTTCTCTGCGTATCATGGAACGGTGATTAAGAGTGGTCGTAACAGTGTACAATAATACCAAACCTTCAGACAGAAGCAGTTAGCAATATTTCTTCTGTCAACTTCTGACGTTGCTTGATGTTTTAATAGGAAACATAAGTTTAATTTTTGGTTCAGGGGCATGGCCAGCCCTCTCTTCGACGGTGATTTTCGTTGATACAAAACTCATATTTGTGTCTTATGCGAAAACACATCTTCCCTATCATTCAATTTCCCTTGTCATTTTATATCCTTTATGCGGTAAGCACTGATGTAGTCTTAGCTTATGTCCCATTCAACCGAAAGCGCCCTTTCCTCTGTTACTCGGATTATTAATTGGCAGCCCTTAGCACTAATCACCAGGCTTTTTCGACTCGTGCAAATATTGGACGCGTTCGAATTTATTTTCTGAAACACTTTTTTTTTTTGAATTAACGTTAATATTATATACAAGTAAAATCCTTTCTACTTATATCAATTAATATTTACCATAGTTTTGTGGAACGACGAGCTGAAACATTGACCAGCAAATCCTGCTTCTGCTTCGTAGCATAATGATAATAATGATGGAGGGCCCAGAGGCCGAGCATCCCATAACAAATTTATAAATTTCACTGTCGATGTCTATTCACACAAGTTACATTATATCATGTCACATTAAAATTTTCAATAGTATTCTGAAACGAAACACTGACTGCCGTATGGTCTGGTCGACTGAACCGTTTGAACGTCCACTGCGTCCGAGTAAACAATGCCAAGCCCAGGGATTGAAATCACAATTAATATTTCACCAAATCCACGAACCAATGATGTTATTGTCTCGTTGGTCCACTAGGTTATCGTTACGTAGGTCTTACTGGACAAATTTTCGCAACCAACGACTGAGCAGTACTAAAAATAACAAGACTAGTTATACATAGATATAAGCAGTGAAACGAAAACACTCTACCGAGGTAGATTTAACAAAGTGTTCTGTAAAGGATTACCTGTAGGTTACCCAGATTGATTTATACCTGATGAAGACCGGAGGGCACAATCGCCGAGTTGTTGTGATAACAACAACAAATATGAGGAAAATTATCTGAATGTAAAAGGTGTAATTAATAATAATTCCTTTTCCTTCCTCTGTTAAAACACTGCATATATATATATATATATATATATATATATATATATATATATATATATATATATATATATATATATATATTTAAAGTGTAATGTGCTTATTGGTCTGTTTCATTCTGTCTTCTTACTGTTTCTATTTAGTACTTTCTACTTGTTTTCTTTTAGTACATTCTGAAAGATATCCTATAGGTTCCTTCTTTTTTTGAGTCTGCTATCAATATTGTGTTATCTGCTATTAAATGGCGTTAGATTTGTGACCGCCAATTCAACTTATGTAATGTGATGTACTACGCTAATGACAGTATTATGTATTTTTTTTTATAGAATCCACTGATTTTCTCTCTGTGGTCATTAGTCACTATTACATTACTCAATTCCTACCCTATAATGTCGACATTCGTAAACATCATTTATTTTGTCTATATTTCTGAGATGAGGTATTATGTACACTAGTTACATTATTCAGACTATTGTCCTCATCTTTTTCGCCATATCTATTACAAAATTCGTAAACTTAAGGAATCAGCACATATGCTAGGCCACAAAAATCTCCTGAGCCGACCAAGCATAAAAATGAATACAATATGGGAACCAGTAATAAGGAGTGCCAGAGAAAAGCGATAATAACAACAAAAATTGCAATATGAGCTCTGGTAAAAACATGAAATGATAAGAGCAAAAAATTGCAATATGAGCACTGGTAAAAAAACGGTTGCTAAAGACATTTGTTTTATAATACCCAGAAATTCATACACAGATATCCTCAAGAACACATGGCACAGTGGATAAAGGCATTAGTTGAATCCAGTGACAGGACCCAATGAATGTGAGTTCAATATCCAGTTAAGGCAGTGGAAAACTTGGAGAGGGGAATTAACAGTGAAAACTGATAACTGACATCCATTAACATGGAACTAGAACAGTGTAAGAAAAACAGCGAAATAAAGGGTCCATTTCGACAGTTTCGGACCGAAACGTTGTAATAAATATGGTGACAAAGATGAGGACAATAGTCCGAATAATGTAAATAGTGTATCAGTTAATTTGATTCTCGGCTCATTTCAGTCAGATTACTTTAAAAATTGATATAAAGTTTCTCGCTTGGCTCTACAGAATCCCACTCGGAATAGTCTAGGGTAAGTTGATATCTTTCCTACTCTTCCTCCAACACTCCCATCCAATCGTACTCAGTAACCGACTACCGTGAGTGGCCGTTGAGCCTTGTATTGGTTGAACTATTAGTATAAAAGAGCTTTACCATATAGCATAAACCACATAGGCTGAAATCATTTAACATCAACAATACAAACGGGTAGAATATGTAATTAAAACAGAAAATAATGATGTGTACAGGAGGTTTACTGTACCAACTACTTTTTTAAAAAATTAGAAGGAACATTATCTCAGTAATAGAAATTTCGTTGACAGATGGGCTGCAAATTATAATCTATTTAAAAGAAATATTTAATATCATTCAACGGATATTAAAGGTAACTGATAATTCAAAGAATGCCAAATATTGCCGAATTGCTCTCATCATTACGATCAACATTATTATATGGAGAACGATCATTATTTCAATTTCTTTGTTATTTATTTACATTTATATTAATAAATTTATATTAATACATTATATTTTTATTATAAGGAGAACGATCATTATTTCAATTCCTTTGCTATTTCTTTAGATTTATTTGCAAATTATTTTGTAGGCTGTAGATCTAGGGTAATAAGTTGACGAAAAAGAAGCCAAATTGAATATTAAATACCCCACGTGTTGGAAGATCAGTTTTAAGTATGTTAAACTTAGAAATATGAGAATTTATTTTAAAAATGAAGACTGGGATTATGTCATTGTGGAATATTTATATTCTAAAGAAAAAACATTTCTTCAGTTATAACTTTATCTGCTTTACAAGTCTGTTTTCATTTCCTCATAACAATGTTGGTCGATTTCTGTATTCCCAAGAAGAGGGAGCTCTTGGTTTGTACTGACATCGGTTGCTATTGAAATAATTTCCACATTTCCCATTGGAAAGAGATTCCCATTTAGAAATGTCTTTTACGAGGTTTGTTGTAAAACTGTCCGTCTTTCTTATTGTTTGTTACTTTCAGTCCTTTATCTTCATGAAAGAAAACATTATATTCGATCCTGACAAATAACTATATAGATATAACTTGAAGTATTAAAGCCATTTTCTTTTATTCCCAAATGTTCATTTGTTATATAGTTTCGGCGTTTGTTTACAGATCTACACACTTAAAAAAATCGATTATACAAGGAAGAACTCAAACAAATTGTGCGCGTTTTTGAACCGAAAATACAATAAGCATATACGCATGCTATATATATGATAAAAATAGAGTATTTATGAGTTAAAGCGCTCAGTATCAAGGATAATGTGGATATAAATAAAAACATATATATGGCTTAAATGAAAATAGATACGGTACCTTATAACACTGGTAAGTAATATATGAAGAACGAATTATATAATTTAACATATATCAAATTTAACAGAAATTATGATAAATAAGTATCGTCATTTTAA
>OZ010591.1:79163339-79213339 GCA_963932145.1 Acanthosepion lycidas | reverse complement strand
CCCAGTAACTATTTACGAATTAGTTGCTTTCTTGCTTTGTTTAGGGTGAAATGATCAAAAAGGATCATGAATGTCAGTCTCTACGAGGGTAAGTCAAAAATCATCCTCTCTTTCACCATAAATTAACATGAGACAAGAATGCGAATAATTTTTGACCTTCCCTCGTATCAATCGAATAAAATTAGCTTATATAAGATGATATCGTTTTTTTTTTCTTTTGGGGGGGGATTGTGAGAGAAGGGGTTGTTTTATATTTGCTTTAAATTATTATTTAGTTACGGATGTCAAGTACATAAAAACAATATCGTATATGTGCGTGTGTGTGTGTAAAAGTAATATACATATACATAGAACATTTTAGATTGTATGAAGTTATTTCTAATACTCATAAAACTATTTATACGTTAGTGTTATTTCTTGGCAAACATTCAAATGAATTCTTACTACATATAATTGGACAGAGACTCTTCGACGGGAATATTCAATTGGTAGTGAGAAAACAATTATCGAATTTGTGTCGTATGTGATTATGGTATTCACCATTACAGAACTTGTTGGTACTTCCCGTCTTGTTTTTCACCAGACATCGCATGAACGAGGCAAAAAAATCGTTTCTGCATTCTTGTGTAGTATTATTTATTTTACACCTTATAGCGTCTTTCTCAAAAAGACACAACGCCGCAAGTGTATTGCAGTTTTATCGCTATTTCAAGGGAAAATGTTTACATGAATTTCATTTAGTTTCACCAATTTAAGCATTTACGACTAGTACTTGCTATGCTACTCCCACAAAATTGAATCGCCCATATTTCCCCCGTATTCCAACTGTAAGGAAGAAGTTAGTATCAAACACCTTTTTTCAAAAAATGCTAATCTGTGTGGATGTTTCTCTGAACACTACAGATTTAGCTCATTCAAGAAAAGGATACATAATTTCCTGTCCTCCGTGTCCTCATAAAATTAATTTCCTTCTGTCTCCTCTTGCATTCATAAGGAGGAAATTAAATAGCATTAAGCAAGGGACTATTCCACTTTGTATTGGTTTAATTATAGTAATAAGAAAATGTAATTTCCAACTGCAGTATAGATTTAGAAAAGAGAATAGAAAATCTGTTGTCAACATTACGGAAAATGCAACATTGTCGTTGATAAGAATCTAGAAAGAGAATTTGACAATCTGTTTTAAAAATTGAAAGACACATCATCACAAGTGTGTGAGACGTCGAAGGTGCTTTTGACCTTTGCAGGTACATTTTCTTAATTTGAAAGGAAAGCATAGTTGCCGAATATAGTACATATAAATATGGAGTATATTGGATAGTTCATTATTTTCAAGCTAAATTCTAGCTCTTGATTTTTTAACGATATAGTTTCAGCTACGATAAATATTTTGCTTTCAAATAAGTATTTTCTTCATTTACTTTCGCTATATGTTCCTGCGAATACACATTTGCTAAATCAATTCGCATTTTAGCGTCAATACACTTAAAATTCGAGTACTGTTATTTTTTAGTCTTACTAAATCGACCCTTAATCTGTGTATAGTGGTTATTAGCATGAAAATAGTGATTGAAATATTGACTTCGAAGTGCAGCTTTCGATCAAATATCTTTGGTAATGTAGACCAACGGGTTAGTAGCATGGAAGACTGACCTGTCAAGATTTGGTTGGCAGCCAATCTAGAAGAATAACAACTCTAATTTCAAAACCTTTTCGACTTAGATTTAGCAAAATCCACCTCGTCAATATAAATGGAAATCACAGTGAGGTTTTAACGCGATAAATCACAAGTGAATGTATAATATTAATATAGAAATCAACATTTACACTTCGAGAAGAATACGTAAATGCAACATCACCGGATAGCCGTCGGTTATATCGTCTTAATCTACTATATAATAATTATTAATGTGTATCTATTAATGTATTTATATATTTAGTGTCACGCTCTATAGTGGGACGGGGGTAGTAAATTTATGAATGGTTACTTGTAATAGTAATTTTAATAATCTATACAAATAAATTGATTATCTTTATTTAAACAAAATTAGTTCGGTAACAAAATGAATAAGTTAATCTGTTACTTTTCTACTACGTTTCTTAGACAGTAGTCTTAGTTATTTAAAACTTTCTTAAGATGCACTCTGCTAGCTTTTGTTTACTATGTTTTCCACTTGCTTCAGCTTGGTCGGAGTCTTTGTCTTTCGTTGATAATATTTTTCTTTCAAGTGGACTTTCCATTTTGATTCACTGTTATATTAAACACGTAGAACTTTGTAACATGAAAACGATTTATATAAAGTAAACACCTTACTGAATCTCAATATATTGTTTCGAAATTTTTGTTTCCTTGTATTGCAATATTAAGCCATTCTAACAATTGGTGTCATTGTTTACTGCACTGGTACGCTAGTTGTCAAATATTTCTGAAATTTTATTTTCAACACAGGAAGCCAAAATTTTTGAAGCGTACACTTGAAAGAAAATTCCATTTCCCTTTTTCAGTACGGTTTTTTTGTTCTTAGATGAAACGAAGGAAATAAGCTAAATTTTTTTCTGTTTCTTCAAGTGGAATACATCAAACATCATACATACATATATATATATATATATATATATATATATATACACACACACATATATATATATATATATATATATATATATATATATATATATATATATATATATATATGAACACACAGTGGGTA
The DNA here is from genome assembly GCA_963932145.1 of Acanthosepion lycidas. Lineage (NCBI taxonomy): Eukaryota > Metazoa > Mollusca > Cephalopoda > Sepiida > Sepiidae > Acanthosepion > Acanthosepion lycidas. Next base: position 79,210,628 of record OZ010591.1, on the reverse strand, counting down.
ACAAAAGTATTTAACACATTGGTTTTTCTTACATATCTCAAAAAATAACAGATCAATTTCAACGAAACATATAGGAAATATTTAAACGAACATTGTTGATCAAAACATAGAAGTAAAATTTAAAACCACTGTTTTGAGAAACATTTATTATCAATAAATAAAATAACCCATATCCAAAAGTATTTAACACACTTTACTAATATTTAGTACAGTAGCCTCTGTTCTGCTTCACAGCCTCCAGTCGTTTCCCGTAGTCTTCAGCTAGTTTCTTGCAGGTACTTGTAGGTACTTGTTGGTATTTTGACCCATTCTTCTTCACAAATTTTCTTAAATTTGTTTAAATTCGATGGATTTCTTTTATAAATTCGTAACTTCAATAGTTTCCACAAATTTTCGATTGGATTTAAATCCGGTGACTGGCTTGGCCATTCCAGAACATTAATGTCATTATTATTAAACCAATTCTTAGTGGTTTTAGCAGTATGCTTTGGCTCTTTTGTCTTGCCGAAATACAAAATAACGACCATGTGCCAAAGATGTGGCACTGTTCAAGAGTTGAGTCGACAAAATTTGAGTGTATTTTGCAGCATTCATTGTTACTTCGATGATTTTCATTTTTCCTACTCCATTTCAGGAAAAACAACCCCACATCATAATATTTCCACCCCCATGTTTGACTGTAGGGGTGCTATTTGCTGGCTCGTATTCCACTCCTTTTTTCCTTCATACATGAGTGCGCATGTTTCGTCCGTAAAGCTTAATTTTCGTTTTGTCTGACCAAATTACTTTCTCCCATAAATCATTAGATTCAATTTCATATTTCTTTACAAAATTTAAACGGGCTTGTACATGTCGGCATTTCAGTAATGGAGTCTTTCTCGGTGATCTTGAAGTGAGACCTGCACGATTCAGTGATCTTTTAATTCTATCTTTACTAACTTCAATTCCGGAATTTTTCAAATCATTCTGAATTTCTCAACGAGTTGAAAATAGATTTCTTTTCACACTGCGGGAAATGTATCGCTCATTAGCCTCATTTAAGATACGGGGATAACCACTTCTTTGAATCTTTTCAATAGTATCGATTTTTTTCCATTTTCGAACAACAGCACCGACTGTACTCACAATCAAATTCAAATCTTGAGCGATTTTTCTATATCCCTTACCATCTTTGTGATTCTTTATGATCTTCTTGTGCATGTCGTTCGCCAATTCTTTTGTTTTCACCATTTTCTTGCAGTAGTGGCAACAGAATAGCTACAGTGTCTCAGAGCTGTTATTTAATAGCCAGTTGAGTGTCGTGCAGTGCTGTCATTGGTCGACATATCGCATCATATCAATATGGGTAGAAATCATGACGACACGTCTCTTCTAGCATAATATTTGCATTGGTGTTAAATACTTTTGCATATGGGTTATTTTATTTATTGTTAACAAATGTTTCTCAAAATAGTGGTTTTAAATTTTCCTTCTATGTTTTGATCGACAATGTTCGTTTAAATATTTCCTATATGTTTCGTTGAAATTGATCTGTTATTTTTTGAGATATGTAAGAAAAACCAATGTGTTAAATACTTTTTATACCCACTGTATATATATATATATATATATATATATATATATATATTTGTGTGTGTGTGTATATGTATATGTATATATATATATATATGTATATATACACAAACACAAACGCATATAATATTTCGGAATAATGTTTTGATGCCACAGAATGAATAGATAGATTTTAACAAAGGCAATTTTAGGCTTATTATTTTTTTTTTTATTTTATTAGGACCTAGGCTGCCTTTCGGTCAACACTTCCTCAGGGAAAAATCCTTTGCAAAAACTTGATTTAAGTAGACTGTAAATATGCGGAAAATAATCTGGAACACATCTGAAAAAATTATGATTAATGTAAATGCGTAAACTTAAGAAAGTAGTTAAATGAACCAACCATAGCATAAAACAAGTAAATCATCGCTCACATTCCTCCAAACAAGTTTAAAAATCGCAAAAAGGGTCCTTTTGTCTGCACAGAGATGGTTGCTGAAATTTAAGGCAAATGGCCTCCAAAACTAACAAATATTATTTGGATTTGCTTGTATGCAGAATAGAAAATGAGTCCGCCGTAAAATGTAACGAGCATATCTCATTTTCCAAAACGTGTTGCCCGATTGCTGAATCGTGTGCCGACTGCGACACACGAGTTTGATTACTTGAATGTAATCTGATATGTTTAAGGACGTGTTCACACATTCTTGTTTCCATCTAAGACTTGTCCTTCCTATATACTCAGCTTCACACAGACATTTAAACTTATATATAAGTAAACTCTTATTATGATAGGGCAGACGATCTTTAGTAAACGAAGGAAAAATTGAAGAGGTACCAAAAACAACACGTATCTTGGCTGAAAATAAAGTAGCAGAGACAATATTAGAAACTCTGATATTCAAAGGTTCACATTTTCCGCCAAGCCAATGCAATTTTAGATAGATATGACATAGACTAGGGCCAAATTTTGGCGACATATTAAAGTTATTTATCTTCCGTTCTATTTTACGATCAACACTATTAGCCAGAAAACCATTTTTGAGAAGAATAGAACGAATTTGTTCAAATCTTGCTGGAGTGTACAAGAGGAAGAAATCATTATGGCTCGATGGACTAAAGATTTATTTTTCTGGTACAATGGGCAAAAGATTTCCAACTGTTGTGAAGACATGTAAAATGGTCTTTACAGAACATACTAGTAATAAAAGAACCATACTTCCGCTCAACAAGAACATCAAGAAATGAGATAGAATTATTTTCCTCTTCCTCCATCGTAAAGACAAAAGAGTAGTGTAATGAATTCAAAGATTCACAAAAAATAGTTGCTTCATCTCTGTTGCTGAACATAGAGAAAGTGTCATAATCATAACTGTATTAAATATATGGTTTCCGATATTTCTAAAATAAACGGCTCTCATGATACCCAACAAAAATGTTGCCTAAGTAGGGACCCACATAGAAACACCATTTACCTGAGCATACATAATATTTTCAAAGCTAAATTCCACTCTTTCCTTTGCTAATGTCAGGAAGTCTAAAGATAGAGGCTCCGGATTGGAGGAGGGACACAGATAACCTCTATAGGGTGCATCAATACATATCTGTGCTGTCTCTTGTAAGGGGAAATTAGTGTAAAGATTCTCAATATCAAATGAAAGTTCTAATAAATTTCGAAAAGATAAAAGAGTTTGATTCACAGTAGGTTGCGAAGTAATTGGATTCGGGTTTTATCAATTCTGACAGCCATTTGGTTAACTCGTGCTGTGCCGAATCCATCATAGATAAAATGCGACGTAAAGGAACATTATCTTTGTGAAATTTAGGCAACACATGGAGTCTTGGTCTTTGGGAACTGTTGTGGTAGGATCCACCTAATTTGCATAGTGGAGTACCGACCATATAAATATGGTTGGTACCGGGAAGAGAGGGAAGGAATCAAGAGATTCAGAGACCGAGAGACAAACTCTCGGCGACAGTCGAACTCTCTGCATTAGCAGAGGGGAACCCGTACGAGGCTTTGCCGAAGGGCAAGGTTTCGTCCGGGGAGTTTGACAGGGCCTGAACCCGTCTAGGCGGGTTCAAAAAGACCATATTTTTGGCCGAGCCTACGGGCTCGGGGATACCCACATTAAAACGGCCTTGTGCCACATTCGATCCTCGTGGGTGGATTGATAAATACAGGAATCAAGAGATTCAACCAGAGACTCTGCCCGACTGCGACTCAGTCAACACATTCTCCAGGAACGGTCTTTCCAGAAATAGACAAAAGACTATATGTAAATATTGTGTACACTTTCTTGTTTCAATACATTTTGTTCTAAGTACATTTTGTGTTGCATTATTATTCCATGCATTAGTCAAGTTTCAACAGGAACCTACAGGTCTAATCCTATTGTAGGTGTCTTTATATGTAGGATTACCTTTATACACTTCCAGTAACCGTTTCTGAAATTTTAATTCTAATTTATCAGTAAGGTGATGTGTTGAGGATGGACCAATTAAAGGAAACTTTGAAATATCTCCTAGAATGATATTCATTTTATTAACATAGTCAACCCTGTTCAGAATGACCACACCAGCACGCTTATCTGGTTTGATCATATAGATATTGTTGCGGATTTTCAAAGCTTTAATAGTTGTATACTGAACATAACACCAGGTGACTATGTCATGTTCATTTGGTATGGAGACAAACTCGTGTGCTGTCACAGACATCTTTTATTTACAAAATGTAAGTTGGTCCGTGGAGGAGGGAACAAGACAAAGCATCTATGAAAACATTAATTCAAATTCAGCAAGAACTTCGATTTTGTTAACATTGCGAGAGGAAATCCAGAAATCCAACACTCTGGACAAAACTACTTTTTATATCTCGGAAAGATTGATATTTTATTAATTATATGTCCGCCCAATGAATAATATTCAAAACCAAATCGCTTTGTGATTCGACGATTGATGTAAATATTATCTTTCACAAAAGTTTTCTTTTCGAAATTTAAACTTCATTTAGCTATATATTTCGAAAAACAAAAAAAGTCAAAAAACGAAATTTTTCTTTTGATTTTACCTATAAGAGAACGATATGCCATTTGAGCTCATTATAATTGGAAACTATAATTTACTTTTGTCCATGTTAATCTGTGTTTAATAAAGGAAGTTACAACACCAAATGATAAACAAGAAAGGAGAAATTTTCTTTTGGTACATATTGAACATAAGTTGTACAATAATCTAATAGAATTATTAATGTTCTCAATAATAATCCTGTATTATCTAAATTCTAAATGTCGGGATAATTCTCAGATACCACAGAATGAATAGATAGATTTGAACAAACCCAATTTTGTACTCATTTTTATTAGGACCTAGGCTGCCTTTCAATACATACATACATATATATAGGGAGCCATACTTTCCCTGACGATCCGTTTAGGTGAAACCTAGGTAGGTTTGTCTGGCTCACTAGATGTATCGAGGTCTGCTCTACGATTGTATTGAGCTCTTTTGTTAGTTAGTTGTCTACTCGTATCGGGGTTTTTTCTTTGGGCTTCAGACCTGCATCTGTGCGATTTGTTAGTAGTTCATGTTTGTAGCTCTTTTTTTTTTTTAAATCCTTTTTTTCCTTCGAGATTGATTTGATTATTTGCAAATCAAAAATTCGAGAGTTTTTCGAAACGAGTCTAGTTATCTATATTTATACACACACACACACACACACATATATATATACATATATATATATATATATATATATAAATATATATATATATATATAACTTTAAAATACAATTCTGCTCTTTTTATTGATATAATGTTCCATTCTTTTTTCATTACGTGTGCTCCTGGTCGAGTGTGCAAGAGTTTGCCCGCGTATATGTGTTTATGTGCGTTCATGTATAATGTCGTTGCTTTATATATATATATATATATATATATATATATGTGTGTGTGTGTGTTATTATTATTATTATTATTATCATCATCATTATCATTATTAATCTGTGTCACGCAAAGCAAGGCAGAAGACCCACTAACATGTAAGGGTATTCTTCTTTGGATCATATTGAGAAGCTCAAAATTCTAAGCACGGTCAGATGGTAGACTTATAGATATGCAAGATAGATTTCGGTGTGAAAAATTGTTTCGCTCGACACACTGAATCGACTTTCTTAGGAGTTCATCAAGCGATGGATTCCACTTATTAACAGCTAAGAACGTTACCCCGAGAAGGCGCAATCCATCAGCTTCCGGAAGGATAGCATCAACCAACCTGATTTAAGGCCGAGAGGGGTCTTTCAGAGGATTAATGAAGAGCAGTTTAGATTTAGGAGCGTTAAAGTGATAAACCATATTTTCCACTAGTTAATGATGGTCTTGAGGTCGTTTTGTATATCGTTTGCCATTTTGGCCTTTGACTGATCAGCCTTATTATCGGAGGTAAATGATAGTATCGTCAGCGGAGATGCCAAGTTGTGAGCTGATGTCATAGGGAAGGTTAATAATGAAGATTAAAAACAGCATAATTTAAAATTTGCAATTTTTATGAGAGAAAAGGTGCACAATATTGGAAACAGAGTGCCTGTGGTATAAATAGGTGAGACATAAGTAACAATCCAACATGGTGACAGTCACTTTCACGCCTTTACGATCTGCAGATCGGTTGAGGCGTGAAGGGGAAAGACACACATGTTGATACCCATATCCATTCATTTTTCCTCACTGCCACCCCCTCTCACTCACTCTCTCTCTCAAAGCTCTCTCTCTCTCATAGTCTCTCTCTTTCTCTCTCACTCTCTGTCTCTCTCTCTCTCTATGTCGAGTTGTCGAGCGTTATGATCACACACGCCCTGAAGTAACATGGCGCATAGATGAAGAGGCCTGTTTTCGTAGAAGGCAATATATGTCAGTAAGAATATGTGTTTATATTAGGTTAGTACAAAAATAATATCGTTTTTTGACGTTTTTTTTTTTAATAGTAATCAATTTTTCTCTCCTTTTCACTCTCTCTATTCTCAGTACGTGCTTTTGAGCGCATATTTTTATGTGTACACGTGCGTGTGTTTCTATGTGTACGCCCGCGTATGTGTTCTTCTTAGACATTTTTTTTTATCTGTGTAGTATGTCTATGTGCATACATGCTTGCGCGTGGGCCTCTATGTTCGGGCTTATGCATAGATTTGACAACAGAGTGAATCAATCAAGTTTTTTTATAATTACGAGATACTGTTTAGATGGTGTAATGTCAAAATATTTTCGTTTTGGAAAAGGCGAATATCAAAGAAAAACAAACATACATTTCTTTTTCGTAATTAAATTCAACTAATTCAAGGTCCAAGACACTGTACACACAGGGATGTACTGAAATAAATTGTTGTTAATGTTTAAAGGGCGGGAATATGAAGTGAATATGATAAGAATATGTATGATATATAACGTTTGATCCTATTCTTAAAGATATTAAGCTCGTAGTGATTTGGACAGTGTGTCTACTTTAAAAGTAACAGTACTGCTGAAGAAGATACGTAAAGGCCTGTACTTGGAGAAATAATAAATGTAACCCGTCTAAAAAATCGACACAGAAATAACAATAGAGAAGTGAGAGGTTTGCTATATTTCGTCTATAGGAAGCGGTGGGACAAATACATCAACCACAAGGCTAAAGCCCTTTTGAATGCGATTAAGGCTGGATAGTGAGAATCAGGGAGTTTCTGAGCTTACACACATCATATCAGCAGAAATGGCCTCGTGTTCACAGGAAATAAAAACATACTTCACAGGAATAAAACATACACAGTAAGAGCAATTAAAATTGTACATTAATATCATACAATTTATTTATTTTGGGTACTGGTGTGTGTATTTTTAGTTACAAAGTTTTAAAGGTTGCAAGCAATAAAATTAAAATTCTTTTTCGTATTATTACATGCAATCGAGTGTTGACTGTCCGTCGGTTAATAGCGTAGAGATTGAAGTCAACGTCTTTTGGTTAGATATCCGTCTTCCGGTCGGAACAGTTTTTCTTGCATGCTGGAAGAATTTTTATTATTGTTAATTTTTATTTTATTTTATACAAAGTGTTGATGTTATTGTTTTATTTTATTTCTGATATTCATTAATAATATTATTTTATATTTGTATTTTTTATTTATTTATAAAAAATATCTCTACATGCTAAAACCAATATTTGGCAGTAATACTGCATTTTTGTTCTGATCTAAGATAGAACATGGCAGGAGGCAGATATTTTCATGACCCTTAGAAGGAACCATCATTGTCACTTCATCATTATAATGGCTTCTTGACGTCTGGAATGAGATTGAGTCCCAATAAACGGCCAAAACAAGAATCCTATTTGGGAGTAAAACCGTTCATCATGTCTTAGGAAAATAGTCTTCTCTGTGAAGATGAGGCATTATAAGCTGAATTTAGAATCTGTTGAATAATACAAGCCAGTTATTCCTCTACTGAGTTATTTCTGCTTGATCTGAGAAGTTGCCATGCTTTGCTATTCTAGATTTTCGAATATGTGCCAATAAACTGTGGTATAGTCTCTATATATATTTACTAATTATCTGGGAATATCTTAATGTTGATATTTTATATATATAGCAGGAAAAGTATACTCGACGAGAGAGCATTAGGGAACTCTAGTCTTAATTTCTCCAAATTCACAGGAATGAGCATTAAAAATGAACTTGATTGACCTACCTGATAGGAAGGAAAGAATCATTGCGAAGATGCTTCCAGGGGTGGCATATAGGGAATGTTTATGTAACAAAACTCTATGCCATACCTTGTTAAAAGCATTTGAGATATATAAGCCAATCACTTTCATAATTACATTTTTATCAAATGCTTTTCTGATTTGAGTGTATTGTAGTTCAGACATCATCAGCAGACCTAGAGGAAGGAAATCAATACTGTTTGTTCTTCAGGAGATTGTTCACTGTAATATTATAACGATACTATGGATCTCATTAATTTCATGTCCGAGCTTTAATTCAATTGCCGCGTTTTAATTGGCAAATTCAAATTATGTTGAAAATGATTACCATATGGTGCAGAGTCAGCGATTTGATGAACTGTCCACCGTCAATATTTGTCTCCCTGAAATATTTTTTTTAATTAAATTAATGAAATTTACAAACGCTAATTACTCAAAAGTGAAAGCTGTACTTTTAGTTAATTCTTATTTCCTGATCATATAGGTGGAAATATGACAGACTGGTTTGCGCAGACATAAACCAGAATTAAACGCATAATCTTGCCGTATTAATTAACAATTGCAATAATCAGTTTGCATTTCACTAAATGGGGTCACTGTGATAATGTCTGTTTCTGCCTAACACTGACACATTTGCCTTTTGACTGATGTTAACGAATACTCGTTGTCACGTTTGTAATTCTCGTTATAGTAGAGACTTACAGTACGCCTTTGAAGATTAATACTGTCAGACGCCTTCGAATAAGTCTTGCACTAATAATACTTGTACGATAATACTCGCTCGAATAATAATCTGTATAATAATCCGAATAGAGAAATAGTATAGTGAATAGTGGACCGTATAGCAATAGAGTATACAAATGCAAATCCGAATAGTAATAGAAGATAGACTAGAAATAGAAATCGTTAGTTGTCAACTACTTCCTACATATAAGCGCTTCCTCTATGGTCATATGGCTACTTCAATTCAATAATAGGATCGCCTGTGTTTGCTCACTTGCGATCTATGTCCATGCGTAAGTGTCGGCAGCGACACTTTATTCTTATATAACGGTATGTTAAACTGACACAAAATCTTAATTATTCCTGAATTGCATTTGCCAGAAATTATAATATTTTGGCAGAAATTTTATCAAGGGAAAGATAATGCATTCCTTCCTCTTGTATTTTGTAAAATATGCATAGAAGAGAATATGGTTGTGATTTAAATGAAAAAAAAATCATTGCTTTAACTTCGTATAAACTGATTCAGTGAAAATGTATATTAGTCTTTGTTGAAAGTTTTGGGTGTGCCGATAAACTAAATGCGACATATTGGAGGTTTTGAGGAGACAAGAATCGCCTCTTCTGTACCCAGGTCACCACTAACTCGGGGTGGTAGCCCCTGTTAATGTCGCATTTATGAGCAAATGGGGAATCTCCAAACAAAATCAAAATACTATGAAAGTATAAATAATACGTTTTAGATTAAAAATACCGGCAATTAACTTATATTTAAAAAAAAAAAAAAAAGAAAAACACGAAAGTAACTATTTATTAAATTACCAAATATAACTCTTTATCTATAGATGAAAGCATACAAGTGTGTCCAAAATATTTACATTACAACATTAAATAACCTGCTAAGCAAAATCACCAGACCAACGAAACAACCAACATGAAATAACTAGATCATGATATTAATCCATATAATTTAACATTTTTTAATTGAAACTGTATTCAAATATATACCTTCGAAGAAACTACAACATAAACACACAGATCACTACTAATAATAATTATCTCCGTACAAAAACGTAGATACATAAAATCTGTGTATCACCTTCCATGTATTCAATTGGGAAAGCAGGATGACATATTTTTATTACTTCAAAGCTACCAAGAAATTTAAATAATGCCATTAAATGTCCTATGAAGAGTTGAGATGCAGTTAAACAAATCAATCCATCCATCAATGTTAAAGCCGTTCGTGGAGCCTTGTTCAATTATTATGTGACTTAAAATTACTCCACACAATTCTACTATTTCTTAATACTATAGTGAGGCAATGTATAGGAAACAACTAATGACTACATTTCTATTGTTATTAAGTCGTACCACATTTTAAAGAAATAAAAACAGTATACTCATTCTGGCAAGAGTGGTGGGGGAGCTATTTTTTTTATTTTTATTTTTTTTATAGATCTGTGTATCTTGAAAGAAGATCTCGTGACACGTATTGTGAAAAAATAGTTTTTTCGAAAATAATCTTAAAACTTAGTCAATGCAAAACTGAAAACATAAAAAATGCTATAAAATGAGTTTTCACTGACGGGCAAAGAGACCGTCTACTGGATCGACCTCACTTTATCGAGGTTCAGTTAAATCACTAATTTATATATGGCGAGAATATCCCCAAGAGAATACTTAGCGGATATTACTCGGTAATAATATAGTTGGTATTATAAATGTTTACAAATATTTGAAGATTATAAAGTTATATATATATATATATATATATATATATATATATATATATATATATATATATATATATATATATATATATATATATATATATATATATATGTATGTATATATATATATATATATATATATATATATATATATATATATATATATATATATTTGATGATTACAAAATTATAGATAGATAGATATAGGTACCTCCACTTTTTCGCGGGAAAACAGCATAGCGTAATAAAAAAATGCCACAAACTTAACGAAAATAAATTTTTATCGTCAAAACGCTTATGTTACTATTAAGAGTAAGGAACAAAGTAATTTTTAATTATTTTTAAAAAATTTTCTGTATTTATTACAACATTCTAACTTTCCATTGAAAAACTTGTTTCTCGTCATCACCGGAAGTTCCGTAAAAATAACATTGCGAATTTTTTGTCCATTTTTTTCTTATGGCACACATTAATTTTGAAAATCTTGCAAAAATAGAAATAATTGTCAGATTTTAATGAAACTTCCAGAAACTATTCAGGAATGATGGAAATTGTTATAAATATGTTATTTTTTTTAAAAGTCATTATAAAAATATATTTTTTATATATATATATTACACCCCCATAAATAAATTAATAAAAAACTATAAACGTTTATGGACGAAGCACGCAGGTCATTATAGTTACAAACACAAGGCTTTGAGGAAAGTAAATCATGTTTTATTTTTTTTAAATCCGACCTCGTAAACCTAAATTCAGCTCTGAATTGTAACATACAAAACCCAATAAAACAAAGATACTATTTAATTTTAAATGCTTTTAGTTGCTTTTATTTGTTTTTATCAATATGCATAATATTGTCTGAAGGCAAAAAACTTTTTCGATGAAAAATGAATTTTTAAATGAATTAATTGTTATTTAATAAATTATTTTATTATTTTTACATAAAGTTACTAAAAGTTGTTGAATATTCTAAAATTAATTGTACCGTTGAATCCTTTATATAATGCTTTTTTTAGGGGCCTGTATCTGTCCAGATTATAAATAGCACAAGGGTTTTACAGTCGACGAAACACCATTGAGAGTAATCTTACTGTTCTTTACCCTATGTGAGGGAAAAAAAGGTTAAATCAAATGTACGGGGGCCCGGAAGAAACATGATACAATAAAAACATCACGTGACTTGATTTGTACGGCAGTGTTATCGGCCTTTACTAACGAGGTAAATAAGTTGTTAACGTAAAGATAAATTGTCACTTATGACCTTCTGTACTATAAATTTCCGCACGTAATATGTCAGTGCGTGATGAAAAACAGGCACTTTTCATTTGTCACTCAACACCGCAGTTCAGACCGGCTATCTCCCATTTGAAAAAACATGTTTTCATCACAGAAAATAAGCAATCTTTGTTTTAAAATATATTAAATAAACTTTATAATTTCTAATTTTTTAAAAATTATTTAAAAAAACATCATAATTGATTTTTTAAATAAATTTTAAACGGCAACATTCACTTTTGTAAACAAAAGTTAAAAAAACGGGAGATTATCGATTTTCTGTCAATTTTTCCAATTCAAAAAAATTGAAGATTTTTAACGAAAATTTTGGACGTGCTAGAAATTATTAAAAAATCTAAAAAAATACTTTGATCATTCCTCTTGATAATAACATTAACATTTAGACGATAAAAAATTATTTTAATCAAGTTTAAGGCCTTTTTTATGCATGGTATGCTATTTTTTTAGCGATCTCATGAACATACCTAGATAGATAGATATAAGAAATAACAACGACGACCTACACATGCGTACATACGAGCACATATCGACGTACACAGACATCTACACCCGTGCCCACGCACACAAACGCGCACACACACACACGCACGCGCGCGCACACACACACACACACACACACATATATATATACATATATATATATATATAACAGGAAGCAGAAATATTTCTCCTCCCGATGATGGCCATTTCGGCCGAAACTAGTCGAGGAATCTAAATGGAATAATAATAAAAAAAAAACGAACGAATATTAATCTACAACCCAGTGTGTCTGAAGATTTTAATTTTTTTTATTGTTCAATATATATATATATATATATATATATATATATATATATATATATATATATATATATATATATATATATATATATATATTCCTTTGAGCTCATATGGGTAATATGCTATTTCGGCAGATGACGAAAGTGGTCCTCTATCTTTTCAACCCCGGTATGGAATGAACTTCACGTCTAGAAGTTAGAAGAAGCAGGAAGTAGCAGTTAACTGTGTGGAATTGATATTCGAAACTAAATGGTCAACCTAAACTTTAACTTACCGAAAACACCTAATACAGTGTTTCCGCATTTCAGTGTTTCTGTCAGACTATAGGTACTAGACAAAGGTCACAGAGGTTGGCAATTTTGTATTTTAAAGTGGAGAAGATCCCCCCCACAAAAAAACAACAGAATATTAACCTTATAAATACAAATGTGTGGTATTAGAAAAGGCACAAATTAGAAATTGGAAATGAACCCAAATATATATTTTTTTAAATATATAGATAAAGAAAGGTAAGGGATTGATGAAAAGGGGTTAGGAAGGATATTCTAAGTAGATTTAATTTTATAAATTATAATTAATGTAATATAAAAGGTTTTAGATGGGGAGGTGAGTGATTTAGGGTAGCTAAATACTCCAAAATATATTATGGAAATTTGAATTTGTTTTTATGTCGAGATTTTAATCATAATGCGTTCCTCTGATTCAATAGTTGGCTTTCTTTATTGTATTTTATTGTTTGAATTTTTTTTTCTTCTAAGCATAAATCACACCTATCTCTAAAACTGTTCGGAGTTTTTACAGAACCTATAATTTTCCAAACAAACCTGTGGGTATAAATGTTCGGCCTTCAATTCCCAACATTCTTTGAGCCTTAAACTATTAGAAAATATAAAATGAAAAAATAACAAATAATGAAGAAAAGAAGCCTATTAGATTCAACGAAAACATAAAATCTAAAGCAGAAAACAAATCCTAAAAAAGCGGACGCACATTCTAAAGATGCCCAAGGACATTACTGAGTCTAATAGATACAAGAGCAAAGTCGGTTAGAAAAATCCTTTGAGTAACTTGGCATGTATTTCTTTTTGCTATAAACTTTTCTTTTAAACCGGTAAATCAAACCACGCTCTATCAACGCGATTTCCACTGCCTAATTGGTAATATCACGCTTCGACTACAGAAGTGCTTTACCTGATGAAATGGGATATAGGATATAGGGATAGTAACTCAAATGTGTCTACATATAAAATACTCTTTATATTCATAAGAAATAAATTATCCATTCATAAGAATGAATATATATATATATATATATATATATATATATATATATATATATATATATATATATATATACTGTTTTTAACAGCAAAATTTTCCAATACATGTAAAACAAAATTGTCCATTTGTTAGATTGAGCTTTTAATCGTTGTATCTTAGAAATGATTAAAGACATCTTACTGGAATTCTTCGAGATTTTCATAACGCTATTGGACTCCAGATTAAGTAATAAGAAAGTATAATTACTCTCCAAATTTAACGGATGAATCTTAAAGAAATCGATCAGAAAGCTAAGTATTGGAAGGTTTGAAATAAAGTTCATATATATATATATATATATATATATATATATATATATATATGAACTTTAACGGATGGATTATATATGAAATTTAATGGATGAATCTTAAAGAAATCTATCAGAAAGCTAAGTATTGGAAAGATTGAAATAAAGTTCATATATATATATATATATATATATATATATATATATATATATATATATCAAGTATGTGGTGCAGTTCAATTTACATTACATGAATCATTCATGCAAAAAACAGATATAGAAATTAATGATTTAAATTTCGAGAATACATCTTCGCAAACAAATTTAATAAAGTTCATTAACCCCGAACCTGTAAATGATTGTTATGATCCCTAATGAACTTCTATATCTGTTTTTTTGTATGAATGATTCATGTAATATATATATATATATATATATATATATATATATATATATATATATATATATATATATATATAATTCCAAGTTCATTTTCCAACTCATTTAAGATGAACTTCGCCGTCTGTAACCTTCTTATTCCCCGTCCTGGTAACTAGGTACCTCACACGTTTCACGTATGATTTCATTTTTCAAGTATATTTTCACTGCTTTTTGGACTGTCATAGGTGAAATCCCCCTGTCACGTGCCAAATAACTTATGGATTGAGTTGGATATTTCTAATTGATCTCTTTAGCTCCAAGTTGAAATGATGATCCTTTTTCCTGTCGTAACCTATCGATCCAGTATTTTTCCTTATAATGTCCACCTCTTTTTTAAACTTATTCACCATTCTCGAGATGGTTCTTGAATGTAGTTTGACGATGAAAGCTAGTGTATAAATTTTGCTAACGTTACTGAAGGCCTGAATGATCTTTTATCTCTGACTATTGCTCATTTGGAAAGATAGTGGGTCTGACACATAATGATTAAACCTGTTCTTTTTCTTGCGGAATAGCTCAAATAATATTTCAGTGATTCTTACGACAAACAGAGGCAAATGGTTAAACGTCTTATCTGGAAACCTGAAAGAAGGAAACAAAAAGTTTAGTGGTTTTTATATATTAAACATTTTGTGGGATCGATTGTTATGCTGTTAAACGATTTGGACAGTATTGCTTTTACACCCGGTATATTCAAATTGTTTTTTGAATAGCGTTTTAGCTGTCTGAAGATTGCGAAAGCGTGAAACTTAGGTACCGACTTGAGCTGTCCATTGCTGTGTGTTGACAGTGTAAAGCGTTTTATGTTGTGCCTATTGTGAGCACTTTCATTTACTGTGTAAATAGGTTTGTCATTTTTTTAAATTATTTTTTTACCCTTTTCGTGGTTTTTTTCTTGTCTAAGTTTTTAGGTCGTCTGGCAGTTTGTCTGTGGGTCACACCAACATAGCGAGAGTGAAGGAAATGTGAATACAAATTTTATTCTTGATCAAACATATTTAAGACAATATTCGATTATTGCATTTCTGAACATTTTATTTTAAATTTCCGTTCAGATATCGCAATGATGAAACTTTGACCTTCTTTTTTTCAAGTACAAAGTTGTTTTTGTGACGAAATCTTTGATTCCAATTATAATAGAATTGCCGCTACTTAACTTTTATTTAGAATTAAGCATTTGTAAATCAATAAATAATTGTCACAATTTTCTACCGATAAATGAATGGTAACATGATTATTAAATCAAAATGACCATCCATTTAGGAATAGTGATTTTTTATCTCATGAGAGTTGGTGGAAACAGAAAAGAAAAAAAATAATTGAGGGAGGAAAAATGAGGAAAAAATTGATAAAAAAAGGAAAGATATAAACGTCCCAAAAATAAATATTGAAGAATTGTGAAAAGATTTCTTTTAAAATTTAATTTTACTGTAGTTGAAAACAGGTTTGTGAGATAAAATCCCAAAAACATATTCACCTCAAGAAATGTTTTCTTGTGAATATATTTTGAAATGTAAGAAGATGCTCTGAAATGTCAGTGAAATAAAAATAAAACTATGAGTAAAATAAAAATGAAATATAAAATTATAAATAAGGATAGTTTTCACATCCCCTCCTGCATTGATTAAGTGTCAAATATATACGTCTTTCCTCGTCAGCATCTTACTCTCTTCATGAAGGGTCTCTAGCCAGCCGTTTTTGAATTTTATTTTTGGCTTTTTATAGAAAAAGAGGCACGGTGGATTTATAGAATTTTCTGTCACTTCGACATGTTGTAATGGTTAACAATCTTATTTCCCTAGATTAGTTCCGAGTGAATATTGAGTTCGATTTTCACTTGATGTCCCATACATTTGTCTTTTTGCACATTTAGAAAATCATTTATAAACGCATTTACGTGGTGTAATGGTTAACAAGTTCCTCGCTCTAGAACAATTATGACTGGTACCACATCTAAGTTACACTTGGAAAATCCCCATATAAATATAGAATCTTTTAAATTAATTTTTGTAGCAATATCTGAACATTTTCCTGGCATAAACATCGGAATATTTTACGTATCATTTAGTATTTCGTCACCATATTATTTCACACTCAGTAATCCGTTGCATCTTAGTGGTTTTATTGCCTCTCTTGGGATGAAATGATTAAAAAAAAAAATTCTTATAAAAATAATCTAGAGACAAAATATTGGGACTGTTCCTAAGTTTACAGAACTAAACCACAAATTGACCTTGAATGATGTCGCGCATGGACAAAGATGTTCTAACGTTATCGTTCGGTTCTGTTCTTCATACCAGTACTTGGAAGGAAAGTGTGTAGGTTGTGGTTGGCTCAACACACCACAAAGGTTCCATCAGTGTTTATGGCTTGTACACCAGTTTTAATCAAGGACAAAATTCCCCAGATTCGACATCTACCATATTCCTCAGATTTCTCCCCTTGAGAATTTTTTCTCTTCAAAAATACTATCCTACTTAAAAATAAAAAAAAAGATTTAAAGGCATTGATGAAATGAAATAGAATGTGACGAAGCAGCTGCTCGCTATCCTCAAAAACGAGTTCATGATTGATATTATGGAAGGAAACGAAGCTGGATAAAGTGTATGGCTTCAGAGCGATACTTCTTCGAAGGCAATTAAAGGATGGATTGATATATGGTGTAGTTTTCTTTTTGTAGGACCAGTCACGACACTTTTTGATCAGTCCTCTTGCAAGTAGCAATGAAGTTCCACACAAAGAAAAACAAAATCCTACATGTTTATCTTGGTAAAAACAGAAAAATAAGTACTGAAAGCATAAATGAAAATTATGAAACGAAATCAGTTGTAATTCTCACAAAATACGAAAGGAAATGACCGTATCGTTTCTTGTTGGTTTTTAGTTATTTTTGTTTTTATTTTTTTATTTATTTATTTATTTATTTTGTTTTTTAATTGACCGCATGAAATATACGTTCAATATTCATGTGTCTTTTCGAGGAAGTCTTTCGGAAGAAGCAGAATCAATCATTTTATCGTAAGCAGATCATAAAATAAAGGAGAACGAAACAATACAATAAAAAAAGCAGAAAGACAAACATCGGTAAAGAATTCCCTTCGGTGACCTACTTAGCATTTTCTTCAACACTAATTATCAGATTTTATCTTTAGATTGACAGAAATTGGCAGGCTTAACGGACATCCAAATCGAATGTCTGTTATTCCGGCTTGACATTAGTCAGCGGTGGAAAATAACGAACGGAAACTTACGAATGCTAAACCTGATATACTAATTCATATATATTCATATGTATATTTTATACTACTCAGAATTGTTATCTAGACAAAAGCTATACACATATATTTGTTTCGTTATTTTTTTATAATAATGTTCAACCTATACCAGGCCCAAGTGACCCTCTAGATAGGAGTTTACTATGTAAGGAGTAAGATATTATTAGAATATCTGGGAAGATAACGATTAACCCTACACTTGGACAGCCTCAGATTACAGTGTAAAAGTATCATCTTGGCAGTCGGTTTCACAAAGTAGCTGTTCGTGGGAAGAAGCCGCTTGTGTGGAACTAAGGCTTAGTTATAAAATTCCAAAATTTTGCGAGGTGACCTATACGTGCAGCGGAAGAGGAAAGCAGGTGAGACGAAATGAACGAAAGACAATCAAAGATTTAGAAACAGTTTCAAGAAATATATATGCCAAAATTAAATATGATTTTAAAATATTAAATAATATTATGGATTTTTTTTGTAATTACATGCATGAGTGGCAGTAGAAATACCTATAAAAAATTGTTGACCGATTTTATCATTGTGATATTTTTTAATTATATCAAGTATTAAGAATATAGTAACTACGGTCCGCAAAATGGTAGAGAGAGTTATCTATGATAATGTTCTGACTTCGAATCCACGGTTATCTCCCTTTAACCCTCTCTCTGTTTTTATTTATTTCTAAATGTACTTTGCATTGCATAAAATTTGGTGAAGAGAGAGTAAATTTTAATTCTAAAAATGCGACCCAGAAAAAAAAAACTGGGAACCAGTGAATTCAGCAATGAAAAAAGAAGGGAATGAAATCGGTTCGAAAACTGTGCGAGGCACGGTGGGTCTTACCTATGGAAGTATGGCGGTTGTAAGGAATATATTTTGTCTGAATATTTTTCAAGGATATAGCGATAGTGTAGTGCGAGGCCTAAAACGTTTCATCTATGGGAAAGGGGTTGCACGGTGGACAATAATTCATCACCCGCAAGGCTGCGGAGACGCTTTTGTACTCTATCGAAACTGGAAAGGGAAAAATAAAAAACATGAATAAATTGCATTGTTTACATTATTCGCACTATTGTCCTCATCTTTGTCGCCATATTTATCACAACGTTTCGGCCGTTGTACGCTCCGGCCTTCTTCACTGGGGTAGACTGTTCTAGTTCCACGTGCCATGTTTGATGGATGTTAGTTATAAGTTATAAATTGCATATGCAGACGTATTCTTTTTTTCAATTTATGTCATTTGTACTTTTCTTCCACTGAAAAAGATCATGAGAACTTTACCCGATGTAAATATATATGATACTCGAAGATTAATAGAGATATAGTGAAAGATACCTTCCAAAAATGAACAATATTAGAAATAAAAAAAATTAGGTAGATATAAAGTAAAGAGTGTTGAACTGTTATATAATGTCGGTCCTCCAATATGGCAGTGAATGCTGGATATTTTCTTCTGAGAAGGAACGGTGAGCTGAGGCAAAAGAAATGTTGTCCTACAGAATTACACTGAGAATCACATGAACGGACATTTGAGCAACGAGGAAGTTTTAAGTATTTTTTCTTGTAATCATTTGTTCACACAATACATGGTACTCTGTGAACAAAGCATCCAAGAGGTTGTTTCTCCGACAATTACAATTTAACGTCTTCAAGTCTAAAGTCAATTGTTATCAATCCTACAGACGGACATAATCTGTAATTCTTGTAGCCATAATCTGGTTGTGTTCGTTATATTCATTTACACGCATTTACATCCATTTTATCCTTGGGAAAATTATAAATCAATCTTCACCATCCGTGTATGGTAGTAGGACAATATATGAAAAATCATTGGCGTTTAAAAAAAATGTTATTGAAATGTTCATTTTCAAAATATAATCAGGCTTACAATCAAATATATGTTTCAGCTTTAAATTACTCCAATGACTAGAGAAGCCATAAAGATCAATCAATAAAATCAATCACTCTCTCATGCATCGACAAAAATACTGCATTCAATAACACTCTATCTTGAGTGGTTATCGGGCCTTATATTGGCTGAAGATTAACGTTACTAAATGGTGTCATATCTATTTTACTTGCATCCTTATCCTTCAGCAGTATTATCCTAGACAAAGTAAAAACATACTTTACTCTAAGGCTAAACGAATAGATACCACTCAAATCCAAGGCAGAGAATGGACAACAGAGGGAGCCTTTAGACAGTACAGTATTTTTTCGTTTAGCGCCATATCAAATCCTAATTCTGAAATTCAATTATCTTGGGAGCTTTAGTAAATTTCTTTACAAAAGTTTATTGCTAGTATTTTTTTTCAAAAAAAGAATTGTTGGTAAATTTTATTTTATTTTTATTTATTTTTTTACAAAAATATAGTGCTGGTAATTTTTTAAAATGTATTCCTGTTAATTTGTTTTACTATGAACATGCATTGCTTGTATTTTCAGAATAAAATGTATTTTTCTACTTCCATAATGTATGACCCCAGTCTGGGGGTTAATTATTTGTCCATAGCTGTCACACTAACAGGTGCTACCACCGCGGGTCATGTTGAACATGGGAACAACAATAATTAAGAGGTGGTTCCACGCTCTTTAAGACCCCCAATATCCCGGCCAGATGCCTTGATATAGGATGTAGTTTATCGTCATACTCAGGACGATTAATCGGATTACTTTTCTTATCCGAAGGTGTAACGTATGAACGATTAAGTTGCAAAAAGATGAAAAAAGAAACTATCAGCTGAAGTGAATCCCAGGAAGCTGTTCCGAATGATTCGCAGGATAAATGAGACATTATAATACTTACAACATAGATTTACATTAGATTTTCGATGAGTCCTTGAATTACGCATCTCTTTAAATGTCAGCCAGTAATTGAGAGTCTTCTATTCTTTCTATGTCTCTTTATAATGCGGTCAATCACGGCTCTCCTCGACTTTCTGTCTTTCGACCTTAAGCCATGCCACGTTTAAACACCGGTTCTCGTACGATCACCAATGTTAAGCAACGTCGAACCTGGTCAGTACACAGATGAATGGCCACTTGGAAATATCAGGTGTGTAACCTTTGATGGGCGTGCGGTGTAATAGATAAGGAAATTGGAAATCGGAGAGTCAAGTTCAAATTCCATTCATTTCGGTATATTCACTTACGCGCAAATACTCTTAGGAAAGGTATGGATCCACTTCTTCTCCTCCAGATATAGGATAATCAGTAAATTGTGATTATCTCCAAAAACTTAATTCAATCAAGACATATTTTCTGGCTTTAAATAACCTGTATATGCTTGATAAATCGTAAAAAACAAATCAATCCTTTTTATTATTCCATTTCCCTTTTCTTTTATCCATTCACTCAAACACGTCAAAATAGTAGGGTAATATTTCCTCCAGTTTCTCTTGCATTTTTTATCTATTCTAAGAGTTAAATTCTCCACTCCATCTCTTCTCGTTGAATTTCCAAACTAATGTGAACACTTCCTTGTTATTTTTTATCCTATTTTTCTTGTTTACATCGTTGCGTACATCTTCTGCCTGTTACATTTTTAGAATTCGTCTGTATAATCCCATTTGTGTTCCATCAAGGCATTTTTGTATATGAGAGGAAATTGCCCAACATTAACTAACATAAAAAAGATTGATATTACATAGCAGTTCAGCACGCTTTCTTTCTAACGAAATTTTCCTATCTTCGATTTATATATGAAAAAAAAAACAACTAATCTTTTGCTGGTCCAATTCGGTATTGGACTTTTGTGTCACATATTCTGTCTCCCGTTTCTAAATTACCTAAGTAGTTAAATGTCTGTTCTTTTGACGTTTCTAATAGGTAACTTATATCTTTGACTGTCTCAGTTGCTGATAACCACGCACTCACTTTCTCACAAATAATAATTATACCTTTACTCTTGCTTTCCTTTTATCTAAATTATCTAAGGTAATCGAATATAGCATTAATTTGAAGAAGCCTGACGAGATTATCAGCCGAAGCGTTGAGATCAATAAATCTCAGGAAGCCGATTCGAAAAATTCTAGCAAAAAAAGAAAAAAAAATGCTGTTACCAGTCACGAAACCACAACGCTTTCGTTATTGGCTCTCGAGATGCAATGTTGGATAGCTGAGTTTTCTAATTATGATAGCTTTTCATGATAAAATATTCCTTGACTTCTACTTGGGTAAACTTGATGAATTGACAACGGCTCGATGGGGAAAAAATCTCCCCAGGAGATAGCTGAAGGCTATTCCTGATGAAATCTTTGACGAGCTTAATAATTCGGCCATTTGTATGAAGGACCAAGTATAAAAAATAAGGAAAGGTCGAGGGTCCACACTGAAAGGTTTGATCAATCAAAGTAAAACCATGTCCTTGAGCACCCCCTGTTTTTCGCTCCTTTCTCTCTGCATCTCGATTTTTTCCTTTATTTTGTATTATTTCATGAGTATTCTTTTATTTTGTATGCGAAAAGCTGAGGATTTTATTGATCACTTTATCGTTGTTTTTCATTTTGTATATCCTTTATACGTCATACTTGAATGTTTGCGTTATTCTTCCTTACCGAATTTATTTGATCCTTTCTTTACTAATCTTCCTTCTTACAATATATTATTTCCACTCTTTTTGTTTCTTTGATCACCGTTATTTTCCGTTCATTCCTGTTTGCTTCTTTTACCATTTCTACTTGTATTTCTTCGCTCTTCTTGTCTTCTTTCGTTTCTGTTTTCTCCTTTTTCTTCTTTTTTTCTTTCAATTCTTTTTTCTTTCTTTCACTTCTTTTTTTCTCCTTTTCATCTTTTTTTTTTTTTTGCTTTCTGTTTCTTTCACGTTTTCTTTCTAGCTTTCATTTTACTTCATTATTCTTTTTTTCTCTCATTCTTTCACCTTCTACTTTAGCGTTTTCATTCTTCCTTCGATTCTTTTTTTAATTTTTCATTTCTTCACCTTTCTTTCGCATTGTTTTCCTTTTCCTTTTTTTTCTTCCTTTCTTCTCACGCTTCGTCTTTCCCATTCTCTTTTCACTATTTCATTCTCCGTCCTTCACGTTTTCTTTTTCACTTCTTTCTTCTTCTTATTCTTTAAACTTGTCTTTCTCCTTCATTCATTCTTTTTTTGTCTTCTTTCACATCTTTTTCGTCTTTTCCCCTTTAATTTCCGCATTCTTCTTCTTCTTTCACTGTTTCTTTCTCCTTCTTTTTTAACATCTTCTTTCTGCTTCTGTTCTTATTCATTTATTTATTTTACCTTTTTTTCTTTCTCCTCTTTCTTTCACTTCTTTTTTTCCTTCCTCCTCCGTTTCTCCTTTCACTTCTGCTTTCTTTTCTTCTTTCACTCTTTTTCTCGTCTTTCTCTTTCACTTCATTTTCCTCGTTTTCTTTTTTCACTTCTACTTTCTCTTTTTATCTTTTACTTCTTCATTTATTTTCTTCCTCCTTTTTCGTTCACTTCTTTTTCCATTTATTTCTCCGTTTCTCCTTTTCCTTCTTTTCTTTTACTCTTTGTCATCTTTCACTTTTTTTTTATTCCTTTTATTCTTTCACTTCTACTTTCTCCTTCTTTTATTTCTTCGGTCAGTTTTTATGCCATCTTTATTATTCTTTCCCTTCTTTCTCGTTTTTTTTTTTTACTTTCATTTATACCTTCTTTTCTTTTGCTTTTTCTTTTTCATTCTTCAATATTTCCTTCTTCTTCTCCTTCTTCTTCTTCTTCACTCACCTACTAGTACTTGTTCATTCACCTGTTCTTCCACATTTATTAGTTTGGTGCAAAAATAATGACATAATAATGTCGTTTTTTTTACGTATTTTTAATGTCAAAAAACGACATTATTACGTCATTATTTTTGCACTAACCTAATATTTCTTCTTGTCATAATTCGTTTTCCTATTTCCTAATATTATTTATTTATTTTATTACTCCTCCTTTAAATATGTTTTTTCCATACTATTCTTGTTCTAGTTTTGTTTATGTTTTATAATTCTTTTCTTCTTGGACTTTTTTTTATTTTCTTTTGTTCTGGTATTCTTCATTGTTTATTCCTACTACATTCTCATTATATATTTCATTCTTTTCTTCTCAGTCTTTGTTCTACTTCTTTGTCCTCTCTGTTCTCTCACATTTCCTATTATTATTATTATTATTATTATTATTATTATTATTATTATTACGAATTGCAATAAAATGGGGGAAAGTCTTGATTAGAAAGCGCCTATGCAGTGAGGGTAAATCAAAGTTGGGCGTGAAAGGAGAAGCATGTTCAAGGGAGATAATTGTGATTGAAAGAAGTGAAAATTTAATTGGTGCCTAGCAATGGCTTTTGGGCCCAAAATCTACTGGCTCTTCCATAGTCACACTAATAGGATAACATGATTTCTCCCATTAGCCTCTTCCAATATCATATTTGATCCGTTCTTTCTTATGAGATCAATTCATTCTATTTGTTCCGAAGTCTTCGTTCTGCTACAAGGCAAACAAACATATCATTAGATTGTCACTCTCTTTCGCTTTCTTTCATTTTCATTTATATTTTATTGACAATTCTATCGCTTGCATTCGCGGCAAATTAATATTTTATTTGAACATTGCACTAATTCTTAATAAAGTATGTGGCACCAATAATTTCAGTATTAAAATTTGAAGCGAAGTTTGTTTTGTTTTTTTTGTCGAATAAGTTATTTTTGAAGTTGAGAAAAACTAATAGTATTGCTTTTAGCACTGCATTTGCTAATTATACTACGGGACAAGTACAAAATCGACACAATTGGCTAGATATACTGTGTTGCCGTAAATCATTTTAAAGTCAAGAAGGTCAGTCAGTGAATAGCATTTGACATGTTATGTATTATCTGGGATCAAAATCCAACATTAAATGTGTTTTAATTTGTTATAAGACCAAAATTACTTTAATATTATTCATTGACTTGTTTTTATGGTTTAGCAGTCACCTGTGTGGTATTTAAAGACGAAACATATTTTTGATTTTATTGTAGTAGTCTATTTGTTTTTTTCGCTCAAACGTCGGGGTTACCATATGTAGTGATATGTTAATAAGGATGAACCTTTTGTAGATGTCTGTTTATGGCTGCCGGAATAACATGACCACACAATTTATATTTAACGCAAAATAGGACAAAGCATGAAATACAAGAAGGAACAAAATCGTTTTAAAACATAACATTTGTATTTATTTTGTGCGTTGATGTACATGCGTAGAAGTTAAAGATCTGTTGTGTCACTAAGAATGTGAATATTTTTATCTGAACTCACAAATGTTAAATTAATTATAAAGCTGAGAAATGCTGAATAAACTGTAGCCTTAGAAGAATATTTCAAAGAGAAAAGTTCTTGTTGCATGCTTTGAAATGTTCTGTATTTTTGTAATGTAGGTTGGAAAAGTTCGTACGTACGTGCATGCGTGAATATGCTTTTAACGTCTGTCCCCCTATGGTCGAGACGAGTATTTTTTTTTGCAACTACATCTTGTAGCGAGAAGAGAGAGAGAAAAGAGAATGAGCGAACTCGTGTCTGCTATTTATAATTATTCTAATCACGGGACAGGATCGCAGCAAATTGGCGGGAAACTTGACTTGGTCAGGCACTGGAAAAATATTTGTTCGTGGGCGGATTGCGACGCCCACTTGCGTGTTTAATGACCAATCAGAAGCTGAATTTTTCCTGAAAATATTTACTAATCTAAGTAGGCCCTCTGATACACCTTTTGCACAAAAATGTACAAAATTCAACATTTAAAAAGTGGTAGCGGGATGCTACAGTATGAATTATACTTTTTTTATGAGAGTGAAGATAGCTTTAACATTTTTTAGAATACCAATGATATTTCCAAATACAATTCGAACTATTTAACCATAGTCGGAGGGAATAAATAAAGTTTTGTCTTTGCCAACAATATTTGTGGGTAAGTGACTGTAAGGAACCCACTGGAATTCGAAACGGGCTCTCCGATTTATCATCATGAATCACACTTGAATACCATGTGATTATTACACTTACACGTATAATAAAGTTCTGTGACCCAAGATATTTTCACCACCGCGCTATTTTTTACAGTTTATCAACCCTTTGTGGGTTATTTACAGACGTAATATAGTTTTGGCATTGTATGAATGAATCTTTCTCTTTTAACAATTTTTTGGCGAATAAAAGCGATTTTTCAAATATCATGCCTACTATTTAACGCATAGATGGGGGGCAGAGATGGATTCGTAACTTTCTCAAGGGTTGTTGCTCGTAATTGAATGTAACGAACCTGATTGAATTCCGATTTTAATTTTGAGCCGCACACTGTACACAAGATCTAACTAGAAATAAGTATATAAACGCGTAAACAACTGGTTAAATAATATTATTTCGAAAAGAAAGCTGGTAAAATACCCACATAACTCTACGCACCCATAAAAATATCCTTGTCTATAACACTGGCATATTTAGAAAATAGGGTCGTGTAAAAAATTATGATAATTGAAGCAATCCTAAGAAAATCTCGCACGACTGCAAACAAGTTGAGAATGCCACTAAGACGCATGGGCCTGCTGAAATTGAAAGAGAATGAAAAGGCTTTAGAAAGAACCGGAAACCCAGTCTTAACAGTGAACAAGGGATAAACCCCTACAATTGTTGATGCATTCCATATCGTCTCTAGATCCCAACTCTACGGCATAAATATTATTAACGAAAAGTCGATTTCTTATTCTTGCTGGATTTTATCAGAGGAGAGGGACAAAGGTTGCAGCTTGGATACTAAGAGGCAACGGGAGGAATGAATTCAAGGGAACTCCGAGTGTGATCTTAGCATATCTCTCAAGCGTATCGACGCTTGCAAATTCTTGCGACTCTCTTTCAAATTCGCGCTCATTGGACTTAGATACAAAACCTAGAAAAAGGCAATCGATAACTGTCAGAATACCACGCCTACGAAATATTCTGACCAATCACTGTCTATCCTGGCCATCCCCTTCACATTCTGCAACTTTTCGAAAGACCGAATACGAGTTTGAAACGGTCAGGGCATCTTGGTTCCGTTTTGGTTATTAAAGCAAAAACTCTTGTATGAATGAAAATTCATCTACATCCACACATCACCGAAACAAAATATAGAAAGAAAAATTATCACCTAGTGAAAATGGCTAATGCAGTTTTCTATCTTTACAGTTTCTACAGACTAGTCCTCATAAATGAAACATGGTAAAAATGCTAGAAAAACTAAATAAAAATTTCATAAATATTTTCCTTGTTCGTCGTATTCAGTTAAATATGTATAAAGGAAGAATTGCAAACCAAACAAGATTATGGCCGCATCACGTTGAAACACTGATTCCAGTACGATCACTGGTCAGTACCTACACGGGTATGCGCTTGCAAAATCCAGGTGCTGTAAGCTTGGATGTGCAGGTGCTGTAATGGCTAATGACTCGTAATTCTTAATCGGAGAGCCGAGTTCTATTTGGGTTCGTTATAATCATTTACCGGCAAATCCACTTGGTGGGGATGGGGGTATGAATCAATCTCTTCTACTCCAGCTATGGGTTAATTAGTAAAATTTGTATTACAAAAAAACGTTATTTTCTCCGAAAATTAAAATTGCATACAACATATTTCAATTTCTGCAGTAAATAACTTATAAATGTTGATACGCCGCTAATCAAAAAAACAATCATCAGCTAACCAAATATACAATATTCAAATTAAGCATATGCGAGGAAAGAAAGCAATCTCAGTAAAATATCCAGAATTTGAAAAAGAGCTGAAAGTTTAGGTCAACATTAAGGGTTAGTCGCACGCATCTGTTTACTTTTAACCGAATCTTAGAAACATATCCTTTTGAGTCACATTTTTTGAAATATTGCTGAATTTTTTAAAATTTTCAGAGAAGAAATTACTGCCGTAAATGAATGAGTGATGCGTTTCAAAATTCCCAGAAGGTTCTGCTTTCTCGCAGTTTAAAAAAGAGTTAAAAAGAATCACTAAATTTGTTTGTTTATTTCTCTAGCTCAGAGATACACTCATTAAATATATTTCATCTGAAATAGACGAAAAAATATCTCAGGGTTTATCGCTATGATTGCAACCATTTAGAAAATATTCGCGGAGGATATGTTATTGATACACTTTATTTTCATGTTTTGTATACGCCTCCAGAGGCTTAAGATGCAGTCTTCTTTCCGTGAATGTGTTGCAATGCAGTAGTCTTTGAGTTTTTAAAAGAGAGAGGTCTGTTGGGATTGTCGCGGTATCAGTGGGAACATACTGATTAGATTTGTTTGAGCCATTCAAAACATTTTTCTCACCAAAAAGATATGACGTTTATCAAATACTGAATTCTCTCTTTTTTCTTCGAACGTTTTGGACCGTTCCTGTTCAGAAGGGCGAAGTAACAGTGTTAGAAGTAAAACCGTAATCGACTGTAGAAAAAGAAAGGCGGGTATAATTTAATTTGAATATATATTAAGAAAAAGTTTCACACGGGTACAAATCAAGTCTTGAAATCATGCAATTTTTTTCTGTCATTTATGATTTTCTGTTGTAGTAGGATCCACCTAATTTGCATAGTGGAGCACCGACCATATAAATATGGTTGGTACCGGGAAGAGAGGGGAGGAATCAAGAGATTCAGAGACCGAGAGACAGATTCTCGGCGACTGTCGAACTCTCTGCATTAGCAGAGGGGAACCCGGACGAGGCTTTGCCGAAGGGCAGGGTTTCGTCCGGGGAGGTTGACAGGGCCTGAACCCGTCTAGGCGGGTTCAAAAAGGCCATATTTTTGGCCGAGCCTACGGGCTCAGGGACACCCACATTAAAAAGGCCTTGTGCCACATTCGATCCTCGTGGGTGGATTGATAAATACAGGGATCAAGAGATTCAACCAGAGACTCTGCCCGACTGCGACTCAGTCAACACATTCTCCAGGAACGGTCTTCCCAGGAATATACAAAAGACTATATGTAAATATTGTGTACAATTTCTTGTTTCAATACATTTTGTTCTAAGTACATTTTGTGTTGCATTATTATTCCATGCATTAGTCAAGTTTCAACATTTTCTATGTTACGTCACGGGCTATTTCGTCTCAAAATTATCAACTTCGTTTTGCAAATGAAATAGAATCAGTGAATAACTTTGCATCGAATCACTAAGCTAAATGTAAAGTAAATAATCATCACAGAGCTAATCGAAGATTCCAAGTTGTAATTAACTCAGAGTTTAACCGTTTAATAACTAAGTATCACATAAAAGTCAAGAGATTCCTATTTCCCGAATCGCACAGTAGATGAATAAATTAATTTTCAGGTATATCAAAAGCTATGTTTATCTTTATCTACACGAATCAAAGGGTAAACCAATGGGCAAATGAATGGAAGACTCATATATATGTACAGTCCTGTCGAGAAAAATTGTCTCGTACAAGATTGTGAATGCTGTGGAGATCGGGATAATCGTAGCTACGTACTCCAAACACCTCGGTATTTTTTATTCGTTCCAAGCAAAGCGATAAAAATCCAATAAGATGTATGTGTTTTCAAGGAGACGATTGGCATTGTATTATTTTTTTTGAAGATCTTATTTGAAAAGAAACCAAGAAACCGGAAGAGAGTCCAACAAGCGATAAGTGCGGGAGAAGAGACTATTAGCATAGAACTTCCGGTTACATCTAGCAATTCCAGCAGTGAAATTATGAGACTTTGACGCCAATGTAATGCTGCTCTTTTATTAGTGAAGTCGAGGTACTGCAGAGAAAAATCTCAGCAGAATATTTACCATGAATATATTTGCAGAAAAGGTACTTGGAAACTACTTTAAGACGGGAGAAAAATTGATTGAAGTTCAGATGTCAGGTTAGAGCCGATAACTTAGCAGATTCTTCTTTTGATTTTTTTTCAATAATCCTAAATATAAAACTGAACCATCAGATCAGATGTAGAGCCAATATTCGATGCACGCCGAATGGTGAACTTATAAATGGACAAGATATATTATGGTGAGAAATATTGCTTAGCACGACATAGGGAATCGATTTTCCTTTTACTAGCATCTCCCTTAGCCATTGATTTAACACGTTGTTCACATAAGAAATATCTTTGTAGATACCACTGTCATTCTTGAAAATTAATCTCAAAAGACGTTTAAAGATAATGAATACACATTTTTTATAAAGCAGTTTAAGTTAGGACCGATATCGTTGAAAATTCATCATTGGATTTGGTCAACAATCTCTAGGAAAATAAGAAATACCAATAGGCAAATGAATGGAAGACTCTTAGATATGTACAATCCTGTCGAGAAAAATTGTCTCGTACAAGATTGTGAATCAACTTTTCAAGCAATAAACCTAGTAAATGACTCAATATAATAGTCACACTTATTTTCAGGACAAAATCGTTAGATCGAGAAGGCACAAAGCGTTGACCGCCTGGAGGTTAATGCCAGCCATTTTGATAGAATAAAAAAAAAAAAGATGATTAAAAGAGAGTAGTTTATAGTTGCAGACGTTAAAATTAATAATTCTTTCCCACAGTTATAACACTATTTTATAGGAAATAAATAAATTAAACAGATGATAGTTTTCGCCAGGTGTACGTTTAGTACAACACAGTAGGGGGACACATAACTAAAATATTAACCTGAAAACTCGAATCATTTTCTTAAATACACTTACCAGATGTAGATTCTCATATGCATCACATGTATGGTATCCAACTAATTTGAACTGTTTAAATTATTATCTGTAAGCAAACGTTTTCACATAAAGCATTTGAAAAATTAAGCCTATAACACTTACTGTAAAAGATCATCAGTTATTATCGCCTGTCTCTACAGAATGTTGAAGTTATTATTTTCTGCCGCCACAGAATCACAAACATACAACATTCTGTATCATTTGTATCAAAAAAAGTATGATTTGTAGATAAATCTTGCGCAAATTACTATTTGGAGTTTGTATTATTGATTTGATTTATTCGTTTTTTACAGTTTATCAACCCCTTGCAGGTTATCTAATGCCAGTAAATATTTTAGATTTTGAGAATTTTTTTAGATAATAATGGTTTAGCGATATAAGTCGTACTAATTAACCCATAGCTGGAGGATGGACGTGCTGGATTCATACCTATCCCAATGTTATTTGCGCATTATCTATTAAACCATTCTGTGCCATTATCTATTAAACCATCCGCATACCCAATGTTACAGTGCCTGGTATGCCCAAGCTGTCACTTATCTAGGCACTGAATAGATTTAACATTGCTTAATTCCGATGTTTCAATGCGGTGTGACTGTAAGCCAGACATTGTGACAGTGATGACATTTCTCCTCTTTGTGACAATAATGACATTTCTACTCTTAATCAATCATGACATTTCAGAAGGTTTACTTGATAAGATTCAAACATTATGTCATACATTGGTATATGGATCAATTAAAAGAATGTCTCTTGAAAATACTAATTTGGGCATAATATTGGTAGGTATAGGGATACTTTTTGAAAGAATACTTAGTAAGATGAAACTACTCCAATATATTATCACGACTCTTGGTCTGAAATATACTCGTTAGACCTAGAAATTTATATAGGTGCCATGCTTGCAGTAAACTCTTTCTGAATTATATAAAATATCTTCTATAGACAATCGTTTCCACAGATCATTGATTAAAAATGGCTTCAAGGAAATTAAAATTTTAGTTCTTCAAGAAGACAATATCTCATCAAATCCGACGGAATGGTAGCATAAAATCACAAAGAACTTTGCCAAATAACAATTACTGCATCTATGACAGGGAACTGACCCTGTTGTAAAGCTTAATTACATGAAATTGCTGTATAGTGATTTGGAGGGATGACTAGATAATGATTATTAACATTCTCAGAAGGTTATGGAATTAACCAGCCAAGAGTCATTAAAAGTAAGCGAACCCAAGGTACCCCACCCTATCCACTTTCAGTCGATAGAACTCATGATTAATATGTAGTTCAAAAAATAGAAATGTGAAGCACATTTAATTAGAATGGAGAATTACGATATAATCAAGATACTGACATTCCACATTATCTGTTATGAAAACACTCCAACGAGTGCACAGGATCGCCTCGTCAGTGTTGTTATGACTTGGGGTCATGACAAGTTTCGGTTCTTCTAACATCATACTTGTTCCCCCAAGAGACCCTACTGAAACAGTACTATTCCGGCAGGCGATCCTGAAGCAAAAAATAAAAACATCCACTAAGCACGCAAAAAATGGACACATTAAGTAACTGCCACTGCTGATCCTGAAATTACAAGCGACCAATCATTAACGACTTACGCCACTTCCTCCTCAGCAACGACTATACAAAAAAGAAAAAAGAAAAGACTGCATGTTCGTCTTTTTTTTTTCATCTTAGGTCCAACACGCGGAAAGACCCTCATTCTCAACGAACAGTTTGATATAACAGGTAAGTAAAATATGTGAAAGGAAATGCATATTATTACTAGAAAGGGCGATGACATTTATTGTACTTGAGAAGCCTAATTTCCTGAAAAACGATTTTAATGAAAATAATTTATATATTTCAACCAAAAGTACCGTTAACTTTTCGGTCAACTAACGTCAACGTTTCTCTGTATGGAAGCAGTTAATCTCAACGTTGCCATCACAATTAGATTAGTTGGAAACATAATACAAAAAGGCTTTGTTGTTTTAGTATTGCCATAACACAGAGATATACACAATTGGTTTTAGAAAAGTGATAAGACATTAATAATCTATGTGAAAACAACCGGTAGAGTGATTCGTAATCCACTCTAAGAATATTAGTTGGGTTTGAAGTTTATCAACAAATGTGTAATCACCTAAATTCTGTTATGCAGCACTTTTGTTTGAATTCAAATAGAAAATAAATCGCGGATTTGCTGTTGCTAATTCTTTGACACTTTTATTGCACCAGTACGCTGCGGTTTATGAATTATACCGGTTTTATAAAAAGCGAATGTTTATAATTGATATTTTAAAGAACAAGTAACCACAGACTGTTATGCATTTTGATTGGACTAACCATAAATTATAAAAGACAGAATGTTCGACCTTCTGCAATATGGCAGGTCGATTTTGGAACCATGATATTGCACTCAATTTGAGAGTTGGGGTTTGACATGATATATGATAACAAAAAATATTATTTTCAAATAATTCCCTTTTGTTGAGCAAACGAGTTTAAACATTCAGTTTACGTTCAATATTGTAGACACTAAGGCTTTCACTAATCATTGGTATTAAAATACCAATGATTCGTGAAAGACATAGTGTCTTATTTGGAGAGATATAAAATATCTTTATATTTCTTAAGTTATATCCATTTTTTTCTTTATTTCGAACGAACAGAAAAAAAGAGGCTTCTTATGAAAGCTTTATTTTGCCGATATAGAATAAGCATTTGTCACTTAGGTAATAGATCATGATTCTTATTCCGTGTCAATATTTAGTACACGGTTAATATCGACCTTAAATATAAAAGTCTTCGTATTTGGGTTTAAGAATTCCACTCGGTGTCTCTCTGTACCATTTGTTCTAGTAATTAAACAGGACCAAATGCAAAATGACTTTATTTATTCCTACTTCGATAAATGTGAATACAATTAGGAATCCTCATAAATTGTAGACGGCTTTGAAAGATATAAAACGATCCACGATCCTCTATTGACAAATGAGAAAGAACAGAATATAACGACCATCTGACCTCTTAGAACTCAGAGAATTAACAACACGTGCAATCAGGAGAAAGTAGAGAAAAAGTACGGAGAACACAACAGCTAAAGCGTTGCGATAATAACAACGAAGATGAGGAAAATAGTACGCATGTAAATAATACAAAGCTAAAAAATTAACCTGAATCATGTTCTTATATTCAACTGCCAGATCTAGAATCTTATATGTGTCTCGTGCATGGCATCAAACTCGGAAGTATTTAAATTATCATCTGTAAGAAATCGATTTATCAGACAGCAACTGAAAAATGCTTCAAATTGTCCCAATAAATCTTAAATAAGGCTATCCTTCATAAAGCTTTGCTAACTTTTGCTAGAAAAGCACAAACGGACAGTTTCTGTATCATTTGTAGCAGGACGGAGAATTTCAGATAAAGCTTTCCAAATTTATTATCTGAAGATGGAATGATAATCTGACCTCATGGAAATCAAAGATTATCAACCCGCGCAATCAGGAGAAGGTATAGAAACATTCTTAAAATATTACAGATGATGACGGATATTTTCCCATTTTATAGCAGGTCAACAATTCCTACACAGTAGATGCTTTTTTCTACCGCAGCTGAATTTCTCGGCGGGACCAGGTCTCGTAAAGGGTGCACGCCCCACTTAAAATTTCTGAGAAAATATTTCTGTTGCAAAGTAGATTAAGTTAATCTATAACGAATGAAGACAGATTTAACGCGCATTTTCTTTTGTGTGTTCACAAAGACATTCAGTTACACAATGATAAAATCAGCAACTTCTATGCAAATAAGAATCCATCAAAACTGACATTAGTAAATCCTCTTTTGTAAACGCTATAAAATCACGCTTTCAGTCTAAAATTTGAATCTATAAATTTGCATATCAGATAAATAAAAAAAAAACAAACATCCATATCCGAACCCGGTAACAGGCTTCTCGGTTGAAAAGATATTTGATTTCATGGCTTTTCTTTCCTACGTTTATCCTGTTACATACTTAGGAAATAACTTGATGGGAAAATATTATCTCGCTATGTCTCCCTGTTTAAACATGTGACTTCTACTATTGTTATGCGATTCCAGTAGACGTTATAGGGAATTTCATCTTTTCATCAAAGTCTCGATGTCGAATATCAGGTTCGGTGCCACGTGAGCCAAGTTCATAAAGAAAACTGAAAAAAGCACTAGATAAATGAGTAAAGGAAAGCAGGAAGAATGGACTAACCACCAATTATAAATGAAGGCAAATTGTACGGACTTCTGCAATAGGGCAAGTCGGTTTTGGAACCGTGGTATTGCACTCAATTTGAAAATTGGGGTTTTGACATGATAAATAATGACACAAAATATTATTTTCAAATAGTTGCCGTTTCTTGAAGAAACGAGTTTAAACATTAATTTACGTTCAGTATTTTAGCGCTAAAATTTAAGTCCAATGATCAGTGAAAGCCTTATAGCACAGCCATATAAAATTTATAATTTACTGAAACTTTACAAACTATATATGGACAAGTTGCAACTTTATTACTAAATCATTCTGCCATCAAATAAGACTCTTATTTCACAAGGAAATTATACTGAACAATATAATTATATTATGCTGTAATATATATATTGCAGTAATGAAAGTGCTATTTTCAATAAACAATGCAAATTCAAAAAAATCTGTCTTACTCCCAGCAGTATCATGGTGTTATATACACTTCTATCTATTCTTTGTTTTTATTAATTATGACCTAACAAATGATCTGACAAATCTTATATATATATATATATATATATATATATATATATATATATATATATATATATATATATATATATATATATTTAGCCTTTTTTGTTATGTTTTACAATTTCTTTACAGTTTTACTTCTCGAATACAGAAAAAATTGCATATTCTGCGTGTGGTAATTCAGAATTAGAATTAGTGCTTGAATAATTTTTCCATTCAATATATCTAATACAAAACAATATCAACTTTATTTGGATCTGTGCTTGAAATAGTAACATTCTGAAGTCAGTTTGCAAGTAAAACACCCGCAAAAATTAATCATTCCTATACATATTCTCAGACAGTCTTTAAAAGTATATGCTCCAAAGTTGATAAAACCTATGAATCGAATGTCAATACTTATCACCTCACACTTCGGATTTCACACCAAGCGCAATATTGATCATCTAAAAAATAGAACAATTAACCTGCCCTAGTCTGCAAGAGGAACAGATCAAGATTTAAAATATGAAATGGTGATGTCAATATCAACAAGACGTGTCAGAAATTGAAGTATTTAAGAATTGTGAAAACAGACAACGGTCAGTTTTATCACTGGAATCCAGGTTGCATTTTCATCGCGAAAGAACCAGACGTGAGAGCACAACGTTCACAGCGTTGTGATAATAACAACAAAGATGAGGAAATTAGTGTGGATATAAATAATGTAAATACCTCTCAAAACGAATCAATGTTTTAAAGAGAGAGTGCTGAATTGCTATGCACTGATAATATCAGTTCTGCTATATCGCAGATAAAGAGCTGGCATGAATCAACAGACAAGTTGGATGATTGAGAACATTATGTACGGAGGTTCTGGACAATAAAGAGGTTTTAAGGAAAATGAAAATGAAAATGTCATGTATACTTAGAATCAGAAACAGCATTGTTGCAATATAAACAACATGGTCGTTCTATGTGTGTTTAAAAAGTACAAATATGTTTGAATATACACCCGTACAAGACGAGTATACAAATAAAAATAAACATCCATTACTTATGTATTTTCAACGTATCAGGTATCATGTGTCCGTTGGCGCCGAACGTGATTATATTTATCGAGTAAGAAGTGCAACACTGAGATCCGTAGACGCATTGGGATGGCCAAAGAAGCATTCCAAATGTTGGGCAGAGTATTGCGAGACAGGAGGATTTCTTTGGTAACAAAGAAAAGACTACTGAACTGTTACGTGACATCTGTCTTTCATTACTCCAGCGAATGTTGGACGATTTCCTCAAAGATGAAGAAGAGACTCGAGGTGACGGAGATGTGGTTCTTCAGAAAGATGCTAAAGATATCAAGGACCGAGCATTTGAGCGACGATGAGGCCTTAGAGATGATGCAAACAAGAAGTAGCTTTACACTTAACATCAGGAAGAATGAGCTGATGTTTCTTGGACAAATAATAAGGAAAGAGGGCGTGGAGAATATGATACTGACGGAAAGGAAAGAGAGACAAGGAAAACAACGCATGATATACCTGGCGGTCTTAAGCATGTAGATGACAGAACGTGATCTGGGGGAAGTAGCAGAGGGAAGGAACTTGTTGAGAGATGCAAGGGGTAGTGTGGGGTGAAGAACCAGGATCGCCAATGTCTTGAAAAGACATGGCACATAAAAAGAAAGAAAATCCCGATTGACTCTTGTGTGTCTCACGCATGCAAGCGTTGCGCCAGCCATAATCTCTGGCGTGACAAACCTGTGATAACACAAAGGTATTTTTTTTTGCATGACAACAAAGAAGAAATTAACGAAAATTAATTAAATTGATCTCGTCATGGTTTTTATCAAATGATTAGCATGCGTTTTTAAATCGTCAAAATGTTTTTTTTTTTTTTTCTGATATGAAATATTAGAATTTTCTTAATTCGGATAAATCATTTTTTTCTAATGATCTCAATTTTTCTGTATATTTGAAATCTGAAGAAGGGGTGTGTTTTCTTTCGTATCCATGGTGACCAACAAACTGAGGATTCATTCAAAGTGAAAGAAAATATATCTCAATTATTTAACTGCATTTTTCTCAAACTGTATAAATAAAAAAAATATTACCAACACAGCGAAATTGATTTTGTAGGCATGAGTGCTGAAATATTATATCATATCAGTTCTTCTGTATGGCAGAGAATCATGGGTAATCTACTCAAAGATGAATAATAGACTTGAAGCAACGAAAATATACTTCTGCTGAAGAATGCTGAGAATAACATGATCAGGGGAGCAACAACATTTTTTTAGGTAAAATGGAAGCAAAACACCCCCAAAAATCATTGATACGTAACACCAGTAAGACATAGTTGAAACTTCTAGAGAATATCGTGTGTGTGAATAGTAATTTTTTACAAAACATTCCGCTATTTCTAATTTAATCTTATATTTTACAAAACCAAATAACAGACTGATTAAAAATAGCAGAAATTTTATCCAAAACGGCTAGTAAATGCATACACAGATAGACACATACACAGACACCCGAAACCCCCACACAAATATGGATTTTCATCCGAATCCTGCAGAGATGACACTAGAATTGCGATGTGTCTACACACATAATTTAAACACAGGAACGTTACTGAATAATTGCTTAACCAATGAAAAACAAAGGATATTAAAAAGTAACAGAATTTTCTTTTGCTCCTCCATATTTCAATATCTGATAAAGCTTTAATAAAAGTTAAACATGTTAGAATTTTACAAGTTCCGTTTTTACTTCTTATTACCCCATATATATATATATATATATATATATATATATATATATATATATATATATATATATATATATATATATATATATTGTGTGTGTGTGTATTTAGGAAGCATTTTTTCATTGATGCATGTTTCATTAGATAATATAGACAAGATTTGTATAGGCTTAATAACATTATCATTGAAAGTAAACCACCATATTGATATATATTTTTAATCCTGCCTAAGCTTTCGGCTTACATAAGCTATCATCAAAGATTGCAATTACATTACAATAAATTAAACAATACACGGACATAGCAACAAAGATAGTCTATTTTTGTCCGCAGGGAAGATTTTCAATCAACGACAATCTCGTGCATACGAGACACTGGAAGCGAAAATCGCACCACGGCCCATGACATCACACATAACCACGCGAGAAGGAAAACGAGAAGTGTTAAATATGTGAAGCTGTTGGTATAACCGAATGGCTTCTGTTATCAACCACAGGCATCCAAGTATATTTGTGGAGTTTTTATGCTTTATTTTGTTCAGGTTAGGTTTCAACTGTTTTATGTCTATAGCTTCAAGAATTTTTAGTTTTTTTTATTGATTTCATGATTAAGTATAGTTGTGTTTTCAACAAGGATTTTCCAGAATTGTGTATGCTTAACACTTCTCGATTTCACTCTCGCATGGTCATGTGTTTATTCATTAGTTGGAAATACAATAAATTAAACATTTTTATGTGTAGGAATATTTGATACTCCCACTGTCTGTATATATATATATATATATATATATATATATATATATATATATATATAGATAGATAGATACACCTAGTGAGCCAGACAAACCTACCTAGGTTTCACCTAAACGGATCGTCAGGGAAAATTCGAGGGTTTTTCGAAACGAGTCTAGTTATCTATATATATATATATATATATATATATATATATATATATATATATATATATATATATATGCACATTTCATCGAATACGACAGACAAGGTGCTTTCATTTAGATTTTTACAATTTCTCATAGATCTACTAATTTTCTTCTCTTCAGATGATAAACTATATAATAATATTAATAATAATTTATCATCTGAAAAGAAAAACATATTAGATCGCATGAGAAATTGTATGAAGAAATAAATCAAAGCACCTTGTTTGTCGTATTCAATAAAATGTGCATGAAAAGATTGCTGCCTAAATACTCACACACACATGCACTCACATACACACGCACACACGCAGGCACGCGCACACACGCGCACACACGCACACAGACATATATATATATATATATATATATATATATATATATATATATATATATTATATATATATATATATATAGAGAGAGAGAGAGAGAAAGAGAGAGAGAGAGAGATGCACTCCTAAATATTATACACACACGCACAAACATACATTTGTTTACTCGACACTCAATAAAGCATTTATAAAATTTCTTTAAGCCTTTTAAAAAACCTTTTCCCTTTAATTTAATTGTTACCACTGTTGTTACTAAATTGCATTCAAATTTTTAGACGTATTTGCTTTATTTCTCGTTTCAGTGCAACAGCGAAGTTCCGTTGGCCTTCTCTTTCTCACTTTTGATTTCATTTGCAACATCACCTAAATTGGAACTAGCAGTAAACTTCTTTAAAGTCAAAACAAGGCCAGCAAAAATCAGCAGCAGATACTAGAACAAAAATAGTGAGGGTGGTAGATCAAATCTCGGGTGTTTTCTGATTGAAGTACAGCTCCATTTTTGGTCACTTTCCTTACCAAACATTTAAAAACTTTTTAATTAACGACAGATTCTTTAAGGATTTTGATTTTTCTCTTTTTTTTTTTTCGTGCCCCTGATTCAATTTTTCTCTTTTCGTTTGCTAAAAAGTTCATGAATACTTTTAGATAGATAGATAGATAGATAGATAGATAGATAGATAGATACGTATCGAGAAAATTGTCCGACAACAATTATTCGAAAATAATTATTGCAAAGAAACATTTATTCGAATTGTAAATTGTTTCAATGAAAATTACTCGAAAGGCCAATTATCTAAATGATTATTATCTCAAATACCTATGTTTAAAATACGAATACGGTCTTGCTTTGAGAGAGTCATTGCCGATTTACCTCAAACTAATAACACCTTGGAATGATGGCATAAGGCTTTTTTTGCAGCAAGTGCCATCCCGTCATTCCACAATATGGGAATTCATAGACGCTGTTAAAAGAGGAAAGGACTTACAAGAAATACATATTGCAAAATTATGAACAGGTTGTCAAAATATCAATAGCGCCAAAAAATACTAAGACGTAAATGGAAAACTTAAAATATTATTGATTTCCTTTAACCAGTACTCTACAGTAATTGATTTTTTTTAGTATTATTGCCCTTTCAATTAATTTTCATTCAAACAATTTACAATTCGAATAAATGCATTTCAAATAATTTTTCGAACAATTATTATCGAACAATGTTAACAAAATCAATTGATAAAATTAAGCATATACTGTTTAAACATCTGAGATCAGACCATTTGTTTTAACTAATTATAATGCATGTATGTTCTCTCAATGATAACTGGAACGTCTATTAGCACTCAAAATTACATCAGGCGACAGTTGGAACTCGTCTATATCTCTATCGATAAAAAGGCAGGATGTGTGTGTGTGCGTGTGTGTGTGTAACGAATGGACGGCCGCAATTTTCGACGGATTTGCACCAAAATTTACATGCACATGCTCCAAGTTAGCGGGAAGGCCAATACCGACATTGCATTTCCCAACTCCCATCGATAGTGGAAATAATCGAGTTTTTCATGCTTTTACAGCAGTTTTCATGTAGTTTGCGGCAATTTTCTACTGGCCAGAGTGAGAGCCTATAGCTGGCTGCCACGAATAGACAGGAAGATTTTATTGGCCAGCGTGAGAGCCAACAACTGACTGACACGAATGTTAACTAGCATGCTAGCATGCAAAAAAAAATCGATAGCTGCATTCGTCACAAGTGGGAAAAATTTAAATCTGCATGGTACTTTACTCAAAGTTGCCCATTCGCTTGCTTAAACTCAACGTTGATTCTGATTCCGCAGAACTGGGTTGGGTGTGAAAAAGTATTTGTTGTTAACATCCTTTTTTTTCATTCGGTTTTTCCAGTTCCGAGTCCTTTTTTAAAGCTGATCGTTGTGTGTTCATTTTGTGTAGTTCTTTTTTCATAACAGATTTAATGTTTCGTATAGAGCTTAGAAAAAATCACAGTGTGAGATAGGCAAGAAGTAAGGCATGTAGCAACATCAGCACGGCAGAGGGCACTCCTTTAAAGGCAAGGGAGGGCAAAAATATTTTAAGTCAAGTGATAGCAATTGCTGTATGAGTCGTACGATTTTTGAATCAAGCACGGGCAACGCCGGGCCATGCTGCTAGTCCTTTGGAAAGATTGTCGGTTCTCTATACTGAACCAGAAAAATCCATGCTCTATCTTTCAAATAGCTAATCAGGCTAAAATGGATTCTTGCTGCCACATCTGGGATGGAGCCGCACAATCCTTACATTCCAGACTCGACCGAGTTCAAAAGCGTTTACGCAAACTTATACGTGATGATTAGTGTCATCAACACTTTTCCCCCAAACGAAATGTTGCTAGCCTCTTGCATTTCCACCGCCATTTTCATGGCATATGTTTGACCGAACTATATTATTTGATTCCACCAGTTCAGAACTTCACATCTTTGGTTCGCCAGGCCACGCATATCTCATCTTCATCCCCGTCATATTCCACTGGGAAGGAATAAGTCACATTCCGACAGCATCTTCCTAAGAGATGTTGTAATATGAAAGAGATTCCTTTGGTATTTTCATTTATTGGGTTTTTTTGGGGGGGGGGGGGGTTACGTCTTATCAACCCGTTGTTGACTATTTAAAACCAAAAGATATTTGTGATTATAAGAATAATTATTTTACTTGAAAGCGAATATTTCGTTAAGAATCTTGACAATAATTTGTTAATTTCCAAGTACAACTTGCAGATAAATTTATCCTTTTCCAATTTCATTTTTAGGTACGTGAATGTAGCAAGTCTGATAAGAATCCGATCCGAATCTCCGAATTCTAAAATCAGAATCAGATCTCCGAATTCTAGTTCAGAGCTGCTATCCATTACGCCACACGCACAAGCAAACTCCCGAGGGAATGATTCAATGATCAATGCAATCTTAAACTCTTCAAAAACGAGTGTCAACTGTTTTCTATCCTACATGTCCTTTTTATATGCAATTCTTGTTCTCTTCCTATACGCCCTTACAACATTCATATTCAGCAACCCTATTCATTCAGTAGCACTTAATCCTTGTAATGGATGATTAATAGTAAAAATGGTAGGTGTATATATATATATATATATATATATATATATATATATATATATATATATATATATATATATATATATATATATATGTGTGTGTGTGTGTGTGTGTGTGTGTGTGTTTGTGTGCGTTTTTTTAATACAATAAGAAATAAGTTAATTGTGAAATAATTACACAAGAGTAAAGTAAACCATTAGTTTAATTGAATAAATTAACGATATTAATTTCAAAGCCGGGTTTTGAGGATTTTCATCATGTCTCTAAGGGATGCATATCCTTGTACTCTTCATTTATACTGTAATTTTCAATTTTGCTGTAGATATATTTATTGGGCTGCTCTTTTTTCTGGTATGAACGATAAAATGAGAGGAAGAATCTCTTCTCTATTTCGCATAATCTTTCTTAAAATCAAACAAAGGAAGATGACTTTAGACTTTGTTCTATTAGGTTGGTGCAAAATAATGACGTAATAATGTCGTTTTTTGACGTATTTTTAAGGTCAAAAAACGACATTATTACTTCATTATTTTTGCACCAACCTAATACTAAATATTTATATATCTCGGGATGTTTTTCAATTTACTTGCACCATGTAATCCAATATTACCTACTACAGTACTCCTGATGATGTAGATACCGCCTGGGATGTGTGTTGTCATGTAATTGATATGGGCTCGAATGGTAAATCAGAGAACCGAGTTCGAATTTCAGTGTAGTTTGTTATATTCACTTACGCACAATTACCATTGGGAAAGGTGGGAACCTGTCTTTTCTCCTTATATGGATTAAATAGAAAACCGGACTGTGTCGTATATGCCTGTTTGACTAACAGTCTACCACAGAAAGAAATGGCAACCTACTACGGGTAGAAGTCAGTGAATCGACCTATTACAGACTGTTCAGTCATGATATGAAACCTACTACGGCCTGGTCAGCCATGAATCGAAACAGACCAAACGTGTACAACGCATGGCACTTAACTGATTGAATACCGTTTTCTAATGAAAACATCAATAAGAACAATTCATTTAAATATCCAATACGGTACACTCACGACATCCAATGACGGAACTCATCCTTTAAATCCAGAAGACTGCAAAAGTTTGCAGTGAATCCTCTTAGGAGCTATATTAATGTACTGCACGATTAATTCATTTACTTCTCCAGCTTTGGTTTTAAGACAGAAATATTGGCACGATGCTTATCACGAATGCCTTAGAGCTTTTAACATCTCGCGAGATTAATAATTGGACAGCCAATAAGAGCTTTATCAAACTGATTACTGTCAAACACGTTTGATTGCACGAGAAATCTAGTGCGGTTACATCACGCCTTCATATCACAAGATAACAAACGCTTAGAACGCGGATTAATTTCCGCTGTTGATTTTACATAGCATAATGTAATTGGAAGAGGCGTCATGCGTGCTGATTATGAAGAAATTAAAATTATGTTCCAACTTTTTACAAAACGATGCTTCTCGACGCGCCATTAAGCAGTCTATTATGGATGTCAAGTTGTTCTCTCTCTGCTTCTAACTGTTTGAAAGACTTAGTGTTACTTTAAGTTACATAACC
Source organism: Acanthosepion lycidas (assembly GCA_963932145.1). NCBI lineage: Eukaryota > Metazoa > Mollusca > Cephalopoda > Sepiida > Sepiidae > Acanthosepion > Acanthosepion lycidas. The sequence goes on along the minus strand of OZ010591.1, from coordinate 79,166,394 downwards.
TTCCAGATATAAGTTTCGTTTTTTTTTTATATATAAAACGTGTTTATATTTATGTTCGACAGCGTGTCCAGTTGAAAAGTGGTTAAATTCAGAAAGAAAGTTATTTAGCTACCATAATGCATGCACAAATTGAATATTTATCGTCGATGTTCAAATTGTTTGCATGGACGTTCAATACTAAGCTGTAAGCATGGAGATAGTAGCTTTGTGGATAGCATCAAGAGAAATTTAATTCCAAGCTTCAGTTAAGTTCCACTTCAATGGATCAATATCAACGATATCTTTACGACGGTTTTCCAAGTTGGTTAGGTGTATATACTACAGAGACAGTAATAACGTTCAGATCTGGGTCTTTTAAAGTGACCCTGAGATGGACCAATTAGAACTGGTGTATTTTCTCACAGACTAAATTTGCTTTTTTTTTGCTGGGCATTCAGTACTTGAAAAGAAATCCTTTCAAATTATTTAAAGTTTAGTAAATTCTGAACAGAGAATGCATGCAAATTACAAATTAGTGATACCAAAATCAAACAAGTGCAATAATTTAGATATCTGGGAAGTGTTTTAAAAGAGGGTGAGAAGTGTGACATTGAAACCAGAACGCCCATTGCGATAACGGAAATTACGAATCCAAAAGCTAACCGATGTATTAATAAAGAGAAAAAAATCCTTTAGCAATAAAGAAAAGGTTTATTGAAATGCTTCGTAACACCAGTTGTCCTAAATGATAGTGAACGCTGGACCAATTTCTCACAGACGAATAATTAAACGTGAGGCAACAGAAAACCCTTTCTACAGAAGGATATTGATAATGAAATGAACAGAACCTTTGAGCACCGACCAAGTTTAAGTGAAACTAGAAAAAGGAACACTTGTAGTTAGCATTATGAAGAGTACTGAAATTTCACGGACATATAATGAGGAAAATTTGATACTCACGGGGCAGATTAAAAGGAAGAGGGACAGAGGAAAACAACTTAGAGAGCTTGAGAGAATGAATAGAAGAACAGGATTTAGTAGATATAACAAAAAGACAGTATTTACAGAGAGCTAAAAATGATAGGAAATAGTAGAGAGCCATGATTACCAATGACATGAAGTTATATAGAAGAAATTCTGCATAAAATTCATGTACAGCTATTTTTCCTATCTGTTACTTAATTTCGAGTCTGTCAACTCCGTCAAAGTCAGGTTATTATCTATGAAGATTATCTTCTTGTATGCGCCATGTTCATTAAGGACGTGGGTCGTCATGATCTCCTACAACTTCGTGTCTATGGTCTCTGCTTAAAATGAACGCAGCCACAAGCTGACAATTTTCATCGTATTTTAAAAGAATGAATATTGTTCATACGATGCTGTTTTATTTTTGGGAAGTACGTCTTTCTCTCTCTCTCTCTCCCTTCCTCTAACTCTCCATCTCCCTCACTCTGTTTGTGTGTGCGTATGCATTTGTTTACCTGGGATCTTCTATCAAATTACATTTTGCAATGCATTGTGATAATAAGTTGTGTAAATCTTAATAAATAAATATACTGAGTATTATATATATACAGACATATATATATATAAGTTGTGACGTGATATTTCACAGCCTATCTTTCCATTTAACACCAGGCAATTCAATAGGCAATTAAGATATTCCTTCTTTGGTTAGAACTTTCTGTTGAGAATTTAGCTTTATGAAACAATATATTCCCCTTTATGAATTCTTTAAACATATTGTATAAAAACTAACATGAAAAATGGGAAAAAAGCAATGCATTAGAAAATTATTCTAACTATTCAGTAATTATATCTTAAATAACCATTGTAAAATGTGACATTTTAGCTTCGAGTCGAGTCATGCATTGCCTGATATTTCCAAACATAGATAATATATCAATAATAAGAATATCTTGTTGCGTAGGTGACAAATTGACAAAGAAAATATGATTAGAGATTAAATATAGATCAAATATGGATATGTTTTGCAAATATTAGGTTATTGATTTTGGTTAAGACTAATAATAGTTCATCCTTAAAAGATAATGCTGTTCATGCGAACAATATCCCTGGAAAGTAATAAACATAATAGAAGTAATATTAAATTTAAAAAAAGTAATAAATTTTGATTAAAATAGATGGGAAAAGACTCAGTATATACAGTTTAGAGGGACATTTAAGATAATAAAATTACATTTTATTTCAGTATATGGTATATCGCATTTAACTATTTTTCTATACTGATAAATTTGAAAACCCTCGTAGTGAAGCTGTGATCTAATAATCTACCGAATGTTTACAGGGTTAACATACATATATTAATTTTGCATATGGTTATATTTCAATGTATATTTTTGCTAAATAAATTCTTAAACTTACCCAAATTTATTATCATTATTTTTATATTTCCAGTGTCTCTCGAAAACAATTATTAGGGAATTTTAATATCATTACACACCCAAATATGGTTACCTAGCTGTCCCTAGCTTAAAATGTCTGGTTAATCGGTCAGTGAGTTGGAGAGGAAACATTGGACTCGAACGTCCAGAACCCATTTAATGACGCCATTGTAAACAAGATGACCATTGCCAAATTTAATGTGCATATGTGTCGGTTTCCGCTGCCAGAACGAGGCTATCATGTAGGATATGCACAGTTTTACTGTATAATGTGTTCTTTTCGCTTTGATTATTTTCTTCAATTTTAATTCATAGAATTTATAAAGCATAAACTATTTTTTCTATGGAATAACTTTCATGTAATAAATTCTTAATAGTATTATTATTATTTTATTTTACAGTTCATTACGGCTAACCATGAAAAGAAATGTTGATCAAAACAACTTAAACCCTTTAAGCGCGTATTACCGCAAAATTATCAAATGTTGAATAAGCCACTCCTCCGTCGAACGCGTCATATAGACTTTCTGGTAGAAATTTTGCCGTATAGTATTTCTTCTAATGCTTACTAAATACAAGCCACAAGAGCACCTCCATTAGAGTGTTATAGAATGAGATGTGAGATATCAAAGTAAAAGTAGATAGTAAAAATTATCATTATAACATTTGTC
>OZ010591.1:79113339-79158339 GCA_963932145.1 Acanthosepion lycidas | reverse complement strand
ACACACACACACACAAACACACAGAAAGGCACATATAATGTAATTGACTTGAATGTTAACTCATCTGCTCTGAAGTTTGCGCTATAGGTTGAAATTAACAATCACCATTTAGTGTTGTTGATTCATATATATATATATATATATATATATATATATATATATATATATAGGTACGATTAGAACGAAGAGAGTACAATTTTAATATTCGTAATATTTAATTTGAAAGTGGGATCAATACAAATTAGATCAATACTATTCATTTTAGGATATTAAACCAAAAACATGTAAAAATCGCAACACATTTGATGTCGTGTTTCAGTACATATCAATGCATCTCATCAGGCGATTGTAAATTACTGGCGAGTGAACGATTTATTTATTTTTAAAAGTTAAATACAACTTTTTTCGAAAAAATGAAAAAAGGTTATGAGCTCTGAGGTCGTTATTATGATCAACCAACCAAATATAGCCTACGTTAAATTTAAACTAAAGAAGGAAGCAAACATTAAAAATGATTTTTATAAATGGGGCATATATAAAATTAATTTGATTGATAAACATGTTCCTAAAATTAACCCTCTTTAAAAAATATTTAACAGAAGCACATTAAAAATAAGTTATATCTGCACCAATAATCGTGAGAAGATTATAAAGTTACACAATAATAAGATTTTAATGCAGTTTAATAATCTGCATCATAATATACATTCCAAGATAAATATCATTAATGTCACTGACATCGTAATTGTCATTGACAATGTAACTGTAAGAATTCTGACAAATGCCTATTGCTAAACAAATGTTTAACTAAATCTTTTGTTTATATTAGTACTATCTTTACAATAAGAGAACCCTACGATTGAAACCTTCTATTTTGGCAGTATTAAGAACTCTTTTATAACTAGAAGGTATAAACATATCTTGTCCTCCGCCAATACTAGTTCCAGAAATAATACATTACTTTCTAAATACTTTTGGAGTTTAAATGAAGATAATTAGACTCCTAAGGAGAAAAGGATTTTTTTAAAAGGGCAAGAAGATGTAGATCTTTATAAGAACCCTGTTTTCTGTGTTTACACGAAAAACTCGAAAGTATCAGATTTTTTGACAAAAATTAATTGTTAAATAATGAAGTGAATTAAGGGTAAATTGTAAACATAGTTTACATCTTACCATACAATTTAGTTAATGTTTGGAATTTGATAATGCCTTTTCATATATTTTAGTTGTACTGCGTTGCACTATATATGGCTTATCTTTCTATTTTTCTTTTTTTCTTTTTCTATTTGTTAAATTAATCGATTTAATATAATACTGTATCAATTTCCTGGTAGTATTAGTAATATCTTTACAGATTTATTGGTATTTGGTAGCTATTTTGACGTTTTATATTGATTGGTTAGTGTTCTTAACATTTTATATGAAGGATGTTTATTGAACAGCTGCATATTAATTTTCAAATAATTCTACATTTTTAAATTATTTACTAGTTTCTTAATGAAGTTGTTTATTTATCAACTATAAAAAAATTTATGTAGGAATTTCACAAAATAACTTATTTACATGTGTTAAATTATCTCTCTACCACCTTTTATATCTTGGGAAACATTATTGTCTGATTTGTATATTTTATGTAGCCTTATGTATCCTCTCTAAGTTTATATCTGGCTGTCGCTAGCTTCCAATCTACGAGTCATGACCCATTTATACAAACAATAATTTTTAATTTTGTTCACTTAGTTTAAATTTAACGTATGTCATATTTGATTGGCTGATCGGAATAAAGCCCTCAAGCCTTACAAACACCGCTTTTTTTCTTTCTTCGTAAAAAGAGGTTGTAGTTTGCTTTTAAATCTAAATAAATCGTTCACTCGCCAATAATTCACAGTCGCAAGATGAGATGTATTGATATCCTTTGAAACACGACTGCAATTGTATAGCTATTTTTACTTTTCCGTGTTATATCTTTATATACATGCATACATATATATATATATATATATATATATATATATATATATATATATATATATATATATATATATATATATATATATATATATATATTTACTTGACACCCCACTGACTCAGGACGTGACACAAGTTCGGTTTTAACGTGGGTAACCGGAGTGTTTCCACTCGGGCCATTAGTCTCAGCTGGTCTTAGCTTGTCCACGCTGGTCAGAGCTGGTCTAAGCTAGTCATAGCAGTGATACTACCAGCAACAGTGCCGGAACACAGGTGCCAGGTAATTATATATATATATATATATATATATGTATGTATATATATGTATATATGTATATATATGTGTGTGTGTGTATATATATATATATATATATATATATATATATATATATATATATATATATATATATATATACGCTATAATGATATATAATTATATATATATATACAAACAATATTTTTAAAAAAAAATTACACATTACGTCTCTCGTTTCGTGCGCATGTGTAGACGTTGCAACGCCAACAAAGCACAATTTGATGAAATCCTAACAGGAAACGCGTCACAAATACACTTTTACAGTTTGTCATATTTTTTCTAGATATGTGTTTGTGCGATTGTTATTAAATATTTATGCTAACATCTTTAACGCATACACATACACCCTGAAACACCTCGGCACAAAATGCGAAACTAAAACCAGCATACATATTTATTATTGTTTAATATTATTTTTCGAATGTATCTGCAGGTTTATATAAATATTGCTATTTTATGCATCTCCTAGATTAAGATAAATTTTATTTCTTTGAGATGAAATAGAACATAATTTTATCATGGCTCTTGGCATCATTGCCAAGACACGCATCAAGTGAAGATAAGCACGCTTAGAGAAATTCTATTTAATGACTAATAGACGCATTAACGATAAACTAATTGAGGAAAATATTAATTACGTATTTAGTAACACGCCAAAGGGGAAATAACACATATCTTTGCAAATCAAGTTCTTTTTTTTCTTTTCTTTATTTAACAATCTCCCATATCTCTTCAGTTGTCAGAGATGAGATTTGTAAGAGGAAATGGCGAGAAACACTTTTATTTCTCCACTCTCTGTTTTTCTCTTCTAGTCATTCCCCTCGGCTTTACGGCTGTGGTTACCAAACTTCTATTGCTCGAGGCGCACCTTACAATCAATAAAAATCGTTTGGCGCAATTTTTAGTTAAATTAACACACTTTATAAAAATAAATGTTTTTGAATTTTAGCCAATAAAAATCATTTAATTTACAGGACATTTTTAACAGGTAAATCAATAAAAAAATTTAATAAAAATATGTATATATATTTCTCATGTTAATTCAAACATGAGGTAGACACATTTCTAGGTGAAAGTTTTTTTTTATTATTTTAATCTAAGAAAGCCAAGAAAAATTCGAATTCTAGGCTAACTAATCCCTGTTGAAGACGCTTGTTCAGGCATGTTTCGTCACAGTTTCTCGAGAGAGAGAACGATCAACAGCCTGAACAATGTCAGTACACTCAAACACTGGGTCACAATGACTGGTAATTTCATGCTAGCACAACTATCGACAGTTCCAGAATAGATTCGTCTACCAAATTTCATTAATATGGCCTTGTGTTATGATATTCAGACGCTTTCCAAAGGTGTCATACGCGAAGATTTTCTCCCCAGGCAGATTACAAAAAAGTCAGCTTCCCGACACGTCGGCCATATTGAGATTCGAACTCGAACCTCATAAACGGAAAGCGACCGTTCCACCCCTTATGCCACGTGCCCGTAATGTTCAGATATGTAATTTCTAACACTGGTATTTGGAGCTCAGCGTAATGTGATGGGCTGATTGTTGGCACGAGTTTTGAATCAATGATAGCAGGCGCGTTCTTGCTAGCTCGACGTTTGAAAACGTTCAACAGAAGAAGCAATTGTTTGTGTAATCCTTTGGTTCCTTCCAAATTCGTAGTATTGCGAATTTCATGGCTCTATTTTTCCTCCGTCCAGCTCACATGAGCAATTTTTTAAAGGAAATAATATCCATATGCTTTTCTTTCTTGACAGAAGCAATTAGGAAAAAAACACTTCCTAAGCTAAGACAAAAAGTCAAAATTTTTAACACACTGTTATCTGTGGCCTCACATAGCAATAACACACAGTGCACCTTTGTGTCACGGGGCATAGTTCGGTAGCATTGTACTCACGATTCCCACTGATTGCCTATTGATATTGTTCATATTTTTCTCCAATTATCATTCGTTGTCATTAAGCCTTTTGGACTCTTTTGAACTCTCCTGATATATTTTTTTCCCAAGATAATACTTACAGCCCTCCGGCTCTTTAAATCGTAATTTCTCTGACAATATAGTGCGTCTCTTTTTGCTCTAAGACCGATTCTTGCTTATACATTTTTTTGTTTTTGTTTTTGTTAAGCATTTCACCCCAAGCAAGGCGGGAAGCCACTAGGACGCAAGGGCTTACAGAAAATTTAGAGCATGGTCAGATAGGAGTGATAGAAGAAAGGATGAGGGTAGTGGATAGATCAAGGCAACTGGAGATGTCGATTGACATTACACTTGAATAGCTGGAGATTATAGCTCACAGAGAAACAGTAATAGGGAAGGGAGTTCCACAGGCGAGAGGTGCGAGACATAAAGCTATTAGAGTAGAAGAGACGGCTACATTTAGGAGTTTCGACAGTGAAGGGGTGAGAGTGGGATGCCAGCCTCGTATGGCGCTTGAACTCATGGCGCCTGGGAACATGTGAATACAGCTCCTCGGAGCAATTTCCATGGAAGTATTTGTAGAACATACAGAGGAAGGCGACGGCGCGTCTGTGAGAAAGTGACTGTAGACGAGACGCCGGGCAGGGCCAATTACATTGCATATCCGCCTCTAGAGCCTATCCAGAACCCCGAGGCAAACAGAAGGGGCACCAGACCATATATGGCAGCAATACTCCATGCAAGGGCGAATTGTTGTTTTGTAGATCTGGAGGATCGACTCCGGGGAGAAAAACTTCCTGGGGCGACTCAGGGAGCCAAATTTCCTTGCAGTGGACGAGGCAATTGACTCAATGTATTTATTCCATCTCAGGTCAGCAGTCAACGTGAGACCGAGAAGCCGCAGAGAGTTGCTCTCGTGAAGTTGAGCGTCAGACATTCTAATGGAGGGAAGGGAAGGACCTCTGTGGTGATTAATAGAGAGCAGTTTTGTCTTGGAAGCGTTGAAGTTGACCAGCCAATTCATGCCCCACTTCACAATCGATTGGAGGTCCTTTTCGAGACGCACGGCCAGGCGACTTTTGTCAACGAGACTAGATTTATTGTTGGTCTGTTTGATCAACTGTCGCTCGATTGTAGTACACTCGCTTCATCATTCTTTGTATTAAATCGTGCCTGTTGAATTTTTTTCCGATGAAACGTTATTATATTTACATGTGGACTATTGTTTTCAGGTGTGGTACCCTCTGGCCTTCATAGTTGGTTGTCGATCTGGGATTGCCTTCATGGAATTTTGAAATGGGTCCATTATTTAATCATAGGGGTGTATATTGTTCTTGTACACCTGAGAATGTCTCGATACATCTCATTAAGTTTTTATTTAGCTACTCATCACCCCGTTTCCACTGAGTGCATGTACACAATGATCGGCTTAGAGGCATAATTTGAAATTATAATAATTATTAATCCGAAATTAATAATTTAATTAATTAATTAATTAAATTAAACTTACTGTCAGTTGTCCCGATTTTATTTGAGTGAATCCAGTGTATGAGAATTCTATTATTATATAAAGAGAGCTTTAATTCTAAGTATAACCATATTGACTCAACCTCTGGAGAAAAATGAATATGTGTGATAACACATATTCATTTTCAGACACATACTGGGGATCTTTTTTCGAAACTGCGTAAATTTTAGAATACGATTAGAATGATAATTGGATCCTATTGAATAAACAAAAAAATATGCCGAAAAGTGATCGCAATCATTTGGTCATTCGCAAATTGCCGTGTTACAAATCAGAATCCTTTCTCTTTTTGGTGTCAGTACATACAGGAACCAAAATATTAATGATTGTTTAGTCAGTACTTAAATAATGTATTATTTATGTCCTACATTTACTGTAGAAACTTGCTGCATTTTCAGAGGATTATCATATCTCTATCTATATATATATATATATATATATATATATATATATATATATATATATATATATATATATATATGTGTGTGTGTGTGTGTGTGTGTGTGTTTAGGTAGCAATAATAAAAGCGTATGCCTTTATTTAGTTTTTTTTTTATGTAATTCCTCATGCGATCTAATATTTTTTTTCTTTTCGGGTGATAAATTATATAAAAACTGTCCGAATGTTCTTTTTATACGAGTGCTTTCGGCTATACATTTAGCCATTTTCAAGGATTAAATATTTTAACTGCTAAAATAAGAAATAGTTGGTTGTATGTATGATTTATAAAATGTTTTCATTTTTCAAAACACGGTTAAGATATGATGTCCACGTTCAAAGTTAATATTATTAAGTGTTGTTTTTTGGTTTTATTAATAAGGCTTCTATACCTTATTTTAACAGTTAAAATATAATCCTTGAAAAAAAATATATTAATACATGTTTCATTAAATAATATAAACATGTTTTGTCTATTTTAAGCAAAATCATTTCATAACGTCTGATAAGCTTAATAACATTATCATTGAAAGACAAAAGAAAATCACCATGTTGATATATGTTTTATTCCTAATCCTTTCTGAGATTTTGGCTTACATAATCCATCATTGGAGATTAAAGATGTTAATTTTGCAACCATGTTAGTTTGTTTGTTTGCATGTAAGATTGCTATGCAACGATAAATTTGTCCATATGAAACTCAGGAAATAAATATAGTTGATGACAGAAGTTCTTGGTTTATACCAACGGCTTTCCATACTTAACATTTCTCTTCATTTCCACTCTCACGTGATGGAGTGTGACGTCATGAAGCGAAATTTACTAAAATAGCTTAAAACGGCTCAGGATCAAACATAAAAGGTATTTATTGTCTGTCAGATTTAACAATATACTTTTGAATAATGGTTTCCGTCCCCAATAGACTAAGCATAGAGAGCGAGACAAACCAACCAAGGTTTCACGTAAGCGCATCGTCAGGGAATGTTGGCTTCCCTGATGATCTGCTTAGGTGAAACGTTGGTAGGTTTGTCTTGCTCTCTAGGTTTTACTATATATATATATATATATATATATATATATATATATATATATATATATATATATATAACAGCCCTCGCGGCCTGACGATTGCATTTAACATAAAACAGAATGTCGCCCCTAAGTGTTGACTTCTACGTTCACTTTTATATTTACAAACGCTCTGTCTCTGATATCGAGCACTTTATCCCATAAATGTAGCAGATCTTAAGACTATATTTCTTCATATATATATGTGTGTGTGTGTGTGTGCGTGTCTGTCTGTCTGTCTGTTTGTGTGTGTTATTTTTAGGTGCTCATATATATATATATATATATATATATATATATATATATATGAGCCGATATACTATAACAATCATATATATATATATATATATATATATATATACATACATATATCTCTATATATATGAGTCTATATACTATAATAATCATATATATATATATATATATATATATATATGTATATATATATATATATATAGATAGATAGATAGATATAGATATATAGATATATATATATATGTATATATATATATACATATATATATATGAGCTTATATATTATAATAATCATATATATATATATATATATATATATATATATATATATATATATATATATATGTATGTATGTATGTATGTATGTATGTATGATTATTATAGTACATTTGTTTTCACCTTCTGATCCTTGTGATAAAATATTCTGCAATCCCTTAAACTTTTTTGTGGGGTTTAGTCCCCTTTATGTCTATATTCTCATCTTCGGATTTTCGTTTTCCTATCTCCTCGTTTTTTGTTTGTTCCTCTTTTTATCTTTTCAAAATTTGACCACTCTGTTTAATCCTTAATTCTCTTGACAAGCCAATTTTCCTCCTCTTTAAAAACTATCGTTAGAAACAATAGAAAAGTGCTGAACTATTATGTAATATTCTCAGAATACTGAACAATCTCCTCGCAGATGATGAAGTAATTTCACTTAACAGGAATCTGGTTTTACAGAAAGTTGATGAGCACCCAAATGACTGAAGATGTGAGTAATGACGATTTTTTAAGGGAAATAGAAAAAAAAAAGACCCTTATACTTGGAATCTGTCAGCAGATGAAATACTAGGGCCCATAACGCAGAAAAAAGAGCTTGAAAATGTTGATACCCACAAGTAATTCTGGAGGTAAAAGTGACAAATGGACAGAGATAATATCCAGGGATTAGGTGAAATAGTAAAATAAAACCTTGCTAAAATAAACAAATGAGAGGAAGCTATCCAGAATCCTGATCGTCCACGTCTTTAAGGCACACGGCATATATGAGAATATTTATTTCCGAAAATGCAGGTGAACAGACAAAACTTACTAAGAGTTTCAATGGAAAGGTAGTTGTAAAGAGCCATGATCGCCCACATCCTAAAGCGAGAGTGTGCATAGAGGAAACCTCTGTGAAATTTGATTTGTGCAAAGTGATTGTACATTTGACGATTACCTACATCCAGTAGCAAGGCTTTTGACTGGAGAATTGATGGTTTTGTGGAGAGTGGAACCACAATGTAATTCCTTTTTGTTCAGAAGTCCACATTGACCAGCGGTAGTAGCACCTGTTAAGGCCCCAGCTATGGAAAAATATTGACCCTACTAAAAAAAATAGCATCAATACATTTTTGCATAAGAATATTACCAACAATATTTATTTATAGTAAAATGTTCAACAATATTTTTAATATAACATAACCAAAAATACATTTTATCAGTAGCTGAAGGCATACAATTGCGATGAAAATATATTTATTTGAAACCATAAAATTGTGTTCAGAATATTTAGTGTTCGGCATTAAATAACCCATAGAATTTGATGTCTCACTAAACAAAATCAACCAACCAACTAAACTTTATTATTTGTGGTTCTAATGTCTGTATTCGTCTCCTTTTTAAGAAGAGTCATTAATATACTACAACTGAAATTCTCTTGTGATTGAATCCTTTACTTAAATATCTTTTGTTGTATCGGTCCTGTTAGTTTACTTTTTTTTCCTTAATCTTTGCTGAGATTTTGTTTTTCGATTTGATACGTTTCGTTCCATTTACAATCGTATCTCTGTTCCTGGTGTGCCTTCTTTTAATTATCTGATTGGTTGATTTTTGACTGTAGGTTGGTGCAAAAATAATGTCGTTTCTTGACGATTTTTTTTTTTTTGATTATCGTCCACCGATTTATCCAACTTTTTTGACTTCCCTATTTGCTTTAAATGGCGAACGACTGTTGAGTGGTCGACCTCGAGTTCAACAGCAACTTCTCGTGTGGTTTTGCGAGGATCGGCTTCAATTAAGGCTTTCAAATGTTCGTTATCAACCGCAGTCGGCCGGCTGCGACCGTCTTCATTTTCGAGGCTCTCGTCACCGTTGCGAAATTTCTTGAACCACCTTTGTGCCACACGTTCGTTAGTGGTTCCTGGGCCAAACGCATCATTGATATCACGAGCTGTCTCGGCAGCTTTTCGGCCTAGTTTGAACTGGAACAAGAAAATCGTGCGGATTTGAATTTTGTCCGTGCTGTCGAAAAGCCTGCAAAAAAACGAATGAAGAGATTGAGAACGGTAACGAATAACAGGATTCAAAAGAGCGAAAAACGCGCTTCAAAATGATATATAACATGGCTATATATATCAATGAATTAATTCAGAAATCATATATAAAATTAACATATGTGAGAAAACGACATTATTTTCGCACTGACCTAATAATCTTTAATCATTCTGGCTAGTGTAATTCACAAGAAAATTTATGGCGTAGTCGGCCCGATATATTTTCTATCAGTGTTTTCTCTATATGTAAAATCTGATGGCATTTAGTGAATGTTAAACAAAACTAAATCCTCTCAATGCCGTAACACAGGACTTTGGTTACAAAAGCTAAGCAGAGTATTAAGAGATTTTAAAAAATCCACTAGAAACAAAGAAAAGTGTATTGAACTGTTACGTGATATCTGCCCTCCACTATGACACGCTGAAAAATGTCCTCAAATATGAAGAATAGACTTGAAGCAAGAGAAATGTGCTTGTACAGAAAGATGCTGAGAACATGAGCAACGACGTGGTTTTGGTGAGAATAGAAAGAAAAAAGAAATTTATATTTAACATCAGGAAGAAGCAGATGAAAATTCTTGGGCACGTAGTGAGGAAGTAGGGGGGTTGGAAACCCTGATATTCACAGGACAGATTGAGAGAAAAAGAAACGGTGAGAATATTTGATGGGCTTGTGTAAATGGAACAATGTGTTGAAGAAATAATAAAAACATAAATCTTATTAAAATCTACAAGGGACAGGTAGATGTGGAGATCCATGATCGTTTATGTCCTAAAGAGACACGGTACATAAAAGAAAAAGCATGCCTCTTCGAATCTCTGTAACATTTTCAGGCGACATTACAAGAATCTCCATATACACACATGTTTTCTTGATTTTACCGTCTCTAGTACGTAGCTCCTATATTTTGCTGCTAATGTCTATGTCAAAGAAAAATGTGTGGAATATGAAAATAATCATATCATTTACATTATTTGGACTATTGTCCTCATCTTTGTCGCAATACTTATTACAACGTTTCGGCCATTGTAGGCTCCGGCCTTCTTCAGGTGGTTGGAATGTCGAACTGAACCCTTTATTTCGCTGTAGACTGTTCTAGTTTCACGTGCCATGTTTTATGGATGTCAGTTATTAGTTATCTCCTGTTAATTTTCCTCTGAAAGTTCTTCACTGCCTTAACGGGGTATTGAACCCACACTCTTTGGGTCCTGTTACTGGATCTAACCAACGCCTTTATCCACTGTACCATGTGTCCTGACACATAGCACAGTGGATAGAGGCGTTGATTAGATCCAGTGACAGGACCGAAGGAGTGTGAGTTCAATACCCGGTTAAGGCAGTGGAGAACTTTCAGAGGGAAATTAACGGGAGATAACTGATGGCTGACATCCATTAAAAAACATGGCCCGTGGAACTAGAGCAGTCTACAGCGAAATAAAGGGTTCAGTTCGACATTCCAAACACCTGAAGAAACGTTGTAATAAATATGGCGACAAAGATAGGGACAATAGTCCGAACAAGGTAAATAATGTACATAATATTAGGTTGGTGCAAAAATAATGACGTGATTATGTCGTTTTTTGACGTATTTTTAGCGTCGAAAAACGACATTATTACGTCATTATTTTTGAACCAACCTAATACCTCATCTCAGAAATATAGACAGAATCATATCATTCATTTTCGAAACATACTTTGATCTACTTTTATGCAATGATTTTGCGTTTGCAAGACAATGTAATAATTTATATCGTAGAGCGATATTTTTTCACTAAGTTTGTGAACTGACTGTGATACTAGTTGGATTATTATTGGGAATTGCTCTTGTATTAATGCTCAATTCCGGTGATCTCTTGAGAAGCACTTGACTTCATTTATTCTCATGGAAAATATTCTATTGAAAAATATGTATTTGCTGCACGAGAATCGTTTACCTCAAATAATCAAGAGAATTATTGATGTATCTAAGTATTTGCTGCTCATGTTCAAGTTCATTATAGGTTAAACATCACCAGAAAATCGATCATATTTACCAGATTTAAAACACATGACTGTCTATTGTTGATAAGTTTAAGAAAAAAACCAAACAGCAATATATGGCATGAAATGGGTGCATTGTAGAAATCTGGCAGAATTTACATAAAATCTTTGACTGCTGTAATTAATCTTTAATCATTCTGGCTAGTGTATTTCACATGAAACTTTGATGGCGTAGTCAGCCCGATATCTTTACTATCAGTGTTTTCTCTATATATAAAATTTGATGGCATTTAGTGAAAATTAAGCAAAACTAAATCTTCTCAATGCCGTACATGTAATTCTGGTAGATTTTTGTAACATTGATGTCCAGATAGTCTCGAGAAGTGGGTGACAAGAAATTGTAACAACTTTCCCTCGAACCACATACAAATTTTAATTAAGTAATACTTCTTAGTCGAATATCAAAATAATTTGAAAAGACGTAAATGTTTATTTACATGAAGGGTATCGTCCAGAAGCATCACGACATAAAATGATATATAATCATAATCAATCCAGTCTTGGGTATGATGATAAACCACAACTGGGAGCAAGGCCTCTGATCGGGAGATTGGAAGTTTTGAGGAGAGTGGAGCCACATCTTACTTGCTGCTGTTCCCAGATCCCCCTGACTTGAGGTGGCAGGACCTGTTAGGGCTACATCTATGGGCATATAGTGTACTCTGCAAACAAAAACAAAACGCAGTGTCAGTATAAAAATACATTTTTATAGTAAAATTACCAGCAATGCATTTTTATATTAAAAATATTTCCAATCATACATATTTGTAATCAAATACAATTTTACCTGTAGTTGAAGGCATATTGTTGCGTTCAAAATATTTAGATTTCGCCATTAAATTATCCACAGAGATGTTGATATGCCGCTAAACAAAATCAGCTAACAAACCGTGATCAATCCTTATACGTTCCAAAACCGAATTTCCAAGGAAGTTGTAAAATTTCTAGAATTATACTTCTTCTATGTACGGTCCCCCTTTGTGGCTTTAGCGATCATGGCTCTACATAATTTTTTGTCCTTTGTCGTACTTAGTAAATATTGTTGTTTACCAATCTCTCTTAAACCCTGTTCTGCCAACCATTTACAAAAGCTCCTTGGATAAGTTATGTTTTACGCTGTCCCTGTTGCTTTCAATATAGCCTGTCAAATATTCCAGGTGCTCTTTCCTCATTATGTGCCCAATAAATTTTAACAGTTTCTTTCTGACGTTAAGTATAAGCTCCCTTTTTGTTGGTATTTTCTCTAAATCTTCGTCGTTGCTCCCAGTGTATTTTTAGGATTCGTCTGTTGAACTACATTTCCATTTCTTACAGTCTTTTTCATCATCTCATTTCCATATAGGAGTACCGATATTATATCACGGTTAAGTACAGAATTTTTATTTATAAACTAGCAGCATGGCCCGGCGTTGCCCGTGCTTAATTTGAAAATCGTACAACTCATACAGCAATCGCTATCACTTGACTTAAAATATTTTTGCCCTTCCTTGACTTTAAAGGAGTGACTTTTGCCGTGCTGTTGTTGCTACATGCCTTACTTCTTGCCTATCTCACACTGCGAATTTTTTCTAAGCTCTATACTAAACATTAAATCTGTTACGAAAAAAGAACTAAACAAAATGAACACAAAACGATCAGCTTTAAAAAAGGACTCGTAACTAGAAAAACCGAATGAAAAAAGAATGTTAACAACAAATACTTTTTCACACCCAGCCCAGTTCTGCGGAATCAGAATCAACGTTGAGTTTAAGCAAGCGAATGAGCCAATTGGAGTAAAGTGACATGCAGACTTAAATTTTTCCCCACTTGTGACGAATGCAGCTATCTTTTTTGCAGATTTTTTTACGCGAGTTAACATTCTCACGCTGGCCAATAGAATCTTCCTGCCTATTCGTGGCAGCCAATTATAGGCTCTCACTCTGGCCAGTACAAAGTGGCCGCAAACTACAAGTAAACTGCCGTAGAAGCATGAAAAAATCGATTATTTCCACTATCGATGGGTGTTGGGAAATGCAATGTCGGTCTTGGCCATTCCACTAATTTGGAGCATGTGCATGTAAATTTTGGTGCAAATCCGTTGAAAATTGCGGCCGTGCATTCGTTACACACACACACACACACACACACACACACACACACACACACACATCCTGCCTTTTATAGATAGAGATATATTTTCCTGTTAATACTTTGCTTATAATTTGGAATGATGTGACTTCGGATTTGGGTCAAGTATGTCATGTTTTGTTTTTTTGTTTTTTTTAATAAAAAAAAAACAAACTTACTAGATTTTTAAATTGATGTACTTGTTTAATTTTAATATTTCCAATTTGTACTTTGCATGTTAGAATGTTCCTTTAACTGACTCCCAAGGACCCTGTCATTTTTATCCTTTCTTCTCTCTTTCCTTCACTATCTTCTGTAAGATTTGTGGTTTCCTTTTTTATATGCTATCAACAGTGTGCCATCTGCATATCTTATGTTATTAAGATTGAAGTCAGCAATATTATATCCTGTTAGGACGAATGCTCTGAGAATAGCTTCACAGTATAGGTTGGATAATTTTAGTGAGAAAACACACCCTTGCTACTTTTTGTGTATTTACTGTAATGATTTTCTATCCGTATGCAAATGGTTTGCTGCTGGCTTATGTCTTGTATTATTCTAATACCCTTCCCATATATTACCATGTTACCTAGCAGTCCAAGTGTTTTTTTGTTATTTACTATATCAAATGTTTTTACATCATCTATAAAATATAGGTATACAACCTTTTGCAGTTTTATTACTCTTTCTGATATCATTTTGAACATAAATACCGTATTCTTTCTTGTTTTTGTCCTATTTCTGTTCTCTTAATGCGCTTTATGTTCATAAGAATTAAGATTATAAGAATTTGCTTTCGTTTTGCATATTCTGAGGCAGTGCTATGTGTCTTACTCTATGTCATCACTGTAGTATATTTCAGCTATTATTCCAGTAATGTTTTCAATGACGAAATCATCTAAGGATGCCACCATGTCTATTAAAGTTCCATCTGGTCCTGCTGCTTTTTTTTCTGTTCAATTTAATAAGTTTATTATAAGGCTCATTGAATTTATTCCTAATTTCTTTATGCAGGACAAGTATGATTACTTACACATAAACAACTGGTAAAATTGAATTTTTGCTATATTCAGCTCTTGTGAGGAGTTTGTAAAATGTAGATCGTGAAGGCACAGGAAATGTTTATTAAAACATCTTTAAAATGAATCAACTGCTGCTGGAACGAAGAGAGCCATATTTGTCTACCATTCGTCCCAAGATGTCGGAGTTTAACTCCCGAAATCTTGACAGCCTCTGACCAGTGATAAAGCCGTATTCTTTGATTGGTTGAAGCTTTCGAAATCCAGTACAATGACTGGCTCATGAAAATACGACATGCCTGAATAATCCGACAACTTTAAACGCTGATGTAACTTGATAACTATTAGTTTGGCGCAAAAATAATGACGGTTTTTGACGTTAGAAAATACGTCAAAAACCGTCATTATTTTTGCACCAACCTAATATATGTGTTCCAAGCGCTGTGGTGGGTCTTCACCTCATATTAAAAATCCTTATTTTTAACAACTTACATATCCTATTGGAACAGGCTTCTTGAATTCCCTTCATCTATCTGTCATTGTTTCGATTATCTGTGTGTTACTCTCTCGGCAGGAGATAAGTTCAGTTTTTCAGCAGTATATGTCCTTTTTTCCACGATGAAATATATTGCCATATGTTTATCTTTGGTTGAGCTTATCGGTTTCAGTGGTAGGCGTGATGTTTCCAGGCGATACTTCTTTAAAAATTAATAATCTTATATTCTTCTCTATCTTTAGCTTCTATTATTTTGGTTTTGTTGTTTTTCGGCTTCTTTCTCTTCTTTAACTGTTTTTCGGTAATTTTTTTTTTTTTTTTTTTTTTTTTTTTGCGTGTGTGCATTTATGCCGGTACTTCTTAAGCCGACAACGAAAGAAGCGAAAAAGAAATTTTGAAAAACGTTAGAAAAGGCTGTCCCAGTGTAAATCAAAATAAATTATTTTCATGTTCTTTTTCTCAAAGAGATCGTATTCTGTAATTTAAGGAACTGAAACACGGCAGATTACAAAGTAGTGATTGCAAACATAGAAAGGAAACTTCAGAAATACCTAAAGAATCTAGTAAAATAAAGGTAAGAGAAAGGACTTATCATCATAATTGTAATAAAACTGAACATTTAATTGTCAGCAAGAGGAACATCCCAAGATGCGAATTGGAGATAATAAAAGCAAGTACGAAAATTTAAATAACTTGGATATGTTTTAACAGCTGAAGAAAGATATGACACCAAAATCCCATTGTTTTGTTTTAATGGAACGTCAACATCTTGATTATAGTCAATATTTTCTCTTCGAATTACAGATGCTTTCCAATTTAGATTTTGCTGTTGTTGAATGTCCTCTAGTGATGTGTTTGTTTGTTTTTCTTTTCTATTTTTTAATAAAGTTCTTTGTGTTTCTGCAACGCCAGTCCAGATGATTCGAAGAAATATGTTCCTCTTCAAAACCTACAGGATTATTTCTCTGTAAACAAATTTTAACCACCTATCTGAGCAAGCGGTTGCTTACAGAAGAGAGTGTATATATTTCTAGACGAGTATGGTGTCATGCATCACTTTCATATAAAAGTCTTGATCTTACTGGGGATTTAGCAACTGCGTCATCCAAAATGTGAGCTGTTTATTAGGGTTTTCAAAACGAGGAGGATCTTTACATTCAATGAAAGATGTAATCACTGGGATATATAATGAGGAAAGAAGGCTCTGAAAATTAAAAACGCGCAGAACTTCAGTATCTATCGATATTTCTGAGATGAGGTATTATGTACACTATTTACATTACTCAGATTATTGTCCTGATCTTTGTTGCCATATTTATCACAACGTTTCGTTCGTTGTACGCTCCAGCCCTCTTCAGGTTGTTGGAATGTCGAAATGCACCCTTTATTTCTCTCGCTGGGGTAGACTCTCCTAGTTCCACGTGCCATTTACCAGAGCTCATATAAGAATATTATTGAAAAATTCGTAAACTTATCGAATCAACAAATATCCTTGGCTACAAAAATGTCCTGAGCCGACAAAACATAGAAATTAATATAATATAGGAACTAGCAATAAGGAATGCCTGAGAAAAGCAACAATAACAATGAAAATTGCAATATGCAATTGCAATAATAACAGCGGAAATTGCAATTGACTACTGGTAAAAAACGGTTGCTGAAGACATTAATTATATAAGTCCCAGAGTTCCATGCACAGATGTCCCTATAGACACAGGGCACAGTGTATAAAGGCGTTAGTTAGATCCAGTGACAGGACCCAAAGAATGTGAGTTCAGTACCTGGTTAAGGCAGTGAAGAATTTGGAGAGGTGAATTAACAGAAGATAACTGATAACAGACATCCATTAGACATGGCACGTGGAACTAGAACAGGGAGCGAAATAAAGGGTTCAGCTCAACATTCCAACCACCTGGAGAAGGCCGGAACATACAACAGCTGAAACGTTGTGATAAATATGGCAACAATGATGAGGTCAATAGTCCGAATAACGTAAATAATGTGCCCAGAACCTATTGAACGCAAAAATTTTGTCCATTCTTTTCTTTCTGGGTGTCCTCATAGTGTAATAAGCTATCTGGGATTGTATCTATCAGAATTAACTAAAAGATTAGCCATCCTGAAATCTATTCTCTGTTTATAATGCCTTAAAAAAATAATTTCTGTGAAACATCACCAAATTTCTTTAATGTAAGTCGTATATAAAATGTGACCTTATAGGTTAACGACGCTAAAAGAATGTTTGACGTTACGAGTTCAAATGCCAGTCCGGAAGTTGCGTTCGGTTTCCCACAAACACTTCTGCAAATGTATGAATCTATCGCTTCCCCTTCAGCTTGGGTTAATAACAATGCATTCCAGTGTAAATGTGATTGAAAACTTGGTTAGGAGCAGAACGTCAACTAATTCAAAACCGGCTAGCCGTTGGTCTAGAAACTCCAACACCTTTTAACCTACCAAATATAGAAATCACATTAGCAACAAATACCCATAAAGATTATGTTGCCTCCTCGTGGCAAGGTCCTTAATAGCAGAATATTTTCATTTTACTATCAGCGTTTACCCTTTTATTAATACTCTTAAGCCAAGTAATTCAGAGGACGTATGAATGAATCAAGTATTATCTTCTGCCTCCTGTCTGCCAGCATTTGTTTTGTTTTTTTTAATGTAACGTGAGTTTAGTTTTCGGCAATTCTGTTTTTTATTCATTATATATAAACTAAACTTAAACATGCCTCAAACTCATTTAACATTCTGTCAGGCGTTAGGAGGCTCTGCGCAATGTCAATATATTTTTATTTGCTTATTTAAGAGATTAGGCGTCACTTTCGGCCGACCTGGAAAAAGTCGAGAACTTCAAATTAGAAAAATCAATTTTTCATGTTTTAGTTTTATTTTTATCATTGAGTCTTGACGTTAAACATTCGTCTGCAATATATTTTTTCTTTCGTATTCTATTTATAGAATTACTTTCTGATATTCCTCTTGTTTACTTACTATGGCCAGTAGGTAATTTGAATGAAATGTTTGTATAATAATTGTTTCTCTTAGTCATTCATATAGGTTTCAAGTAACCACAATGAAAATGGTATTAGTAATACTGAATTAGTTTATTCTCGTCCAAACAAGATACAAATACAAAAATACACATGGCCCCTTTTCTTCATATATCACATAAGAAGGTAACGTAAGTGCTCCAGTATCTGCCTGCGGAAGTCCCTCATTATCTAATTAGATTTTTTTTTTAATCTGAATACATTGTAACTCGGATATAAGAGAGTTGTCGGGACCGGAGAAGAAGTATCTTATATCCGGGTTTCTCTTATATCCGGGTTTGGTCTATTTTGTTTAGGTAAGTATGGCTCTTATTTGGGACTAGAGAAAATATCTCTTATATCCGAGTTTCTCTTATATCAGGGTTTCTTATATCCGGGTTACACTGTATTTTATTTTGTTTTAGTTTTGTTTTTGCTTTCATCCCCTCCCCAATCAATTCATGATAATTAGATTTTAATATATTTTATGAGAGAAAAAGGGAAAAAAGCATATCTTTGAACTTTTTGTACATAATGGAATTCTTATGTCATCAGTTTTTATTTTATGTCCCCTGGGAATATGTGGTATAGAATAGGATTGAATGGTGATGGATGAGTTCTTGTGGTGAATAAGCAAAATGTAATGAATGAATGGGTCGTGAATCTAATTAGCTAGTTCTAGAATAGAATGTGTTGACCAGCCCTACGACACTTCCATTTCGGCCTTGTTCCAAAATTGTTATTTTATAAAAATAATATATCTTTATCTGATGAGACCATCCATTTACACTCTACAATAGTGAGGATCTACTAGTCATGCAAAGCGACTTTCACTATGCTCTTTATAACAATTCGTTAAGTGAGCGTGATATGGTGTTTTTTTTTATTATTATTAATTAATCCTAAGCAAGGGGATAATTCCACTAAGACGCAAGGGACTACTGGAAGTGAAAGAGAATAAGAAATCTTTAGAAGGAACTGGAAGCTCAATCCTAAACAGGGAACAAGGGATAATCCTTTACTCCTTTTTAAAAGACCGAGGAGGCCAGTCAATCGGATGCTGTCTACAACTCTTGGAAATACCATGGGTAATCCTATTGGGAAACAAGGCTACAGAACAGGAAGCTGTAAGAAAGTATTGCTATCGATCAACAATAGTTAAATAATATTACCATTAAATATAACGAGGAAAAATGTTTTGTCATCAGTTTCAATTATATATTTTAAAAGTTCTCATTTTGTGTGTATTAACCTAATAATATTCTCTATTCTTGATTCTTTATCAAATTACGTAATGGGTGCCTAATTGGCGCAAATGGATTTTCAGTTTTGAATACTTTTGTACAACGGACTTATTGCTATAATCTATGAAGTTATCTGTAGTTTCAAAAATCTGTACAAAACATTAGAATTCTGCAATAAGGATTGTCTTTATATTTTTCAAGTATTTTTTTCATGTTATTTATTTTACAAGGACCGTTACTTGGCAGCATGTCGGAGGAAAAAAAATTCAGATATACGAATTCTAATCACTTACTACTTTTTCTACCGTCCGCGTTTTATCAAGCTGCTATCCAGATAAAGCCAAGGAGTCTTCACCAAGAGACGTGGCTCAAAATAAATAATACAACACTTCCCATCTCGATGAACGCCACGCTGTGATGTTGATATTTTATTTACATCAGTAGTATTTGTTTTGTTTTTTATTATTTTTGTTTTTTCGAATGTTCGAGATGATGAATTGTTTCGTATTAATTTTTGACTTGTATATCCTTCTTCTTTTTTGGTTCGCCAACGCGTTATTCTTCACCAGAATAGGTGAGTAAGAAATATTAAACCTCCGGTTAATTTACAAAGATTCGCATGTTCCCTAACTATTTTTTTTTTAGAACGCCCTATGATCCAGATTTGCAGAAACATTAGGAATTATAGCATATGCAATTATTTATACTGATAAGCTCTTTTTTTCTCTTTTTCTCCCTTGCTTTTTTGTATATTCTGAACGGAAGCGACATTTGGGCTCCAGATTCCAGTTCTTTGATATCTGTAATTTGACATGACTTTCTGAAAATCATAGTGCAATGCGTGCTTGCTGTATTCCCTTCTATCTGGAATGTTCCACCTGTTAAACCGGTTCCCATCGAATGCTTGAGAGTCCAATCTACCGTGTTATTGAATCCATAGCTAGGAGAAGAAGATATGGATTAATGCCATTCCAAATGGCATTTACCCGAAAGTGAACGCAACTGACTAACCCGAAAGCTGAACTTGCTTCGCTATTTTCAACACTGATACCAGTTGGATTACTCATTTCAAGATTGATCTCACTAAATATCTGATTCTTCTATGAGCTATACCTCATCTGCATGTTGGCGATAATAGATCTTCAGAATTTCCTGTCCTTCGTCTAAGTAAATATTGTGCTTTTGCTATCTTTCCTAATCTCTGTTCTGCTATTCATTTACACAGGCTCGTTAGGTATGTCCTGTGAGTGCTAAATTTTCCAAAATGTTTTTCCTCATTATGTTCCCTAGAAATTTCAAGTGTCTCTTTATGATGTCAAAAATAAGTGTCGTTTATGTTTTCATTTTTTCTAAAATTTTGTCGATGCTCACATGTTCAGTCTTTGGAATTCTCAGCATCCATTTTTAGAATCAAATTACTGTTTCTCCAAACCTCGTCTTCATCTTCGAAGAGATTGTTCAGCATTGATTGCCGTATAGGAGGACTGATATTACGTAACAGTTCAGTACTTTTTTCTTAGTTTCTAACAAAATTTTACTATTTCTTAATACTTTGTTTAGCCTTTTTAATGGCATACTTCGCTATCTCGATTCACTTTCGGATTACAGTGTATTTTTTTCCAGATATTTAAAAGAATTAGCAAGGAATTAACTATCATTGTCTTCAAAAATCAATGTATTATTTAACAAATTAATTCATAATTCATACACAAGAAGAAAGAAAAATATTTTAAATTCACCACCTCCTGAATTCAAATTCTTAAAACATTAGGTAAAAAGTACAAAAAAATGTAAATAAATATTCAATTTAAACACCGATGTTGCATTTAGTGCTTGATAGGTTTTGTATGCCTGAACGAAAAATAGCTTACTCTGACATGATGTTTCGGCATCGACACGAAAATAAAATTGTCTTTTGCCGCTTGTGTATTATGATAAAATCACATGTCAGGCGATGTACATGCTAATGCTTTCATGGCGCTGAATATATCTGTCACTTTTTAATATATTTAATATAGTTTCCAAACTGAAGATGTTAGATATGAAGAACTGCTGCATTTATGATAAGCATCTTCGAGAATCTGCAACTTCTTTTTGTTTTTACTGATAATTCAACCAATACATGGCACAAAAGCCACTCAAGTTACAGAATTATATTTTTTTTTAAGTGAGAAAGAAATAGAAATTAAGAAATTCTATTATGAGAACGTCTATGAAAGATATTAGTCGACACTGGGCATAAAGAGATCAAGTTTGTAGTTGTCATGAAGTATCTACTCGGGAGTAAACTTTCTGGGGAAGAGACAGTCTGAGTGGAACTTATTCCTTATCAAAGGATCATAAAAGAAATGGGGATGGTTTGCCGCCATTAACATAACATGTTGGTCCCTAGCTGTGAAAGTCGGAGCTGGTGGAACTAAGGAATGTGTCACATTGCAACATTTTTCAGGGTAACAGCGATGGAATAGTGAGAGGCTAGAAAGAATTGTAGAGTGAAGTATAATCCATCATCCACAGGGCTATATCAGAACTTGTGAAATATCTCAAAGCTGGAGACTCTAGATATTGTAGCAATTTTTCATTCTTACTCTGAGCGATACAATGAATCAATCATTCTTCTATCTATTTTGGTGGGGAATCTCCTAGAGACCCCTAGTAAATGCTGAATTGGTTCATCATCTCTCATCGCATGTTCATCTCTCAGAAAAATAATATGGCTTTCGTTTCTCCGGGTCAGCTGCTGATGTACAGACGATACCTGGTAAAATTGTCTATCATTCGCTAGATAAAGACGATGAAGATCGGGCTGTAGCATCAAACATCTCGTAAGCCTTTGGCAGGATCTGGCATTCAGGTCTTCTCCTCAAGCTGAAAAGTTACGGTGATTACGGACACTTTTTCAAACTGAAAACAACAAAAGAAGAGTTCCAGCATGAATTTTTATACAGTTTAGAGAGAACCAGAGTAAGATCGGAACCACACTTCTTAATGACTATTGCAGTGATACTATAGAGTCAGCACAGAGTTAGATTTACAGATGATAGCAGAAACCATGGCTGGAGTTATATGAATATCACTCAAATGAGACTCAGTTCTAGGTGGGAATTTAGGCATGGGTATTCCGGATGACTTAAGAGTTGAGTTTTACGGATAAATCATTCAGCTTTATCAGCAGAGGATGATAACACCTCAAACTTAATGAAATGGGGAGGAGTAGAAACCTTACACTTATTTACAAGCCGCCAGTAATCAATAGAGCTGAAGATGTTAGAGGCTCTGCGGGTTCTCATTCTCTCGGCAAAAAGGGACTTTGCACCTTCAAGGTACTCACATTTATTTAGAAGCAATGAATATGAGCCTGTTGTGACGAGAGTTGTCAAACTTTTATAGTCGAAAATAGAACTTCCTGTGTGCTATAATGGCCGAGCACGATGTGGTGATCCATGGTCAGGACTAAGATTTGACCTACTATTTCCGAGAAGCGTCCGTGCCGGCTTTGGCCCAATAAGAAACCTCAGTGACGTAATTTTCAATCGGGAGTTTAAATATATCAATCCAAGGGGTGTCACGAACAAAACCACGAAACCCCAGTCAGCTGTTAACGGAAAGAGTTTTATGTAGCGGGGGGTCACTGCTTAATATTAACAGTTACTTCAGGGGGATCCGTATTACCAAGAGAGAGGTGATGCGAAGCTCAGCAAGAACAAGGAAACGTTGTAAGGAATAAATTATGTCGATAAGCCTGTTGCTCGGATTTGCTCGGGAAACGAGTAGGTAAGTTTACAATTTGATTAAGTGATTGGCCAGTGGAAAAAATTAATGTCTACATACTGGCGTGTCGTGATGAGAATTAAAGTCACCGAAGACAAAGATGCTCGCAAATTGATGGAGAGAAAGTGCCTTTTCTATACTGTCAGCTATTATGTCTAATATACTGCAGTCCTGGGAAGAAGGGGAGGGATAAAGAAACAAGAGATAGCGAACAGTTTAGTGACGAAAGACGGAAACACATGGAAGAGTAGTCTGGGGCTCTAGAGCCATCGGAAGATTACCCCGGATATGAACACCAAGGACAAGGAAACTTTTCGGCAAATGGGAAGATAAACTGGATTCAAGAATTCACCAGTATGGCGATGTTCTTCTAGACCATGATAAACTGCCAGATGTTTAGGGTGTTGTGAGCAGGAGAGGTGTAGTTTTGGAGCAACCACTACTTTTCCTGCCATAACTCTCGTCTCTTATCGCGAGTTTAGCAAAGAAAGACAGAAGCACATGTAAAAGCACTCAGCGGCCTCGAGAGACAATTCCCTGGCCACCTGAAGATTATCCTGTGTGTAAACACCAACACTATGCACGTGATTGCTGGAAAGATACCCTGGAAAAATGAATTTATTGGTATCAATAGAAGAATTTAAAGGACAAAGATATCTGGCAACCGGTCTAAGAGGAAAGATTCTACGCTTCAAAACTTGGAAATGAAAACAGGAATATTAGAGAAAGAAAGATTGAGAGTAGGTATTATTTGTTGTCTGATTTAGTTGTATTTCTTTTTGTTTTGTTTTCTATTAGCTTATTTTCGAGGAAAGAAAGAAAAATCTGCCGTCAATGGTACTACAAACTAGCAGAATAGATCATAGTTTGACCTCAATGTTTCCCGCCGAAAATACATGCAGGGACAGCAACCAATGTGCGATATGGCACTATAAATACCACGATATTATGTGATGGTTTATCAGATCAGCCTCTCTAAGCACTACCAAAGAGTTCAAGGTTCTAATCACCAGTCAGAATCAGCAGCTAGCAAAAAATTCAGACAATTAAATCATTGTGTTCCTAATAGAATGAAGAAAGAGAAGCAGGTAAGCCATATACTGTACAGGGAACAAGGGATGAATTTCTCTTGTTCAATTAGCATGGAAGGGTTTACTATCTACTCCTATAAAAAATTATAAAAGCACTTAAAATACGAACGAATGAAATTATGAGTGAAATGCGAAGTTTGAAATTGGAAAAGAATAAAAGAAAATTTGACTAATCTGTAACCAGGACTTAAAAGAAAAACAACCTATATACAAATAGAAAATTAGTCCAGTAAGAACATAAATCAAAAGATTAAGGCAAGGATGTGTTTTGTCAGCAGATTTATGTAATCAATACAATGAGACGAACTGGAAATAACAAGAAGTTCTATAAGGACTTATTAATGGCTGACAGAATGTGAACAACATAAGATACGCAGTAGAAAAACAGAAAACTCCTAGACAGAAGAATTGTTTTGTAACACGCACACGCGTGTTAAAATCCTCGCAATATTTAGTATTGTTGACGTTCTCTGTAACATTTTTGTCGAGATTTACAAACTCTGCCTTTCGTACGATTTCGCAAATCAATCTATGAAATTTGAATTAGCTGATTTGTTTGGAAAAATACTTTGATGAAAAACCATAGTTCGCAGTTTAATAATTAATTTAATTTAATTTTGTAGCAATTCAAGATTTTACACTAGAGTTAAGCCTGTACAAGACACAGAAACCACTCGAGTCATAAGGGTTAAGATAAGGGGTTAGTTTACAATACAAATACCACAATATTATGCAAGTGTTTATCAGAGAAGCCTCTCTAAGGGCTACCAAATTGTTCGAGCTCCTAACGACCAGTCGGATGCAGCAGCTAGAAATCCGGTAACATCACAATGGAAAGTCACAACCAATGTTTAGTCCGAGCAGCACAAAATAAAGACAGTTAAATCATTGTGTTCCTAATAGAATAAAGAAAGAGAAGCAGGTAAACCATATACTGAACACGGAACAAGGGATGAACCTCTACTCTTGTTCAATAAACATGGAAGTTTTTACTATCTACTCCTATTCTCCTGTAAAAATTATAAAAGCACATAAAATACGAAAGAATGAAATTATGACTGAAATGCGAAGTTTAATAATTAATGTAGTAAAGAAAATAGTGAGCAAAGAAGGAAAGATTGAAAACATCAGAAACAAAACAAAAAAAAAACAAAGAAATGAAATTAAAAAAAAATTCCGAACAGCAAAATGACATAAATTATTTAAGTTAACTTAAAATAGATTCTTCAGTTGTTTGGTTCCAATATTTAAATTGGACATTCCTACGGTTAGAGCATGCTGACATAATTTCAAAGTGACTTTGGTAAACGAACGTCGACATTAAAATGAATTGTATCATTTCGATGGCCGAAAACTTACGACTATCTCTGACTTGAGATAGGTAATGATGGTCCGGGCGTGAAGGTTCTATTTTCTTTGCGATCTACCTACCTTTCTTTTTTTTTGGCTTTTATCAAAAGAATTTAAGTTCTTCCCTGAAAGCAAGAACAACTAATTAATTACAAACGAATGGCAAATTTGAAATAATTAAAATGAAGTTTTATAAATTTTTAACATCGTATAAGTTCTAATATCCACATTCTTGGAAAAGCGTCAAGCGAAAGGAAAAAAAGGCTCCCCTTAACAGAATTGGCAATAAATTAATGTGATATATATATATATATATATATATATATATATATATATATATATATATATATATATATATATATATTCACACACACGCGGGTACACGTGCTGGGGCCAATATTAAGAGAAATTTTAAAACAATGGAAGATGAAGAATTTCTGAATTAGGATGGCATAGAAAAGTTAAAAGAACAAAATAAAAGGGTAACAAACAAAAATACAAAAAAGAAAAAATACGCAAAAACAATCAGGAAAGTTTTCATTTCAACGCTACGAACATACATTAAAGCTGGCGAAGTCATCTTATTTTAAGCGCTTGACCTAGAAGAGCTAAAACAATGGTGTTTGTCGCTCAGGAGTTGGTTTTATTTGTGATGTTAAATGGCGTCCTTATTTATGATAGATTCAAAATGGTTGTACCTGAGATGAAAATAAGAAATCTGATGGACAATATTTTGACGTGGACGAGGGTTCACCAGCACTCTTCTAGACAGGAAGCAAGCTAAATATATTCAACGAGCGTGGAGAAGATATCTACTTAAGGAAGCGATTTAATTTCGCCAAGATTGCGGACAGATCTGGGCCAAGGATCTTCCCAACACCTACAGGGAATTTATCCGGACCCAGTAGCGTTCTTATATTAAAGGCTTTTGGTAAGTCTGGATACTTACCGAACCGATACAGACAAATCACAAAGATTGTGTTCTGTGAATGGTGGAAGTCAAGTAAGGAATGATGCATATCGTCTACTCTCGTGTTAGAAGCAAGAATGAGATAACCTCAGGACCATTTATAATTAAGAGCACTGACTGCTTGACTCTTGAGTATTACGTTTGCAATTTTCCAGAATTCGCGGAATCTAAGTTTCTTTGTTGTCTAATTTGGCTTGGACTGGTTAGGAATAGCGGCACTTTGCATTTTTTCAGTATTCTCTTGCAATCATTGCGCTCATTTTTAAATGAGGCAAGGGTTCTGCTGCGCTCTCCCTTCTGACAGAATAGTGATTACGATGGGCCATGGCCCCAGATCATTCTGGCATACAACAGGAGCATTTTTCAATTGATCGTATAGAGTACACGTCTATATCTTACAATGAATTAGCGTATAATAGTAGAAATATAAATTTCGAGAAGACTATAATACGGTAATAAGTCACGGTAGAGTAATGGATTGCGGAATTTGAGAGCTCTGTTCGAATTCAATCGGATTCATTATATTCACTTACGTGCTAATAACCATGCGGAAGGTATGAATCTGACTTTTCTATCACCAGATTTGGGTAAATGATAGGCAAACTGAGTTTTATAGGCTTGGGTGGCAACCGGTCTAGGAGAAGGAAAACCCTGAATTCAAAACAGTATGTAGGCCTGGCGAAGTATATACTAAGGTAAGAATCATTCGCATTAACTTGGGGATCTCGACGACGGTCGACTCCTTAACAGACTGGGTTCTATAGCCTTTGATGGCAACCGGAGTAGAAGGAAAACCCTGAATTCAAAACAGTATGTAGGCCTGGCGAAGTATATACTAAGGAAAGGATCATTCGAATTAACTTGGTGATCTCGAATACGGTCGATTCTTAACAGACTGGGTTCTATAGCCTTGGATGGCAACCGGTCTAGGAGAAGGAAAACCCTGAATTCAAAACAGTATATAGGCCTGGCGAAGTATATACTAAGGAAAGGATCATTCGCATTAACTCGGTGATCCCGACTCTGGTCGACAATATAACAATCTTCAAATAATGTCAAAAATTTAATGCACACAAAAGCCAGCAGTATCAGAAAATCAGTTCAATAAGAAAGTAAAACTTATCACTAGGATTCTAATGTGTATTTTTCCAGATAGAAACGGATAAAGGAAAATGTAACCTTCTTCTTCTCACAGGAAGAAAAATGTTTATTATTATTATTATTATTATTATTATTATTATTATTATTATTATTATTATTATCACCATCATCATCATCATCACCACCATCATCAGAACGCTATCAGGAGTAGAAATACAAACGCAGAAATGATTTTACATTTGTTTCATAGATTATACAGACGCATTTGAGAAGGTATCATTAAAAGAACTTGAAATAGGAAAAGAATAAAAGAAAATTTGAACAATCTCTAACCAGGACTTAAAAGAAAAACAACCTATATACAAATAGAAAATTAGTCCAGTAAGAACATAAATCAAAAGATTAAGGCAAGGATGTGTTTTGTCAGCAGATTTATGTAATCAATACAATGAGACGAACTGGAAATAACAAGAAGTTCTATAAGGACTTATTAATGGCTGACAGAATGTGAACAACATAAGATACGCAGTAGAAAAACAGAAAACTCCTAGACAGAAGAATTGTTTTGTAACACGCACACGCGTGTTAAAATCCTCGCAATATTTAGTATTGTTGACGTTCTCTGTAACATTTTTGTCGAGATTTACAAACTCTGCCTTTCGTACGATTTCGCAAATCAATCTATGAAATTTGAATTAGCTGATTTGTTTGGATAAAAAAAAAATATAGTTCGTGGTTTAATAATTAATTTAAATTAATTTTATAGCAATTCACTTTTTTACAGTAGGTTTAACCCTGTACAGGACACAGTAGCCACTCGAGGCCGAGTGTTATGATAACGGGTAGTTTATAATGACCGGACGGGAAGATAACGGTTAACTGAAGAATTCAACAGGTTGAGATTGTAGTGGCGAGGGAACATCCTCTAGGGAGTCAGTTACATAGGACAGTGGTTCGTGGGAAGAAACTGTTTGAGTGGAACTTAATTCCCGGTGATGGAATACGGAGGGAATATGTTTGGCTTTCTACTATCTGACCTGGTGGAACCAGATGACATTCGTCCGAGCACTTTCAATAGTAGTAACGATAGAGTAGAGCCACCTCCCTCCAGTGATAGAGAGGCTGGAGTGTGGAAAATGATTCTTCTCCTATACGGACACTGAAACGCTTTTAAACTCTAGCAAGACTGCAAAGTGAGGTTTGGACAGCTCCTGTCCAAATATAGCAACATTACTTCATCTTTCGCTCTTATAAAAATAGAGCATAGCATGAGAATTCAGGTATTTACTGGAGTTGGTCCAGGTGTGATTTTGAGGCCCAATATCCTCTCGAGTCACGTGGCCTACTCGAGGGAATATCTGTTCATCGTGATTGGCGGTAGTTTGGGATCTGATTGGCTGTGATGGAATGTAATCAGTTTGGTTTTAGGGGGATTGAATATAACCAGCTAGTTATTTTTCCCACCGGGGAGTTAAATAATAGATCGGAAAATAGGTCAGCTGCCAATCACTGTTCGTCAACTTTTAGAGGTGCGACTGTATATCGTCGTTTCCTCGGCATTTACATTTATGTAAACTAAAAAAAAGAAGTGGTATCTGGGGGACGCTTGTATTGAGCCCTCCCCCAGATGACTGGCCATTAATGACTACATTCAGCTATCTCCATTTTCGGAAGGATTTTATAATAGAGAAAATCCTTCTAGCGATTCCATAACTGGAGAACTTGTGTAGAAATCCTTTGTGCCAAACCTTGTCGAAGTCCTTCGAGATTTTTATGTTGTCGTCATTGCTGTATGTGTACCGTCAAGGGCCTCACTAATTCTGTTTTTAATGGTAGTTAGGACGGCAGAGGTAGTTCGGGCTGATCGAAACCCATAGTGATCCTCGCCCAAGAGACGGTTTCTATCCAGGTACTCGACAATTTTCTTATTGATTATAGTCACAAAAACATTGCTGAGGATACTGAGAAGACTAATAGGCTTATACTGGGAGTGGGGATCGATTACCCGGGTTCTTAACCGGACATATGCTTGCAACATTCTACATGTTTGGGAAAGATTTCTCCTTCAAGAAGCTGTTAAATATTTTTGCTAGTATCGGACATAATTCTGGGCTGATACTCTTAAGGAAGAAAACTGGAATTTTGTCTAGGGCAGTGGCTTTCTGGTAGGTGAGATTTTTTTATAAGTCTAGACACTGCTCTTGCTGAAATTAGTATATTGCTGAGACTGTGCTCAGTGAAAAGTCGGTGAGGGAATGGTCTTTGTCAACATTTTCTAAGAAAATTTCTTTTTTTAACAACGAAGAATAAAGTTCCTTTTTAACAGCGAAGAATAAATTCTTAGGATTTCTTACTCTTGAGCATGCGTCAATATTTTTTATAGAGATAAATTTCAACTTGTAATATATTTATAGTTTCTGCAAACGCTAGGCGTGCTAGAAACTAGATTGTTTACAGATTTACGAAAACAACGAAAAATATTCAAAATCGAGTTGTTTCGCTATTACTTGTGTTGTGGATTCCGAGATGAATTCGATCTCCAAGAAATGACAAACGCAATAATTAAATAGAAGAAATAAAATGTATTTACACAATCATACAAAGAGTAATACAGTTAGTAAGTCCAGGAACGTGGTTCGTAGCTAATACAGATAGATATATACAGTCTCGAAGTAGGACTTCCTTAGAGTCTACGTGCTTGTAACTGACTTCTACCAGAGGTTACCTCACACTAACTCCGTTCGTATATTCTCTCATTCTCCGACTACCGACTAGTATTTAGTCACCCCCCACAAGGGTATCATGTGGCACAAGGTTAGTTTAACGTGGGATCTCCGAGCCCGGGGGCTCGACCAAAAATATGCCCTTTGAACCCGTATAAACGGGTTCAGGGTCAAGTTTACCTCCTCGAAAGAGAATCCGCCCTTCGGCGTAGTCTCTTTCGGGTTCCTCCCTGCCCGAAGGCAGTGAGTTCAACCGTTCAGCCGGTCGTCCGACATCGACTGACATCCGACTACCGACTAGTATTTAGTCACCCCCCCCACGAGGGTATCATGTGGCACAAGGCCGGTTTAACGTGGGATCTCCGTGTCCGTGGGCTCGGCCAAAAATATGCCCATTGAACCCGTATAAACGGGTTCAGGGTCGGTTTTCTTCCCCGAAAGAGAATCCGCTCTTCGGCGTAGCCTCTTTCGAGTTCCTCCCCGCCCGAAGGTACAGAGTTCAACCGTTTAACCGGTCGTCCGACATCGACTGACATCCGACTACCGACTACCCTCACTGACTGTAACTCTGGATAATTAACGTCAGCAGTCCAGGTACACTTGGTAGAGTCCACTTATATAAAAAAGGGGTGCACCCCATTGTGGCACCATTTAACGAGGCAGAAAGGGAAAAGAAAGAAAAGAGGAAAAGAACAGGCATTTGATAAGCAAGAACACACACACGGCTAAGAGACAATGGATAAAAGGATATTTTGATAAATAACAAATGGCGAAAGAGTGTCATTACAATGACAGGGAAATTCTGAGTGGAAAGAGAGGGAAAGAAGGAAAGAATCAGATATGTTTTTGCATCGGCTGTGTTATCTAAGGATATGAAAACAAACTATTGGTACGGGAAGACATCTTATTATCAACTACAGACCGGCTGGCCAAAGAAAAAAAAAATTCAAATGAAAATGTTATTTCGATAAGTGACGAAAAACAGGCAACTAAAGGGAATTTGGACAGATATAAAATTATGTTATCAGAAATATGTACCGAAGGAAAATGAATGGGAGCCTAGAAATGTTTTTTTTTCTTTCTTCGAGGCGACAGACTGACTGGAACTTTGGAGATGTTTCTTTTTGAGACCGTGTTAGGAAGAACCACACATTCTGATAATTAGCGATGAAATACCTGACGTAAACCACGTGTAGAACAAGAGTTATTACCGCCATTGTTATATTGTCCCGTTCGCAACCAGAGAAATGATAACGGAAAGAGAAGAGATAATTTTTTTTTTAGTCAAGCAAGATATTTTTTTCTCTCTTCCTGAAACAAAGCCGTGGATTCGTCCACGCCCGACTAAGACATCATTGGTCGAGTGGTGATCACGTGACGCACGAGGGAGGCTGGTTGCAGCCCATCTGGAGGATGAGCAAGAGAGGTTTCTACGAAGATGTGGGGAGGGCAGTTCACGCCCCTCTGAAGTATGATGAGAAGGTTGGAGTGAGGAAAGGTTCCCAAAAATGGAAAAAGGTGGCAATTCCTAACCAGAGAGGTGGATATGTATTTAGAATTATCGAGGACCCCCCCCCCGGCGCCGACAAACTCACCCCGGTTTTGGTCGGCGCCCATATAAATGAAGCCACAACGAGCAGAGTTGAGTCCCAGCAGTTCCCAGAGTCAGTCTCCAGTTGAAGCAAGCTTCGCAGATAGCTGACCAAGATTCACGCACATTCC
This sequence comes from Acanthosepion lycidas, assembly GCA_963932145.1. Lineage (NCBI taxonomy): Eukaryota > Metazoa > Mollusca > Cephalopoda > Sepiida > Sepiidae > Acanthosepion > Acanthosepion lycidas. Next base: position 79,125,881 of record OZ010591.1, on the reverse strand, counting down.
GGACCCCTCTTCAAGCCAAGAACAATTATTTTGAAGAGCGATTTAGATCCAGATCACCGAAATAAGTTTTTTTTCTTTTGACTTTCGTCCAAAGACCCACTTTGATACTTTGAACTTTTGAGTTTTCATTTTATTGTCTTCTATGCATATTTGTGTGATATCACCCCCGTTGAACTCGGTTTGCAGTACGGCCCCAACCACTGTTTGATCTCGTCTGCCTAAGATCAATTCACAACGTGGTTAGGCAGACTGGGAATCAAAGTAGTTACTTCGGTAACCAGGCGTTGGAAGCGAGTTGGGAACGACGAGGCTGATATCAAATCTAACCAGATTCCCACCAGAATCACCAAAAGGTTAGAACGTCACATTTGGAGCAGCGACACCCGAACGGAGCAGCGAGGAGCGAACGGCTGGCGCCGCGGCGAGGACGTCACAATTGGTGCTGTTTAGGGACGTCACAGTTGGTGCCGTGGTAGACTAGGATAGAACGTCACGGTTGGCGCTGCGACCAGGGGACGACGTCACAACTGGTGCCGTGACCAAGGATAGGACCCTGGAACATCCACTGCCACAATTAGTCCCGTGACAGCAGGACAGGATCCTGGATCGACCGCTGTTTCTTAGAAATTTCGAATAGGACTCAAAACGACCCGGGACCGAGAGGAACGAGAACAGAATCGTCTGTAAGGTAGGATACTTTGCTTGATTTCCCAACCTCGATTGTTGCTGCGTAGATTGTCTTTCTCTTTAAATATGTCGGACTATGATTCAGATAGAGCAGCGGGGGATGAAGAGGGGTTTAGACAAGGGTTGTCAGCTGACCTGAGAAAGTTGTTGGGTGGACCGAGGGTCCCAGCATTTGACGGCAGTGGGAAAGATTTCAAAAACTGGCTGGCAATCCTGGAGAAGAGCTGAATTATATATGAACTCACAGATCAAGAGACCCTGTATCTGGCATATGATGCCACAAAGGGGAAAGCCTCTGAGTTTATGAAGGAGCTCTTGGAGAGTCAACCCCACTTGTCTTGGGAAAGATTAAAGGGACTATTGACCAAGGAATTCACCGACGCCTATAGAGGCCATGAGGACCCTCTTAAAGCTGACACAGCTGCGGGACGAAACCCCTGGAGAATTGGGGGCCCGAGCGGGGAAGCTGTCATCATTGGCCTTCCCAGAAGTGGTTAGAGACAATGCGGTCATGCAGGCCCAGTTAGCAGACCTGTATGTGGAGGCCCTAAGTGACGAGCGTGTTCGTCACGACGTGCTGAAAGAGGGGCCGGTGAGACTAATTGCAGCAATAGATCTGGCCAAGGAGAGTCAGGGCGTATGGGAAAAGGTAAAAAGGTGTGGAAGGAACCAGATACTAAGTCAAGAGGTCGGAAAAAGGGGGAAAGGTGGAAGACCCCCCGCGTGGAATCGGAGGGTCAAGCTAGAAGTAGATCAGCCTGAGGTGTGGGAAGAAGACCCCAATAGAAAGGCATGGTCAACCAGGCATGGATTTTATAAGCCCACGCCGGGCAGATACGGGCTGGTCTGCTGGACCTGTGGGCATGAGGACCACAGAGCGGCGGAATGTCCGACGAAGTGGGGTTTGCCCCCAGACTTCGAACAGGACAGGTGCACCAGGTGTGGAAAGAGAGGACACCTGGCCAAGTGGTACGGGCTGAGAAAAGGCGCCCCACCGATATTAACAAAGAAGGCCGAGCCCAAGAGACAAGACCAGGGAAAAGCCAGCGGGAGGGTAGCCCAGTTAAAAACAAAGGGAAATAAAAGCTTGGACCAGTGGTCGGGCGAGCCGCTTGGGTAGAGGACAGGTCCCACTGGGAGTAAACGAGAGGTTAGCCCAGTTGAAGAGAAAAAGAGCAAAATGTTGGACATGTGGTCAGGTGGGCCACTTTGCGGCGAACTGTCCGGCAAGAAGGTGCTGGTTTTGTAGGAGACCAGGGCACTTGAAGAGAAGCTGTATCCTTAGGAACAGCCGCGGGAGACTGGGAGAGGTCCAGCCGGGCCCGCCCAGGTGCGAAAAGCGCAGAACTCCCCCCCGTAAGAATAATGAAGGTGATTTATTGCTGCTGGCGCCTATGGCTGGGATGACCCAAGGGTGGGGGCCCAGGAAGAGGAAAGCCCAAGTGTTCTCTTCGCTAACGCAAGAGAAGGAGCTATCCTGTAGAGCAGAGATAGGGGGTAAGGCGATGAAAGCTCTGGTAGACACAGGAGCATCTGTGTCATTGCTGAGAGAGAAAGCATACAGGCGGGTGAAACGGAAGAGTAGGTTACGGGAAGCGGACATAGAGGTCACGTAAGCAGATGGAACCCCCTGAAGATAAAAGGGATGGTGAGGCTCCCTGTGAGGATTGGGAAATTAAGAAGCACCCAAAATTTTTACGTAACCCCCGACCTGTGTACGGAGGCAATCTTGGGAGACGATTGGCTCCGGGGCCAGAGGGCCCAGATAGAGTTCAACCCCACTGTGCTGATAGTGAGTGGCGAGAGAACGCCATTGGGATGCCCACCGGAAGAAGATATAACAATAGTGGTGAAGGAAGATGTAAAGCTACCCCCTAAAACGGCGGTGTCGGAAAAGGGTAGGTTAATATCAGGGAAGAAAATAGGAAAAGGACCCCTGCAGTTGGTCCCTGTGGAAGGGAAGGGCCTAGAAGAGAATGAGGTAACTCTGTGTGAGATGGTGGTGGAGGCAGCTGAATTAGTGCCCATTATGATGGTGAACCCGGCCCAAAAGACTATAAAGGTTAGGAGAGGGGAAGAGATAGGGAAAGCGCTAACCCTACGGACTCTGAATCGGGTGAGATTCGAAGAGGAACGAAGAAAACTTGTAGAGCAAACAGAAGGAATAGTGGACGAAGATATATTAGCGCCGGGTCAATTTAGAACCAGGGTGGGAGGTCTGCTGAGGGATAATCGAGATGTGGTAGCCCAGTCAGTTAGGAAGTAAATTTACGGGTAAATGACAAATCGGTTAGGGGAGGATTGTGGCACCATTTAACGAGGCAGAAAGAGAAAAGAAAGAGAAGAGGAAAAGAACAGGCATTTGATAAGCAAGAACACACACACGGCTAAGAGACAATGGATAAAAGGATATTTTGATAAGTAACAAATGGCGAAAGAGTGTCATTACAATGACAGGGAAATTCTGAGTGGAAAGAGAGGGAAAGAAGGAAAGAATCAGATATGTTTTGGCATCGGCTGTGTTATCTAAGGATATGAAAACAAACTATTGGTACGGGAAGACATCTTATTATCAACTACAGACCGGCTGGCCAAAGAAAAAAAATTCAAATGAAATTGTTATTTCGATAAGTGACGAAAAACAGGCAACTAAAGGGACTTTGGACAGATATAAAATTATGTTATCAGAAATATGTACCGAAGGAAAATGAATGGGAGCCTAGAAATGTTTTTTTTTTCTTTCTTCGAGGCGACAGACTGACTGGAACTTTGGGGATGTTTCTTTTTGAGACCGTGTTAGGAAGACCACATATTCTGATAATTAGCGATGAAATACCTGACGTAAACCACGTGTAGAACAAGAGTTATTACCGCCATTGTTATATTGTCCCGTTCGCGACCAGAGAAATGATAACGGAAAGAGAAGAGATATTTTTTTTTTTAGTCAAGCAAGATATTTTTTTCTGTCTTCCTGAAACAAAGCCGCGGATTCGTCCACGCCCGACTAAGACATCATTGGTCGAGTGGTGATCACGTGACGCACGAGGGAGGCTGTTGCAGCCCATCTGGAGGATGAGTAAGAGAGGTTGCTACGTAGATGTGCGGAGGGCAGTTCACGCCCCTCTGAAGTATGATGAGAAGGTTGGAGTGAGGAAAGGTTCCCAAAAATGGAAAAAGGTGGAAATTCCTAACCAGAGAGGTGGATATGTATTTAGAATTATCGATGAACCCCCCGGCGCCGACAAACTCACCCCGGTTTTGGTCGGCGCCCATATAAACGAAGCCACAACGAGCAGAGTTGAGTCCCAGCAGTTCCCAGAGTCAGTCTCCAGTTGAAGCAAGCCTCGCATATAGCTAACCAAGATTCAAGCACATTCCGGACCCCTCTTCAAGCCAAGAACAATTATTTTGAAGAGCGACTTAGATCCAGATCACCGAAATAAGTTTTTTTTCTTTTGACTTTCGTCCAAAGACCCACCGAAACACCAATTTCTTAGAGAGTAGACAACTTGAAGTGATAAAACTTGCCTAGCGGAAAACGACGTGTCACAATCCATAGAACGGGTCGGGAGATAGATGCAGGCCTATGTATTGAACAACTAGACATAAAGTTTGTTACCTTTTTCTTTGATACTTTGAACTTTTGAGTTTTCATTTTATTGTCTTTTATGCATATTTGTGTGGTATCACCCCCGTTGAACTCGGTTTGCAGTACGGCCCCAACCACTGTTTGATCTCGTCTGCCTAAGATCAATTCACAACGTGGTTAGGCAGACTGGGAATCAAAGTAGTTACTTCGGTAACCAGGTGTTGGAAGCGAGTTGGGAACGACGAGGCTGATATCAAATCTAACCAGATTCCCACCAGAATCACCAAAAGGTTAGAACGTCACATTTGGAGCAGTGACACCCGAACGGAGCAGCGAGGAGCGAACGGCTGGCGCCGCGGCGAGGATGTCACAATTGGTGCTGTTTAGGGACGTCACAGTTGGTGCCGTGGTAGACTAGGATAGAACGTCACGGTTGGCGCTGCGACCAGGGGACGACGTCACAACATAACAACTTGTTTACTCCTCTCCCCTCTTTCGATTGGTCAATGTAGGGCTATTTTAGAGGGAGAAACTGACGTGCGGGTTAATGAAAGTCACTTCATTTTATATACAGGATTCCGTAAAGGAATGCATAAAAGAAAGTTTAAACATGAACTGTTAGAAAATAAAATGTGTAGTTGTAAACAAAAAGATAGGCCAAGGTGTATGCTAATTTTGAGGACGGCATGATCATATCAGGCGCAGAAGTTTTACGTACTGCGGGCGAACCTAACGTATGATAGAATGTGTTTCAAAGGAATCTGAAGTCACATTGTAATGGTAATAGTAATGTTAATATTACCCGTTTCCTTATAAGGAAACATGCATTGACCAAAGAGTCAGTGCTATATTCGGTTGTGATTCATAGAATTTTCCCTTAAAAGAATATTTCAGGAAATAGGTTTCACAAGTCAGCCATCCGTGATCGTCATTTCTAGTATTGATGGAGCTTCCTTTCTTTGTATGAAGTCAAAGGCTATCTTCCAGAAACTATGCAAACCATTACGAGATTGGAAAAAATATTACTAGAAACAAGAATAAAACTAATCAGCTATTTAATATTCCAGATTCTGATTGACAGAAACTTGAAGAGACAGAAATATAGTTCTACTAACGAATGCTGGAAATACAACGAACGAAACAAGTTAGTGACAGAGAAACTTCAAAAAAAAAAATAAATAAAAAATAGAACTACAAACTAACGTATGCATAAAACCAGAAACATACAGCTAAATCGTCGGGAAACATAATGCGAAAAAAAATCATAAATCCTTCAAAATCTTCGGTATGAGGATCAGCTTTATTTAAAATGATTTCACCCCAAGCACGGCGATAAAGTCACGAAGACACTATAGGTTACACAGTGTAAAAGAACACGAGAAAACATTGGTACTGAGAAAAAAAAAACAATAAAAATCCAGGTTTAATACAAAAACAATGAGAAATGTGACGTCAATCCTGTAACTGAAAAAGAAAATGATAACATAATCAAGATGGTTTCTTTATACACTACATTCAAACAAAATGTTTAGAAGACCCCTCCCCATCGATACTAAAAATCGCTATAGCAGTTGCAGAAATTTGAGAAAACTATTTCATTGAAAAACAAAAACAGTTTAATAGAAAGATGTAATGAATTCAAGCGAAAGCAACACTGGTTGCTCGGTCTAGGAATACCGAATGATTCCTTATAAGGTAATAAATAATATGAACATAAACAATTAAATATCTTGTGAAAGAAGGTGAGAGAAACAATTAATTTCGAATGAATAGAAATAAAAACAAAATCAATACAATATGGTAGATTAAAAAGTTACTTATAGGAAGAAGAGACATAAAATCGTGGACAGCCATTATAATTTACGTTCTGAAACGATATCACATTTAAAAGAATCCAAAATACTACTGCATAACAATCTTTTTTCATTAATATATAGGCGAGTGGCCCTTTGACAAGGCAAATTTCATTAGTACGATGAAAATATTTATTTACTGATGCCCTTTCAAACAGCAATAAATAAATAAGTCCCTACACTATTGATTCAAAAGTGTATATTTTATACAACAAATATTTAAATTTTAACATAATGTATTTCCTGAAAATAGGCTTAAGTTGGTACTAAATACCAGTGTCGTATGTTTAAACTCACACAGAGAATATTTTTGTAGTTATATATGCTACGTCATTAGTTATTATTCCTTCTTTTCTGTTCCACCTGAGCAACAAGTCCACTGGCGAGAGAGTTAACGGCGACGGGGACAGTTAAATGATTAAAAACTGAACCGAAAGATGGTAGCTAGCAACTGCCCCACACAGTTACATGTGGCAAAGGGCCGAATTTAATGTCGGGTTCCCAAGCCCGTAGGCTCGACCAAAATATCCCTGTAGACCCTGCATAAACGGGATCAGGTCTGTCTACCTCAACAGACTAGACCCTGCTCTTCGGCATAGCCTCGTCCGGGTTCCTCTCTGCCCGAAGGCATAGAGTTCGACCAGCACAGCTGGAAAAGATTCCAACTAGACTGAACTGAAAGACACTGATACATCAAAAACGACGGGAGAGTCCATCATCGTATATTAGTCGTGAGAGAAATTCTTATTGTTAATGGGAAACATCTGAGAGTAAAGCAAATACTTAATACTTTTTGAAAAAGAATATTTGATTCTAAATTTCTGAACGAAAAATTTATGTTAAAAATTTGAAACAATATTTCAAGTGGATAAGATTTGAATCTGACAGAATATAATAGGATTCATTTATTTCGTTTACATATGATAAAAAAGACATACACAGCTTAATGTCAATAAATTGAATATTTGAATAGGAAAGGCTTACACGAGAAATTTACAGAGATGACATTTGATAAAACCAAGTTAGAAGATATATTTTCTAGGTTGCTTTTTATAATCTCATACGCTGAAATTATCCACCATAAGGATCGAAGTGAAGAACTTAACACGATTAGAATATTAACTGTTTGAAATCATTTAATATATCTGGAATTTACATTTTGTTTGGGAATATTTGTTATATTAATTCATCATCTCTCTATATTTCTGAGATGAGGTATTATATACACTATTTATATTATTCTGACTATTGTCCTCATCTTTGTTGCCATATTTATCAGAATGTTTCGGCCGTTGTAATCTCTGGCCTTCTTCAGATGGTTTGAATGTCGAACTGAACCCTTTACTTCGCTCGCTGGGTTAGACACATGGTACAGTGGATAAAGGTGTTAGTTAGATCCAGTGACAGGACCCAAAGGGTGTGAGTTCAATACCTGATTAAGGCGGTGGAGAACTTGGAGAGGGGAATTAACAGGAGATAACTGATGTCTGACATCCATTAGACATAGCACGTGGAACTAGAACTGTCTACCCCAACGAGGGAATTAAGGGTTCCGTTCGAGTTTCCAACCACCTGAAGAAGGCCGGAGCGTACAACGGCCGAAACGTTGTTATTAGTATGGCAACAAACACGAGGACAACAGTCCGAATAATGTAAATAGTGTAAGTCATCATCATTAGATTTGTGTGCGGATGCATAGAACATTTTTCATTTCTTGGCTTACGGCCACATCACGTGGAAACACTGGTTCTCGTACGATCACCGGAATTAAGCAACGTCGGACTTGATCAAAACCTCGATGGGTGACCAGTAGGGACTATCAGGTTAACTAAACTTGTATGTGTGCGATGTGTAATGCGTAATGGCTCGGAATTGTTAACTCCTTAGAAAGGAGTTTCAATTCCCGTTGTGATCGTTATATTCACTTAGGTGCAAATGCCATTGCGAAATGTACGAATCTACGTCGTCTCTCCCAGCTATGGGTTAATTAAGATTCGTATCACTAGATCATTATTAATAAAAATCTTACAATCTAAACATATTTCCTGGCTTTAAATAACATGCAAACGGTTGATAAAACGAATCACTCTATCAATCATTTCACATTTCTTAAAAAACAATATATATATATATATATATATATATATATATATATATATATATATATATATATATATATATATATATATATATATCACCGTGTAGGACATATAAAAAGAACAGCGATAAAAAAAGAATTAAATCGCACATCTAGGCTGCACATCGAGGCGCATTGGACTCCAATAATTTGAAATTGAAATTTAAACTTCAGCATCGCAATATCTTTAGCTATTCTTCAAGATTCTTATTTATAACGAACATTTTCATTGATATTTTTATCCCACCTTCTACATATAAATAATTTAATCAATGAGAAAGTTATTTTAGTCATTTTTTAAGGCCCCAAAATTTTGCATAGAATACTTCTGGCCTGACTTCTCATCCAGTTTCATGTAATTATGCTTATATTCTTCACAAATGATTAGAACACACCATAATTTTTTACCCAAAATTTAAAAATTTTCTCTCACTCTTCATTATAATGCATTATATTTTTTTAATACTTCCTTATATGATACAAAGCAAAACAATAAGTTATAAGTGTTTGAACTGCTAGAAAAATTTGGGAATGATACTGGAATAATCCAGAACATGTATTGTCAGCAAACAGTATATATATATATATATATATATATATATATATATATATATATATATATATATATATATATATATATATATATATATATATATGTATGTATGTATGTATGTATGTATGTATGTATGTATATGGTGGAGTAATGGATTGAGGAATGGGAGAGCCGAGTTCGAATAAAACTCGAATCCATTACATTCACTTACATGCTAATACACTTGGAAAAGGTATGAATCCTCACCTTCTCCCCGCCCCCGCACCCAAAGCTAAGGGTAAATAGCAGAACAGACCAGGATCTATAGCCTTGTATAGCAACCGGTCTACCGTAGAAAGAAAATGGCAACATACTGCGAGAAAAATCTGCCTCGTCAATCATGTATTAAAAGATACATGATCGCCTAAGCGTGCATCACGCATAACACATTACTGACTGATATATAAAAAATAGAATGGATTTATAATAATGGATTTATCTTATCACCAGACGTGTTCAATATGTACAGTTTGGCAATTCTGAGAGAACTAGATATCCTACCAGCATTCATTATTAGCGGCCACAATCATAAAAAATAGGATTTGTAGATGGCGCATGGTTGATAACAGACAGATAAAGGAAACTATTTGAAAGAGAAAATGTAGTGAAGGAAAACGAGAAGAAGAAAGTACTAAACATTAAGATTATAGAATTCATGTTTGCTAGCTAAAGGAACAGACCAACATTTAACTTAAAAATTGGTGATACTGAAATCACAACAAGTAAAACAATTGAAATATCTAGGAAGTGTTTTAACAGAGGACGGAAAGTGCGACAAACATATCAGAAGGTGGATTGAAGTAGCGAATGATGCCTTCCAAAAGCAAAGCGAAGTATTAAGAAACGGGAAAATTTCGTTATAAACAAAGAAAATGCACTGAAATTTTACCTAATAGTGCTCCTACTTATGTTGCAGGGATTACTGGATTATCTAATCACAGATGAAAAAGAGGCGCGAAACAACAGAATTCGGATTTGACAGGAGGATGTTGAGAATAGCATGGACGGAACATTAGAGCAACGGCAAAGCTGTAGTGGAAATCGAAATAAAAGAACACTTTTTATTAACACCAGAAAGAGACAGTTGAAATTTATAAATAATATCATAATGAGGAAAGAGAGCTTAAAAAATTTAAAGAATAACCTACCTAGCGTGTATTAGTAAATGGATAACAGAACACTGTTTATGAGAGTTAAAATAAGAAAAATAGTAAGAGTTAGAAAGGACAGAACATTGGCAACTGGGCACGTAGAAAAAATATCTATAGATTGTGGCTATTTTTTTTTCTTTATTACGGTTTTATATTTCTGGAATAATTGAACATGAATACATTTCTAGACCTTGAATAATCATTCGACTCTGGGGTAATTACTTAACTCTAATTGGTTCTTTTATGGATGATTAATTGCTACTCGATCTTGTGACTCGTCATTTAAAAGTTATTTGCAGACAACTTTCGTCTTTCGTTCTGCTCTTTCGTATGGCTAAACAACTCACTGACTTTTAGCGTCAAGCTATCGTATTTTTCACTGAAGAAATTCTGACCTGGAGATTTACGAACTGTGCAAAAATTCTTCCTGAATTTTTCAGTTACATTAGTAGTCAGCTTTTTTTCTTCGGTTGTTACCCGTCTTTCTAAAATTACCGCTTTTTTTGCTGCGTACCCTAAGATATTCCCAGCACATTTTTAATTGCCTTGCTTTGTTGTTTGATAATAGTCTTTCACTGAAAACAACAGAAATGAATAGGGGTTAAGAATTTTTTTTAATCAGCTTTCTGTATATGTGACCACTGTTGTGCTAAAATGTTTATTCCAGGTTTATTTTAAATCCACATTTGATTAGTAATCAGGGTTATATATTCGTGAATGCAGTTGGTTCCCTTAAAAGAAAATTACCCTTAGACTAGACTTAATACATTCAAAATCTATTCATTATTCTACCTTTTATTATTTTCATATTTTCTCTTAAATTTTCGTTATTTCTCCATTCCTTTTTTTTTTACTAACAGGCTAAACTTCGTAGAAAATGGAATGATCTGTAAAAAGCGTCAAAGAAGATTACGTCTTTTCAAAACTATTACTCTAAATTCTTGAGTCCGCTTGTTTCATATCGTCCATATAGCGGATATATGAGAGAACTTACAAACACAAAAAAAGACGACAAAATATTTGTTTGTCTCAGACAGGATCAGAAGACTTGAGACTATTCTGCAAAATACTTATCTGCGGTGAACCGGCCACAGTTAAAAAAAAAACAAAAAACGGGTGGCTATCTTATCCGTATGTTTTGGCCAAGGAGTTATGCAAGGTAGTGTTTTATTCTATGGTGTTCTTTGTTTGTAGGAGTAGGCAGGAAGTGCAGTTTATGATTATATAGGGCAGCTAACGTTTAACCCGAGACTTAAAGAGATTAAGAAAATTTCCTGCAGGGAGTCTGTTCCACAAAGCAAGATGTCGGGAAGCAGCTATGTACGTAGAACTAGGCTTACGGAGAAAAGGTGTGCGACTGATTTGACGAAAACGCTTTCTTGATAGATAGGAATCCTAATCGTCTTTTGGATCAAACAACGTCAATAGATTTTTTTTTTGTTTTGATTTTTACCAAAATAGATCGAGCGGTCGGATCCCGCAAATTCCTTCGCCAAAATGTTTCAGAAAAGAAATCATGTGCAGCAATTCTAACATGTCTGCAGACTTCACCAGTTTCGAAACATTTTGCAGTTGCTTTCGAACATCAGGTTACTTCCCCCACATTAGCCTCACAAGCAGAAAACTTACAACATTTTTTTTTTCTTTTCTGTTTTCTTAATCTTTAGTAACGATCATTATTTATTGCTTCTCTTTAGCTGTGTTTATATATACAGTGTAACCCGGATATAAGAGAGTTGTCGGGACCGGAGATAAAGTATCTTATATCCGGGTTTCTCTTATATCCAGGTTTGGTCTACTTTATATACATTAACACAGGCTCTAATTTGGGACCAGACAAAATCTCTCTTATATCCGGGTTTCTCTTAAATCCGGGTTACACTGTAGTTAGTCCTTAATTAATGTTAAATCATACCCAAGTTTTCATTTTATATTAAAACCTATTATTCTTGTTCGTTATTAACTTTCTTTTCCTTCAAAAAATACTTTACTCATCTATTTGGTTTAAATATCAAGTTAGTCTTCCACTTGATGCTACTGTCCCTTCTTCCAACAGTTTTCAATTCAGAGTTGAGCTGCCCCTAGACTAACTACAGAGAAAAGTCTGATCGGCTATTTTACCTCCAGCTGGCTCGCAGGCTAAAAAAAAGTATTCATAATTTTCCCAACGATATTTTTTTAAGTAAAGATAATGTCTTGATCTCGTCAATACCACTAGCCGTGCCTTTAACCGCTATACATTACTTTATTGCCTTATCCGACCATTTTAATTTTTCTTTCATCTTTACTTCTTCATGACACATAACTTGTGTTATTCTGTTTCGTTATCCTTACATTTTGAATTTTAGTCTCTTCTTACAGATATTGTTTCTTTTGTTCATAATTTATGCTCACATACATAACGCTTTATGTTCTACCGCATTTAACATGATCTGCTCAACGATAGACGAAGTGTTGTGTTCTACAATAGTCAACATTTTAAGCTCTACAATAGTCAAAATATCCTGTTTAACGGTAGTCATCATTTACTGCG
>OZ010591.1:79048339-79103339 GCA_963932145.1 Acanthosepion lycidas | reverse complement strand
TTTGTGTTTATTGAAAAAATTAATCAAAGAGATACATTAATTGCATTCAATTATTTGAGATCAAAATAATTTACACGTTCTTACAGTGAAGGACGTAAATTGTGCGTTGAATAAATTGTCGTCTGCATTACGCAAATATGAAAATAAAGATGATATCTCATTTTAACAGATATACTTGTCAAAATTGCACAAAAATATACTGAAATACTAAATAGTAAATTTATTCAATAAAATCGCCACTATAACATAGATAGATAGATAGATAGATAGATAGATAGATAGAAATTCAGATAGATAGATAGATAGATAGATAGATAGATAGATAGATAGATAGATAGATAGATAGATAGAAATTCAGATAGATAGATAGATAGATAGATAGATAGATAGATAGATAGATAGATAGATAGATAGAAATTCAGATAGATAGATAGATAGATAGATAGATAGATAGATAGATAGATAGAAATTCAGATAGATAGATAGATAGATAGATAGATAGATAGATAGATAGATAGATAGATAGAAATTCAGATAGATAGATAGATAGATAGATAGATAGATAGATAGATAGAAATTCAGATAGATAGATAGATAGATAGATAGATAGATAGATAGATAGAAATTCAGATAGATAGATAGATAGATAGATAGATAGATAGATAGATAGATAGAAATTCAGATAGATAGATAGAAATTCAGATAGATAGATAGATAGATAGATAGATAGATAGATAGATAGATAGATAGAAATTCAGATAGATAGATAGAAATTCAGATAGATAGATAGATAGATAGATAGATAGATAGATAGATAGATAGAAATTCAGATAGATAGATAGATAGATAGATAGATAGATAGATAGATAGATAGATAGATAGATAGATAGATAGATAGATAGATAGAAATTCAGATAGATAGATAGATAGATAGATAGAAATTCAGATAGATAGATAGATAGATAGATAGATAGATAGATAGATAGATAGATAGATAGATAGATAGAAATTCAGATAGATAGATAGATAGATAGATAGATAGATAGATAGATAGATAGATAGATAGAAAGAAATTCAGATAGATAGATAGATAGATAGATAGATAGATATCCTGAGATATATGCCTATGTAATAATCAGCCTACTCCTATATTATATATGCACATCGAGATTGTTTGCAATGTAATCCTTATCCTAAAGCAATAATTCTTAAGCTCTGCTCGTTACTCAACATTTAACTGGTCATCACATCGAACTCAATGACATGAAGTGGATCTCTTCAAGTTGAAATTATTTGCTCGCTATAATTCAGAGCCCATAGCTATTAAAAGCAAATCACATGAAAATATCAAAAAAGAAAAATTTTCTGCAACAATTTTTTTTACAACAGAATTAACGGAGAAACAAATATCAATACATCGTCTTACAACTCTGGAAGCGACAGAAAAAAAATTATAGTAAAGAATTATAGCGAACTGACTTTCCAAAGAATGAATTGAAAAAGAAGACCGCTTTTCAAAATTCAGTTTGACATTCATTGTATCTTCAAGGCTAGGTTTTTTGGGTTTTTTTTTTTTTTGTGGCTTTTATTTATTCCTGTGTGTATACGCATGTGTTTTGTTGGAAGAGATTGCAATTTGTGTAAATAAACTGTGACATTTTCTAAACTTTCAAAATACAAAGTAAACATTTTGGCACGTATTCCCCTCTCTATGTATATATCGCTCTCACACACGAGCACGCTCTCTCTCTCTTTCTCTCTTTCTCTCTCACTCTCTCTCTCTCTCTCACGTGCCCTCTCTCTCTCACGTGCACTCTCTCTCTCACGTGCACTCTCTCTCTCTCTCTCTCACACACAATCTCATCCCTCTTTTTGGCTTTTGTTTTGACTTTATTTAAAGAATCATGCAATTTGATCGTTTGTGTATTTTATCCAGTGTCGCAATAGGTTTCTGCTTAAACATTTTTAAACGTGCTTAACAATTTCAATAAGACTCTGGATAAAATGTTTCATTTCTCTCACTTTACCAGTGAATAATAAAATGTATTTATAAATCGTTTAAAACTTTGCTAATAAATTTCAAAAGAGAAATCAGTTATTTAATATCAACGTGAACTATATTTCTTTATTCATATCTTTCATACGACATACCTTCTGAATAACTAACATTAGAGTTGCCATTGTTTGTTTTGCATTAAAATGAATGCAATCTTTTTTTTTTCCAAAATGTTTCTCTTTATAACCTTTCCTTCCAAGTTCATATACGTTAACTAAAACGACTAAAGGTAATCTAGAGCCAAATATTGTATAAAGCTAAGGTTTTACAGACTAAGTGGCTATACGTGATGTTTGAGAAAAACTCAACATTTTTTTTAAATTTTAATTTGTTTTACTACTAATACTCTCTCAGTCATAAATTTATTCATCCATGTGATTCTACAGAAGCATAGTGAGGATACCTTATACCTAATATGTGAGCAACGACGAAGTTTTTTCAGAAAACAGAAACCAACAGGAAACATACTTAAGATAGAGTTGAATTTTCTAGGGAAGATAATGTAATGATATGGTCGGTCAACTTGACACCCCCAAAGCAAGTGCAGATTAGCAGGCGTGGAAACTGGCTTGTTGGTGTTTTGCATGGGCGAATTACCAAGCAGTTACAAGCAGTTCGTCAGAAGTGGAGACTGTGCCCGTCGCCTAGAGAGAGAAAGAGAATTTTTCTTTTCTGACACAAAATCGTACGAAAGTAAGAGAGAGGGAGATTTTTTCTTTTGTGACACAAAATCTTACGAAAGTATGATGTCTTGAAAGATGTGATACTTTCGGGAGAAGAGAGAGACAGAAGAAAAGAACACATAACCTACTTAATGAGATTGAATAAATGGTGCGTGGAACAAGGTTTAGGAGAAATAACAGAAAGAAAAAAATTATTAAGTATTACGAATGACAGGAAATTGTAGAGAGTTTTGAAGATATACGCCACATAAAGCAAAAACAATTTAAGAGCAAAATTCAGTAGCTTTGTAATTTTGGGCAGATAAATGGCTAAGAATGTGTTCGTGTGTAAACACGATGCTGGATGAAGAGCCTAATACGAGACAACAGCGGCTACATTAGAAACTTTATAACATGGAGATAAATTTCTTATAAGAGTAGAATATTTATGTAATATATTAGACTCAGCGGTGTATTTCTAATAGGGAATATACTGGTAATAGATGCAAACTAGTGATTAATGAATATCAAGGAAAAAACTGTCCATTTCCGCTGCAAGTTCGCTGGAGGCTGACTACTCGAATGCCGAACAAGCAGACCCGACCACAATAACCAAAAAGGAAGGCACTATCTAGAATTGATGCTGCGGTGACAGGGTTGACATGGTTTTTCTTCTTTTTTTTATTTCTTTTATACATCAGGCCACCGTTGAGATCACTATCAGAAGTGTAAACATCTGTATGTACTGTGTGTCGCCAAGTTTCCTGGCTTATTCAAAACACTGACGCTGGTCAGTGTGACATGTTCTGATGTATTTGTCATGGAGTCTTTGCGTCTCTTTTGGGGCTGTCTTTGATTTGCGGCTGGCAACACGGGGTCGAATCACACCATGGTCGAAGGTCACTTCTTGATGTTATCAGTCTGGTGACTTCTGTGGTACCGCTAGAAATAGGCTGAAAACCATATAACGGTCATGACAGGAGCCATGTTTATGCAACTGAATTGAAATAAGTGATCACGCTGTTTTATGCCCTCTGTCCCAGAAACAGTAACTGGGGTCCGCTCACCGTAATTGCAGTGGGCTCTGTGGGTGCTGAACAAAATCAAAATTGCCTGAGCAGGTGTCTGCAAAAAGGATTTTTCTGAAACTATTATCTGCCTGATAAGCTGTCATGATATCCATCACCTTGTCGAGTAGAGCGTTTTCTATACATTGGTATCTTGTTCGTTTCCTACTGGCATTGTCCTTGATTCGTCTTCAACCGCATGTCCTCAAGACTAGTAACCTACACTTGTTCTAAGTTTTTAAAGTTGGAGACGAATCCACATCGATGATGAGGAGGGAGAGATCAATGAGACTCAGGTGGGGACCATAGGTGACCGAAAACTGATATAAAAATCCATACAAACTAGCTACGAAGCTAAAATAAATAGCGAGATACGTAGACGTACGGTTTGCTAGCCAGAAATCTAGATAAATGCCTGTTATGTTAGTACACAAGTATCAACAAGTATCAACCGCTGAATAAATAGATAGACTTTGTTGAGAGCTACAATTAGTGAATGAAGATTCACCTTTCGAGAGGTAATAAAAAATGTCATATCCAATTTAATTTTAACTTATTGCTCTAGTCAAATATTGAAATCAGATATTGAAATACATTAAATTATATTTTGACGTATATTAATTGCTAGTATGAATATAGATCATTCATTTTTATTCTATATGTGTATGGTTAGATAGAGATTCGACTCATCGCGGACAGTTTTTCAGGAACATGACTGATTTTGAGACAGAGATACATATTTACAGACTATGATAGATAGACAGATAGATAGATAGATAGATAGATAGATAGATATTTACAAGGTGATAGATATACATTTACAGATAGATAGATAGATAGATAGATAGATAGACAGATAGATATTTACAAGGTGATAGATATACATTTACAGATAGATAGATAGATAGATAGATATTTACAAGGTGATAGATATACATTTACAGATAGATAGATAGATAGATAGATAGATAGATAGATAGATAGATAGATAGATAGATAGATAGATAGATAGAGAGATAGATAGATAATGTGGTTATTGATAGATGAATAGATGGATAACTGCTTCTTTACTTCATTTTTTCTCATAATACACTGTACAATAAGATTTGATCCTGAAACCGGAAAAAACCTACTTATTATTAAAATCATCACTATCCATTCTAATAGGTTCTATAAACAGACAGACAGACAGACAGACAGATAGATAGATAGATAGATAGATAGATAGATAGATAGATAGATAGAAAGAAAGAAAGAAAGAAAGAAAAAAAGAAAGAAAGAAGGTTAAGCAGACTGCGATAGATAAATAGATATGTATTCACATTTCTATATATACATCTTGAAGGGAAGTAAGATATGGGCATGGGGCTGAGAGGTTTGATTTTTCGCATTTTAATCAAGAAACCCGAGTCGAATCTCATCGGGGTCAGTTTGTTAGGAACGTGACTGATATTGACACTGTGATAGATAGATAGATAGATAGATAGATAGATAGATAGATAGATAGATAGATAGATATGAAGAAAATTAGTTTCATAATTAGTTACCTCAGATATATAGATCTGAATAGAATGTAATAGTAATATATTGATATAGATCAAAATAGCAGAAACATTGTTATACGGCGATTATCAGAGTTCGAAAAATAATATTGTTTTTACTTTACTAAAGAAAAGGAAATGATATGTCGTGCCAAATTTTCAGAAAGTAAAGATTTCAATGGAACAAGGAATAATTCTTCTCAGAATCTCATGTCAACGATGCAAATACGTAAGTCTCCTTTACGAAGTTTTGTTTGGTGAAATCATTAACATGGTATTGACGTCATCCATGAATTGTTTGTTTCTTTACTTTTTTTCCTTATAAAAGAACGTAAAAAACGACTGGACACTTAAACCTTTCAAAAGAAAACATTCTTAGCCTTATCAATACTGTCTATCTTAATGCATGTTGATGTTTCAAATCAATAAAAATTAATTAATTATTTTTTAGATGTTAAATGTCGCACAAATGTAAATGTACATTTTTCAACGTTTACTTCAAAATACATGAAGGAATTTTTGAGGAAGTATCAGTTACAGAGTAATGTCATATCAAGCCTGAAGCAATTATTTTTAATTCAGTATTTTCCTGCTCCTACACTGGCTATCGTTCTGGATATGACGATAAAGTACACCCGCGTCCTGGGTAAGACGATAAACTACATCCAACAGCAAGGCCTCTGATCAGGAGGTTTTGAAGAGCATGGAACCACTTCTTAATTGCTGGTGTTCCCAGGTTCACACTGATCCGGGGTGGTAGCACCTGTTAGGGTCCCAGCTATGTGCAAATAGTTAACCACGAAACTGGGGTAAAACATTATGAAAGTGTAAAACTAGGTTTTAATACCATACTTTGTCAAAAAATTATTACCAGCAATACGTTTTTAGAAAAAAAATATTACCAAAATACGTTTTGGAAAAAAAGTATTACCAGCAAAACATTTGTGAAGGTCAAAACATTATGAAAGTTTAAAAAATAGGCTTTAATACCAGAAATACTTTGTAAAAAATTATTACCAACAATAAATTTTTGACCTTGTTAATCCAAATTTGCACTGAAACCCTGATTAATTATTAGGTTGGTGCAAAAATAATGACGTAATAATGTCGTTTCTTGACGTTAAAAAATGCGTCAAAAAACGACATTATATTTGCACGTCCGACTGAATGATTACTGTCAAGTTTCCATTGGATGCATCGGGTTCGTTTGACGATGTTTGACTCAGAAGATCGGGTGAATGTTGTAATATGTACAGGTTGGACATATTGTCGGCATGAAAGACAAGGGAAAACAACGAATAACCTAACTATGGAACTTGTATATGGAATAGTAAAAAGAAAATAGCAAGGAAAACCTTATTTACGGTCTTTAACGGAGAGTAAGTCATAGAGCTCGTTAATGCCACGCCTGGTCCTGAAGGGATAATGTACACAAAAGAGAGGAGGAAACTTCTATGGAGGAAACCCAAATTTGATCCTTCCACCAAGAAGGCGCATTGGAATATTTAAAGATGTCTTCCAGAAACGAAAGAAAACATTAAGAAACAGGAACATTTCGCCGAAAAAAAATGCTCGACCATTATACATTATCAGTTCTTCAACAGGTCAGTTAATGATGAAGACATTGCTCGGTTATGATAGGATAATTGAGGCAACAGTGATCTGGTTAAACAAAAGAATAACGAGAATGTTATGGCGGAACATATGAGGAACATAGAAGTTTGATGGGCAATGGAAACGAAATAAACAGTTATATAGAATCAGAAAGTGACAGTTAAAATTTCAAAGCCATATAAGGAGGAAAGGGGACTTGATGATATACTGAAGAGAAAAAGCGCTAAGGGGGGGATATCAAATAGCAAGCTTCACGATTTTATTTAACGGGATGACAGAAAATGTAAAGGGAGTTATATTAAACCCTCAAATTTTGCTCAGTGGTCCAAGTGATAAGAATTCAGCGAGAACCATTACCACAGTGTAAAACAAAATTGTCCTAACAAATTTTAAGACAGACATCGCTATTGATTTCTTTGTGAATTTCTGTCAGCAAATATAGATTTCATAAGCAACTTCTTTAATGAATAGATAGTACTAGATAGGCGGCAAGGTCTCATCATTTTACAGTTGAAATGGTTAGATGTTATCGTAAGCTCTATGCTAAGTTTATTTTATTACACTTCTCATTTTTCATTGAATTCTTACTTTTCAGTGGACCTTGATCATCACAAATTTGTCATTCGTTAACTTTCTGTGTTATTACTTCCTGTTCTTTTATTCTTCTTGATAATGTTTTTTATTCTCTCTCATATACCCTTACAGTCAGTAACTCATTAGTAACTCCCCATTGCGTCTTAGTGATTTTGTTGCCTTGCCTGGACTGAAATGATAATATAAAAACAAAAACAGTCATATATTCTTAAAATTCCGAATCGCAATTAAATTTCAATAAAAAATACTCTTACAATTTGTAGCAACTACCTATAATATCCCCGGATAAGTAAACAGCTGCAAATGAAAGAATTCTATTTTTTTTATTGCTAAACGTAATATCAGTCAAATACAATATCCTGGGTATCATTTATATTGAAATCAGAAGTAGAGATGTAATTTTCTCAGAATCTCTGGATTTTATTAAATGCAATTCCCGTGACGTAAAAAAAAATGATCCGAGCGATTAGGCGTTTTATTGAAAGGAAAAAAAAAACAAACGAGAAATACAAAGAACAATAAGGGACGATTTGCAATTACTTCGGGTGGCTCAAGTAATTGCCACTCATAGCCATTTACTGATTCGTGATTAGCTCAGAGAAAAATGAAAAGTATTTTTAGTAGGAATCACCTTGCATTAAAATTTCAAATCATTTTTAAAGTGGAAATTTTTAAAGTGGAGAAAAGTGATTGGAATAAAGAAAAAGTAACAAAATGAAGAACATTTTTCCACGCCCTCGAAAATTCATTTTCTTGATACTGACGAGGAACGTTATTACGAAATTAATGTCATTATTTTCTCACTCACACTTCTAAATGCTTTCCATCCATGTACCGCATATACCATATACCATCACCAGAGGCATTTTATACTGTTCAGCTAGAATCCTCTAATTAAACGTAGAGGCTATGGAATTAAGTTCGATCCCCAGCCTTATAAATGTATCCTTATTTTCCAGATAAATCTGTCTATGCTAATATCTTCTCATATTTTTTTCACTTTTGCCGGAGATCAATGTTTAATAGTCAATGTTTAATAGTCAATCCTTACTGTATTAAATAATTAAATAAACTAATCAAAGTAGTTCATATCGGCCATATGAGAATGTTTTTCGGTTAAATAGAAGCTCTGAGTTGTTATTATTATTATTATTATTATTAGTAGTAGTAGTAGTAGTAGTATTAGTAGTAGTGTAATAATTATAATGATAATTATTATCAGGAATTAGACCTCATTAATTGAGCGAGTAGAAATTACTACTTTGAGTTGAAATATATAAAATCTTTCCCTTGAAACAAATTTTCAGGGCATTGGGCTTCACAGGTCCACTCTTTCCAGTAATGATGGAGTCTCCTTAGTAAATGGTATTCGGGAATAAAGTGTCGCTGCCGACACTTGAGTCTGAACGTAGATCACCAGTGAGCAAACACAGGCGATCCCATTTTTGAATTAAGTAGGTCAAGTGACCAGAGAGGAAACGCTTAGTTCGGAAGCCGCCTAACGTCTAATTGATTTGTATTTCTCATCTATCCCCTATTTCTATACGGACCACCATTCTTAGTATATCCTCTATTAATATATGGACCGCTATTCTCTACTCTATTCTCCATACTATTTCTCTACACGGATTACTATTCGAACGATTATTATCAAGCATGTACTATTAGTGCGAGTGTTATTCGAAGGCGTCTGACACCAGTATTGTTCAACGGCCTTACTACAGTTGTATCTACGATTACAAAGTCTCTACTATAAAGAGCTATACGAAAGTGACAACGATTATTCGTTGACATTACAAAAGTGGTAAAAAGTGTTTGCTGACATCGCAAAAGTAACCTTTTATTTGAGGTAATTTGGAATGTCAATCTGCAGGTTATGTTATTATTTTCTTTTCGAGTGAGATGCGATATCCATTTTAAATCTTTCTGCTGGGGAATGTTAAAATTTGATGTGACTTCTGTTTTGTTTTGTTTTTTAGTAGTTCTTTGTTTATTAATGTTTAGCCTGTTCGAAAAAGTGTGGTCTTCGCTAAGACCAACAGCTTTCACTTACTCAATGATATTTTTGAGCATTTATCTTAGCGTTTATATACAACTGACACAAGATATTTATGAACGTGTTTGGCGCTAGGAATGATATCCATATGCAAGTCTACAAGCCTGCCTCAAGTTATTATTCAAATCAAATAAGCCTT
This sequence comes from Acanthosepion lycidas, assembly GCA_963932145.1. Lineage (NCBI taxonomy): Eukaryota > Metazoa > Mollusca > Cephalopoda > Sepiida > Sepiidae > Acanthosepion > Acanthosepion lycidas. The sequence goes on along the minus strand of OZ010591.1, from coordinate 79,093,610 downwards.
AATAATTCAAAAATTTCTGAACCAATATCTGTTAAATTTTAAACTCCTCCATTTCCACCCTTACTAAAATATTTAATTAAATTTTCTGTCATTTTTAATGTTTAATTCTTAAAATATATGGAATTTACGAAAATGAACTGACTGAAGTTATTATGCAGGTTAAAATAATATTAGCCTAATTGCTCTGAAATCTAATAAAAAAACATTTTTATTTTTGTCCATATTACATTAAACATTGGTAAAGGGGAGGATCTAATAACTGCTGAAAAACTGAAAACGATAAAGTCATTGTGTGAGGGAATGTCCACATTGGTGATATCAACGGAGATTTACAGAGATCATCAAACGATAAAGAAAGCTGTTGAAAACATTAATAAGTTTAAAAATCGGAACAATAGAAAAGACTTTAAGAAGATGGTTCCTCGAGATGAACGTAAGCCAAAGCGAATTATAGAGAAACAACCACGTTTGACCAGCGTCCAAATCTTTGAAACGGTTGAAATTGAGTGATTCATGAAGGACAAAAGGTGTTAAATACGTTGTGAATTGCGATCTGTAAAAAAATATCCTAGGAAATCTCTTCTCTCTAAAACAAATATTTTTAAAGCGTCAAAATTAGCCCAAGAAATGCATGAAAGTTGGTTTTTCTAAAGTAAACTCCACAGGCGAATTTCGAGTAACATTTGATGGAACTGATGAATGGATGTATTTTATCCAATTCAGACCTGCATGTGGCTAAAAGAAGGCAAGAAGGAGGCAGTAGTTTTATAATATGGTCTGGAATTGTCAACCAAACAATTATTGGGCCATTCAAAGTCGATGAAGTAGTTAAACTAAAAAGTGCTAACTATTGCGATATTATGACCAAGATTTCTTTGCATGTTACAAGTTCCAGTCTACCATTTTCAAAGTGAAGTGTGTATTTATGCATGACAGTGCTTCTTCGCATGTATCTAAGCTTACGCGTGAATTATTTGAACTGAAAAGATTTACAAGAGAGAATATAATGGAATAGTCATCATTAACTCCTGACCTGAAACCAACCGAAAATCTATGGTCAATTATAAAGATGAAATTATATGAAGGTGGCTAACAATATAGCAACAAAGCAGATGTATGGGAAACAATTTAATCTAGCATGTCGGAAATTGAAACTTTTGAAGTAAAAAAAAAAACATAGCAAAATCAATGGATAATAAATTACTGGCTGTTATTGAGAAGAAGTGTCACTATATTAAAATCTAAAGACTTATTTGTTCTATTGAAGTGTTGATCAATTTTCAAGGATTTTATTGTTTTTATTGACGTAAAATGTGATCATTTGGTTTGCTAATAATAATTCAGACAGCAGTGTTGTTTTTTTAGAATACATCAAATAACTTCAATAACTTCAATGAAACATATTGATACTATCTAAAATTTTAACTCGGGCTTGGTTTTGACGTCTAAATTGAATTATTGAAGTTTATATGAATTGCTTAATAATTTCAGACTGGGTGTAGATTTGATGAGGCTATGTAATAATATAACTCTAGTTTTCAGGATATGATTTTCTTTTGAAGAAATATGTGGTATTCTGTGAAGCTATTTCTATCGCAGTCTATTCAAGTAATTTTCCAAGCGTAGTTTAGATGTGGCACAAGGCCGAAATTATTGGACACCCAGCAAATTTACTATTCAGTCGTAAATGTTCTAGAGAGATAAGCTTGCTAATCATTACTCCACCTCGAAGTGCCAGTTCGCAGCCTATTCTATGTTCCTATATGCTATACTAATTTTGTTATAGCTGATTGATAAATACTAGCAAATATTTGTTAAACTTTTGTTAGTCTAATGTTTAGCAGGCCCATTGCAGTGTCCATTTCCAAGTGTATTAAAATCTCGGATCTAATGATAAAACACAATTAAGTGTAATAATCTTGATTAAGCTAATTCTCTTGGATAATCATTGGGGAAATTTGTATATTGACGCTCAGTAAACACATAAAAATTTATTGCTATCGTATTTCATTTCTTAATTTTGTCTCACTGCAGAACGAATTATGTCCAAGTCTGTTACGATCAATTTTTTTTACAAATGCTTTTGAGAACAACATGAATCCTCATCTGCTTGTGTTCTCTAGTCTTAGATTGTAATCGGTCTAAGAAAAGATAACTCGTCATCCTCTATTTTATATATTAAATGTAAAACCACGTGATAACTCACGATTTGTAACTATGCCTAATTAATAAGACATTTTCTTAATCATTTAACCCAAGCAAGGAGAGAATGTCACGAATGCGCAGGGGGGAGGGTGACAAAGAGTGAAATGGAAAGAGAAGATTGTGCATAGAAAGGATCGAGCAAAGGACAAAATATGAACGGGATTCAAGAAGACAGAAGATGGCATTTGAGACTACATTTATTTTTTTATTTATTTATTTTTTTTTTTTTGATGTTTTAGTTATCAGGGAACCAAGTTAACGGAAGGGAATTCCACAGGTCGGAAGTGCGAGAAGAGAAACTTCCTATTTAGCCCTTCTGGTATATCACCACTGTTGTATTTTTAATTGTAGTCTTGTCAATACCAAACTCATCATAGCTACCAGGATCTCTATTAAAAGTCCATCTGGTCTAGCTGCTTAGTTCCTGTTCAATTTGGCTAGTGTTGATTTCACTTGAGATATTAATATTTCTGATCCACCGATATTTCAATGTATTGAGGATTGTCCTCTTTCTTCGTAGAATATGCTTCAGCTGTATTCGTTCCATCAAACTATTCTTCTTTCTCTATTACAGTGGTCAATACATTTTGGTACAAAGATGGAAGAACTCTTTCCTGGCTAATTTGAAATCTCCGAATCCAAAAATGGCGTCATTTTTTTTTAAATATAAGTTACTGTTTTCTCTGTACAAGAATGTCTCATTTTGGCAAAATTTTCATTTTACCTCATTTTTTTTCTCGACTGAAATCACGATTTTAATTTTAGAAAATAATATTCTGAAGCCATAATCATCTCACATCAATCTTTATTGATTAAGAGTAATCTGATATTTCAATGATGGATGCATAAAAATGAATAGATTGAACCAGTAGAAATCTGGTTCTACGGAAAGATATCGAGAATGCAGTATAGAGAATATGTGAGTAATGAAGAATTTTTAGGGAAAATGAAAGCAAACAAGAAACTTATTGGACCAGAAAAGAGCCAATAAAAATTTCTTGAGGACATTGTACGGATAAATGGCGTGGGTTATTTGACACCCACGGGACATACTGAAATCTAGATAAGGAGTGGGAAACAGCAAATAAACAACCTAACAAATTTATGTAAATGCTTGGCAGAAATGGGAATGTGAAGTATAGTGGTATGTTAAATATTATCTAAATCTATAAAAGGCAGGATGTGTGTGTAGTGTATGTGTATGCGTGTGTGTGTGTGTGTGTAACGAATGCAGCGCCCCAATTTTCGACGGATTTGCACCAAAATTTACATGCACATGCTCCAAGTTAGCGGGAAGGCCAAGACCGACTTTGCATTTGACAACTCCCATCGATAGTGGAAATAATCGATTTTTCATACTTCTACGGCAGTTTTCATGTAGTTTGCGGACATTTTCTACTGGCCAGAGTGAGAGACAACAGCCCACTGACACGAATGTTAACTAGCATGCAAGCATGCAAAAAAAAAATTCGATAGCTGCATTCGTAACAAGTGGGAAAAATTTAAATCTGCATGGCAGTTTACTCCAATTGGCTCATTTGCTTGCTTAATCTCAACGTTGATTCTGATTCCGCTGTACTGGGTTTAGGTGTGAAAAAGTATATTTTGTTCACATTCTTCTATCATTCGGTTTTTCCAGTTACGAGTTCTTTTTTAAAGCTGATCGATTTGTGTTCATTTTGTTTAGTTCTTTTTTCGTAACAGATTTAATGTTTAGTATAGAGCTTAGGAAAAAAATTCTCTGTGTGAGATAGGCAAGAAGTAAGGCATGTGGCAACATCAGCACGGCAAAGAGCACTGCTTTAAAGGCAAGGAAGGGCAAAAATATTTCAAGTCAAGTGATAGCGATTGCCCTATGAGTCTTACGATTTTTGAATCAAGCACGGGCAACGCCGGGCCATGCTGCTAGTTAAGAGCTAAAAAGCATATTAATTTGTGGAGAGCTATGATCGCCCACGTCCTGGAGCGACATGTCAAATGGGAGAATATCTGTGACAATCGGAATGAGCTATGTCAGACTTTTCATTGGATACGATAACAGATCTTTCTTCAGTTACACTTTGGCTCTGTGTAGGCTGGAATTATCAAGTTGCCTGATGACAATCTAACTGTGAATATTTTCCTTTAGTCTGAGTACTATTCCACAGTATTCGACTGCGTTAACTATTGCAGTATGATCTCAGCGATCAGCACGCCTTTTATATCCAAGAACATACTTGGCATTAATTTCTACACTGACGGATGAACTTTGAATTTTACTTGATGATGGATGCTTTCAGGTCAGGAAATCAGCTTTTATCCAACTCGCTCCTCCAGATTATCATCTGTTTGTGTCTCATAAATGACATTTATCCGGAAAGCGGTTCCATACAATGACGCTGTTGTTTGCAGAGGAATGAATTCAACTCTTGCAACAGGTCAGATCTGAGCTTCTTCCCTGCTGATGCTACATTGTGACCTTGTACTGACTGCCACAGGTTATTGGAGAGAATATTGTTCCTGTCAAATAACCCTGTTTGCTCATAGAATTCCACGAATAGCCCAGCATATCACTCTAACGATGGAGTAGATCTCGGAATAATTCGATTTCTCAACTGATGGTTTCAATTTATTATATTATATTATATTAATGTGTCGTAAAATATAATTTGATATCGTATGTTGTTGGATCAGATAATCTGTACCCGTATGCTTATATATATATATATATATATATATATATATATATATATATATTTTCAAGTTCATATATATATATATATATATATTTTCAAGTTCATATATATATATATATATATATTTTCAAGTTCATATATATATATATATATATATTTTCAAGTTCATATATATATATATATATATTTTCAAGTTCATATATATATATATATATTCAAGTTCATATATATATATATATTTTCAAGTTCATATATATATTCAAGTTCATATGTATATATATATATATATGAACTTGAATATATATATATGAACTTGAATATATATGTATATATATATATATATATATATATATATTCAAGTTCATATATATATTCAAGTTCATATGTATATATATATATATATGAATTTGAATATATATATATATATATATATATATTCAAGTTCATATAATATATATTCAAGTTCATATATATATATATATATATATATATATATATATATATATTTTCAAGTTCATATATATATATATATTCAAGTTCATATGTGTATATATATATATATATATATATATATATATATATATATGAACTTGAATATATATATATGAACTTGAATATATATATATGTATATTCAAGTTCATATATATATATATATATATATATATATATATATATAAAGAAATATAGTTTTTTAATGTGTGCTATATTTACGGGATAAAGTGCTCAATATCAGGGACAGAGCGTATGTAAATATAAATATAAAAGTGAACAGTGAAGCCAACACTCAGAGGCGACAGGCTGTTTCATGCTAGGTGACTGCGGCCTGGCGAATGTGTCTAGCATGAAACAACCTGTCGCCTCTGAGTGTTGGCTTCACTGTTCACTTCTATAATTGTAAGTGTGCGTGTATATATATTATATATATATATATATATATATATATATATATATATATATATATATATATATATATAATGGACTCCGATATTGCGAACGATAAAAGAGGGTCAGCCGTGGGTGATGCCTTTCGTTTACACTTATGCTTATGATAGCAAGGGCTATTGTTGAGAAAATCAGGCAAGGAAAACACATTTCATTTGTACTTTCTTAAGTGCGATGCTATCCCAAGCTTCCTGCGTGCGACAAAGCAACACTGACAGATGAAATTTTTTTAAAGCAGGATTTTGATTGCATCTCTTCTTCAGAGCTTGATGAAGCTGATCACGGTGTTTCAGTCTACTATCTTCAAAACCCTTTATCTTAATGAAACATGTCTTACGCCACTCCTTTCAGTTTGATGCTTGGACATCCGAGGTTTTCAGATCAAAGTTGAGACATTTCAAGTTGTCTTTCATTTTGTCTTTGTAGCTTAAGAGTGGACGTCCAACTGAACGCTTGGAATTTGGTAGTAGTCCATACAGCACCTTTTCTGGGAGCTTATGTTCATCCATTCTCACATGACCAGCCCATCTAAGTTGTATCTTTGCTAGAATGGTTTCAATTCCTGTGATGTTGTTACATTTGTTCAGTATTTGGCTAGTCTTGAACCTGTCATCCCATTTTATATCACATTTGACACGAAGACAGCGCATGGGAAAGGCGTCGTTGATTTATGTGCTTCCGTTAAAGGGTCGGCGCCATAGAGACAGGCTGAGAGAACTATTTATCTGCATATGTCGATCTTTAGTCTTAGAGAGACGTATTAGGTGTTACCGAATACTGTGCTGGCTTTGGCAATTCTGCATTGAATACGATGCTCGTTTTTCCATCAGAAGATACTGTTGATCCAAGATATGCGAACACCTCAACAATTTCTAATGCCGTACCAACAATGAAGACGGAAGGATTTGTGAGAGATGTATTGCCTGTTACTCGCTGATACATTAGCTCGGTCTTCTTTATGTTGATAGTGAGTCCAAATGATTTCGTCCTTTCAGAGAATTTATCAATTATTATATACATATATACATACATACATATATATATATATATATATATAAATATAGGAATACGATATTTTTATATATCAAGAATAATTTTGACGAAAAAATTATAACAAAATGTGAAAATCTTATTATGCCTAAAACACATATAATAATAAAATATTTAAAATTTTATATACTCAGAGGCTCTATTTTGTACGTGCTTCATGCACGTAAGCAAACTTATTCCGTAGAAGTCCCAAAATACAAAACGCGTCAGACGAAAACTATTCCATTTTGTCGTATTTCTTTCTACTTATATATATATATATGTATATATATATATATATATATATATATATATATATATATATATATATATATATATATATAAGCAGGATGTGTGTGTGTGTGTGTGTGTGCGTGTGTGTACCGAATACTCGGCCGCAATTTTCGACGGATTTTCACCAAAATTTACATACACATGCTCCAAGTTAGGGGGGAGACCAAGACCGACATTGCATTTCCCAACTCCCATCGATAATGGAAATAATCGATATTTTCATGCTTCTACGGTAGTTTTCATGTAGTTTGCGGACATTTTCTACTGGCCAGAGTGAGATCCTATAGCTGACTGTCACGAATAGGCAGGAAGATTCTATTGGCCAGCCTGAGAGACAACAGGTGACTGACACGAAAGTTAACTAGCATGCTAGCATGCAAAGAAAATCGATAGCTACATTCGTCACAAGTGGGAAAAATTTAAATCTGCATGGCACTTTACTCCAATTGGCTCATTGGCTTGCTTAAACTCAACGTTGATTCTAATTCCACAGAACTGGGTTGGGTGTGAAAAAGTATCTGTTGTTAACATTCCTTTTTCATTCGGTTTTTCCAGTTACGAGTCCTTTTTTAAAGCTGAACGTTTTGTGTTCATTTTGTTTTTCGTAATAGATTTAATGTTTAGTATAGAGCTTAGAAAAAATTGGCAGTAACACAGGCAAGAAGTAAGGCATGTAGCAACATCAGCACGGCAAAGGGCACTCCTTTAAAGGCAAGGAAGGGCAAAAATATCTAGTGATAGCGATTGCTGTATGAGTCGTACAATTTTTCAATCAAGCACGGTCAACAACGGGCCATGCTGCTAGTATATATATATATATATATATATATATATATATATATATATATATATATATATATATGTAAGCAAATATATGGATATAGATCCGACAGTATGAAGAAAAATATACGGAAAAAGCAAACAAAAATCCTTATATGCAATTATGCTGTTTTAATGTTAATATAATGTCAACGTCGGACGTTTCGGTCTAATAAACCATCTTCAGGACATATTCATAAAATCTTAGGATTTATGAAGCAGGCATAATATCCATCTCACGCACGGTGAATACTAGACCTGGCTTCTTTAGTATTTCCCCTTTTCTAGCGAGATTAATGCTCGACAAGCGTACATATAAATTTTAGATCAAAATAGAATTCTTTTCATTTTTCATTCAAAATACTCAAATTTTAGGAATTCTTTTTCACAGCGTCGCCCACGTGACGACAAAGTGACCATGTTTAAACGGAACGCTGATCATATAAAACTTTCAGTTATCTGTTTGGATAAGTCTTGTTCTTATGTCCATCGTCTTTGTCATGTTGTATTGATAATGTTAATTATATTTTATGAATATGTCCTGAAGATGGTTTATTAGACCGAAACATCCGACGTTGACATTATATTAACAATAAAACAGCATAATTGCATATAATGATTTTTGTTTGTTTTTTCCGTATATTTTTCTTCATATATATATATATATATATATATATATATATATATATATATATATATACATATATATATATATATATATATATATATATATATATATATATATATATATATATATATATATATATATATTATCACTACGCGAATACGCTACTCGGAGTTTAATTGTGCAATATTTATCAGGCGGAACTACGGAATGTTTTAACTTGTTATATATGAATAAAATGTCGCTGCCGATTTTCTTAAAGGGGTTTTCAAATATGAGTTATTTATGCTAAAATACTGTATTTATCTATTTTTACTCATAGACTGGTATTCGAAAATTAAAATTTAATTACGAATTTATAAATTTATTATCAAATAATAGATATAAATATATGAATCATTTTTATATTTTATTATTTATTATATAATTAATTATTTTTGAGTCGTATATAAAATCTCCATGTAGTTTTAAAAAAGAAAATATATAAATAACAAAAACGCCAAATATATTGTAACCTAAATCTTAAATAGGATATAAAATAAACCAGACATTAAGAACTTGACAGCTTGAAATAATATCACCACAATTTTAGGGGTGCGTATTATGGATCAAGGCGTATTATACATGGGGAATTACAGTACTTATAAAAAGAAAAACGTGTTGTTGCGTTCTATTATTACTACTTCAATATATGTAGCCAGACAGAAATATTTAACCCCTACCATGCCTTAACCGACTTTAAATTTTGCCACACAATGATACAGTCACTTCTTTCATTCGAAAAGTAGCCAACAAAAGCCTTAATGAAAAAAGGGGGGGAATTTTCTTAACGCAAGCTTATATAGAGAGGAAATCAATTTTTCGTAACTTATTCTTAACATCTTTTGAGAATGAAATCGGATTACGAAATTTAAATTTAAGTTTTAAAGTTAATTTTTGGATTCACGTTTCAGTTTCGAAACATAATAATTTCTGTGTCGCGATGTAAACATTTTTTTTAAAGTACTTATAATATTCTGCTATCCTTTGTATCGAGTACTGTTTTTTTTTAAATTAAAACTCCCCACTGATTTTCCCTTTGATTTAAATTAGGTTTAAATTTAAACATGGGAATGAATCCTATCCCAATTATAGAAAGAGAAATCCAGAAGATGAAGGTCACATCAGCAAGATCAAAATCTGTCGGTATGGATGTCAATTAAGCAAGAAATCTCCAATCTGGGGGTAGTGCCGTACAATATATAGTTGTTGCAACAATCCTACTGTCACATCAATTTTTGTATCTGATGATCAATTCATTCAATCAGGTAATTGCATCAAATACATATCAAAGGGGCCACACCAAGCTGTTTTTGACAAACTCCTCATTGAAGATGGAGTTCACATCGGCAAGAGCCATCTTTAAATGCATCATTTTTGCTCACAAATTATAACAATGATTTAAGACAATCATTTTCTTACAAAAAATCTGCTTTACAGCAAGATGCAAGTAATTCAGCTAGTATATATATATATATATATATATATATATATATATATGTGTGTGTGTGTGTGTGTGTGTGTCTGTGCGGCATGCCTGCGCGTGTGTGCGTGTGTGTATAAATGCGTATATATTGTTATTATATGGTATATATTTCGAGAAATTAAATTTCCATCCTTTTAATATTTATAATAAGTAAAACAGAAACTCTTTGGGGAATTTAAATCAGCAATTTCTTTTTGTCAAACAGAAACATCATTTACCAAAGTTCTATTCAGAATCATAAATAAAAAAAATGCAATACAACTTCAACATTATTTAATGAAGAAAAGCTTTTAATTTTTTTTTTTATAGATAATATATATTAAGGACAATACTGATGGAATATTTTTTAGTTGAATAATGAATTTTTACAAGAATTGTTTTCACCTTTTTTAATTAGAAAAATTTATTAAATTTTGAATTCTATATTAATTTCACCGTTTTAGATGATATTATTATCAAGGAAAAATTATATTTACTAATAAAAAATAAAAAAGCTTGGTATAAATCATCACACAGCAATATATTTATGTGTATAAACATACCGATTCTTAAATTCGGTGATCGGACAGAAACCGGAGTTTCAACGTAATATGGGCGTAAACCTGTCTATATAACTGAGATGGGGTATTATGTAGACTATTTATATTATTCGGACTATTGTCTCCGTTTTTGTCGCTATATTATTACAACGTTTTGGCCGTTTTACAGTCCGGCCTTCTTCAGGTGATTGGAATGTCGAACTGAACCTTTTATTTCGCTCACTGGGATAAACTGTTCTAGTTCCACGTACCATGTCTAATGGATGTCAGTTATCAGATATCTCCTGCTTAATTCCCTCACCAAGTTCCACACTGCCTTAACCAGGTATTGAAATTGCGCTCTTTGGGTCCTGTCACTGTAACTACCTAACATCTTTATCCACTGAGCCATGTCCTCAAGGCCGAAATCTTGTAATAAATATGGCGACAAAGATAAGGACAATAGTCCAAATACTGTAAATATTGGCCGTAAACCTATTTAACATTCCGTTTCTGATATGTACCTTGTCCCTTCAAGACGTCAGCGATTATAGCTCGCCACAATTTCTTGGCCTTTGTCTTTATCGTGTGTACATTTATATTTACTGGTGGAACTAAACAAACATTTAAAAATATCGTTGCTTCAAGTCACTTCTTCACCTACAAACTTCAACTGCCTGTTTCTAATTCTAATTATAAGTGTACTTTTGGTTTCCATTTTCTCCAAAATTTCGTCGTTGGTCACATGTTCGGTCAATGATATTTACAGCATCCGCCCGCCAAATAACATTCCTCTTTACTCCAAGTCACTTCTTCACCTACAAACTTCACCTGCCTGTTTCTAATTCTAATTCTAAGTGTCCTTTTGGTTTCCATTTTCTCCAAAATTTCGTCGTTGGTCACATGTTCGGTCAATGATATTTACAGCATCCGCCCGCCAAATAACATTCCTCTTTACTCCAAGTCACTTCTTCACCTACAAACTTCACCTGCCTGTTTCTAATTCTAATTCTAAGTGTCCTTTTGGTTTCCATTTTCTCCAAAATTTCGTCGTTGGTCACATGTTCGGTCAATGATATTTACAGCATCCGCCCGCCAAATAACATTCCTCTTTACTCCAAGTCACTTCTTCACCTACAAACTTCACCTGCCTGTTTCTAATTCTAATTCTAAGTGTCCTTTTGGTTTCCATTTTCTCCAAAATTTCGTCGTTGGTCACATGTTCGGTCAATGATATTTACAGCATCCGCCCGCCGAATAACATTCCTCTTTACTCCAAGTCACTTCTTCACCTACAAACTTCACCTGCCTGTTTCTAATTCTAATTCTAAGTGTCCTTTTGGTTTCCATTTTCTCCAAAACTTCGTCGTTGGTCACATGTTCGGTCAATGATATTTACAGCATCCGCCCGCCGAATAACATTCCTCTTTACTCCAAGTCACTTCTTCACCTACAAACTTCACCTGCCTGTTTCTAATTCTAATTCTAAGTGTCCTTTTGGTTTCCATTTTCTCCAAAATTTCGTCGTTGGTCACATGTTCGGTCAATGATATTTACAGCATCCGCCCGCCGAATAACATTCCTCTTTACTCCAAGTCACTTCTTCACCTACAAACTTCAACTGCCTGTTTCTAATTCTAATTCTAAGTGTACTTTTGGTTTCCATTTTCTCCAAAACTTCGTCGTTGGTCACATGTTCGGTCAATGATATTTACAGCATCCGCCCGCCAAATAACATTCCTCTTTACTCCAAGTCACTTCTTCACCTACAAACTTCACCTGCCTGTTTCTAATTCTAATTCTAAGTGTCCTTTTGGTTTCCATTTTCTCCAAAACTTCGTCGTTGGTCACATGTTCGGTCAATGATATTTACAGCATCCGCCCGCCGAATAACATTCCTCTTTACTCCAAGTCACTTCTTCACCTACAAACTTCACCTGCCTGTTTCTAATTCTAATTCTAAGTGTACTTTTGGTTTCCATTTTCTCCAAAACTTCGTCGTTGGTCACATGTTCGGTCAATGATATTTACAGCATCCGCCCGCCGAATAACATTCCTCTTTACTCCAAGTCACTTCTTCACCTACAAACTTCACCTGCCTGTTTCTAATTCTAATTCTAAGTGTCCTTTTGGTTTCCATTTTCTCCAAAATTTCGTCGTTGGTCACATGTTCGGTCAATGATATTTACAGCATCCGCCCGCCAAATAACATTCCTCTTTACTCCAAGTCACTTCTTCACCTACAAACTTCACCTGCCTGTTTCTAATTCTAATTCTAAGTGTCCTTTTGGTTTCCATTTTCTCCAAAACTTCGTCGTTGGTCACATGTTCGGTCAATGATATTTACAGCATCCGCCCGCCGAATAACATTCCTCTTTACTCCAAGTCACTTCTTCACCTACAAACTTCACCTGCCTGTTTCTAATTCTAATTCTAAGTGTACTTTTGGTTTCCATTTTCTCCAAAACTTCGTCGTTGGTCACATGTTCGGTCAATGATATTTACAGCATCCGCCCGCCGAATAACATTCCTCTTTACTCCAAGTCACTTCTTCACCTACAAACTTCACCTGCCTGTTTCTAATTCTAATTCTAAGTGTCCTTTTGGTTTCCATTTTCTCCAAAATTTCGTCGTTGGTCACATGTTCGGTCAATGATATTTACAGCATCCGCCCGCCAAATAACATTCCTCTTTACTCCAAGTCACTTCTTCACCTACAAACTTCACCTGCCTGTTTCTAATTCTAATTCTAAGTGTCCTTTTCGTTTCCATTTTCTCCAAAATTTCGTCGTTGGTCACATGTTCGGTCAATGATATTTACAGCATCCGCCCGCCGAATAACATTCCTCTTTACTCCAAGTCACTTCTTCACCTACAAACTTCACCTGCCTGTTTCTAATTCTAATTCTAAGTGTCCTTTTGGTTTCCATTTTCTCCAAAACTTCGTCGTTGGTCACATGTTCGGTCAATGATATTTACAGCATCCGCCCGCCGAATAACATTCCTCTTTACTCCAAGTCACTTCTTCACCTACAAACTTCACCTGCCTGTTTCTAATTCTAATTCTAAGTGTCCTTTTGGTTTCCATTTTCTCCAAAATTTCGTCGTTGGTCACATGTTCGGTCAATGATATTTACAGCATCCGCCCGCCGAATAACATTCCTCTTTACTCCAAGTCACTTCTTCACCTACAAACTTCAACTGCCTGTTTCTAATTCTAATTCTAAGTGTACTTTTGGTTTCCATTTTCTCCAAAACTTCGTCGTTGGTCACATGTTCGGTCAATGATATTTACAGCATCCGCCCGCCAAATAACATTCCTCTTTACTCCAAGTCACTTCTTCACCTACAAACTTCACCTGCCTGTTTCTAATTCTAATTCTAAGTGTCCTTTTGGTTTCCATTTTCTCCAAAACTTCGTCGTTGGTCACATGTTCGGTCAATGATATTTACAGCATCCGCCCGCCAAATAACATTCCTCTTTACTCCAAGTCACTTCTTCACCTACAAACTTCACCTGCCTGTTTCTAATTCTAATTCTAAGTGTCCTTTTGGTTTCCATTTTCTCCAAAATTTCGTCGTTGCTCACATGTTCGGTCAATGATATTCCCAGCATCCGTCTCCAGAATAACATTCCTCCTTGATCCAAGTCACTTCTTCATCTACTGTCCAGCATTTGATACTATAGAAGAGAACTGACATTAGGTAAAAATTCAGTAATCTTTTCTTTGTTTCTAAATGAATTTCCTCCTTCGAAATGCTTTGCAAACAAAAGTTTACAATACAGAAAATATGTTTTCATATTATACTTCTGTTTTTCTTTTATACTTTAAACTTGAATCCTAATATTCAAAATCGAGTTCTGAATTAATTTTAATGATTACGTATACTTTGGATTTACATATAATATTCACTGTTTTCTATGTTTAAATTGAATGATACATGATACACGCATGTAATTTAGCTGAAATAAATTTTGGAAAATATGTAATTCGAGTTTGCATTTAATTAAGAATTCAAAACATTTTCAACATATGTTTGTTTTGTTTATATGCTAATTAAAAAACTTGAAACCCTAGAGGTTAATCATAATATTATTTCATTGCTTGTTTACGTTAACGAAAGACAGTCGACATTAATTATATTACTGTCGATCATTATTATTTCGTCTGCGGTCGATTATATATTATTTTGACAGCTAAACCCAAAAGCAACCAAATTTCCTATCTTGTTTTACATTGAAATTAGACGATGACTCTATGCCTTGCAAGCTTAATGTTATGTGATTCATTTACCTGAAATGCAACTTGTAAGACTTATATCGAGTTAATAATGATTTACAAAACATTGTAATCGAGTGCCTCTTTTCTATATAACTTGATTCGGTGCTTAAAACTTTTTCGTTGCTCACATTTTCAATCCATATTATTCTCAGCATCTTTCTTTAGAACTACATATATGCTGCTTTAAGCCTCATCTTCATCTGTGATAATATTACCCAGCATTCACTCTATATAATCCATAGATACTAACTCGAAAAGGCGCAGGAAATAATACTGAATTTTTACCTAATGCCAGTTCTCTTCTATAGTAGCGAATGCTGGACAGTAGATGAAGAAGTACTTGAAGCAATAGGAATGCTATTTTTGAGACGGATGCTGGGAATATCATTGACTGAACATGTGAGCAATGACGGAGTTTTGGAGAAAATGGAAACCAAACGGACACTTATAATTAGAATTAGAAACAGGCAGGTGAAGTTTGTACGTGAAGAAGTGACTGGGAGCAAAGAGGAATGTTATTCTGGAGACAGATTCTGGGAAAATCATTGACTGAACATGTGAGCAACGACGAAGTTTTCGAGAAAATGGAATGTAAAAGGACACACATGATTAGAATTAGAAACAGGCAGGTGAAGTTTGTAGGTGAAGAAGTGACTTGGAGCAAGGAGTAATCTTATTCTGGAGAAGGATGCACAAAATATCATTGACCAAACATGTGAGCAACGACGAAGTTTTGGAGAAAATGGAAACCAAAACAACTCTTACAATTAGAATTAGAAACAGGCAGGTGAAGTTTGTAGGTGAAGAAGTGACTTGGAGAAAATAGGAATGTCATTCTGGAGACGGATGCTGGGAATATCATTGACCGAATATGTGAGCAGCGACGAAGTTTTGGAGAAAATGGAAACCAAATCAACACTTACAATTAGAATCAGAAACAGGCAGGTGAAGTTTGTAGGTGAAGAAGTGACATGCAGGAAAGAGTAATCTTATTCTGGAGACGAATGCTGGAAATATCATTGAACGAACATGTGAGCAACGACGAAGTTTTAGAGAAAATGGAAACCTAAACAACACTTACAGTTAGAATCAGAAAAAGGCAGGTGAAGTTTGTAGGTGTAGAGGTGACTTGGAGCAAAGAGGAACGTTATTCTTGATACGGATGCTGGGAACATCATTGAACGAACATGTGAGAAACGACAAAGTTTTGGAGAAAATGGAAACGAAAAGGAAACATATAATTAGAATTAGAAACAGGCAGGTGAAGTTTGGAGGTGAAGAAGTGACTTGGAGCAAAGAGGAATGTTATTCTGGAGAGGGATGCTGGGAATATCATTGACCGAACATGTGAGCAACGACGAAGTTTTGGAGAAAATGGAAACCAACCGGACACATATAATTAGAATTAGAAACAGGCAGGTAAAGTTTATAGGGGAAGAAGTGACTTCAAGAAAGAGGAATGTTATTCTGGAGAGGGATGCTGGGAATATCATTGACCGAACATGTGAGCAACGACGAAGTTTTGGAGAAAATGGAAACCAAAAGGACACATATAATTAGAATTAGAAACAGGCAGGTAAATTTTGTAGGTGAAGAAGTGACTTGGAGCAAAGAGTAATCATATTCTGGAGACGGATGCTGGAAATATCATTGACCGAACATGTGAGCAACGACGAAGTTTTGGAGAAAATGGAAACCAAAAGGACACATATAATTAGAATTAGAAAAAAGGCAGGTGAAGTTTGTAGGTGAAGATGTGACTTGGAGCAAGGAGTAATCTTCTTCTGGAGACGGATGCAGGAAATATCATTGACCAAACATGTGAGCAACGAGGAAGTTTTGGAGAAAATGGATAGCAAAATGACACTTATAATTAGAATTAGCAAAAGGCAGGTGAAGTTTGAAGGTGAAGAAGTGACTTGGAGCAAAGAGGAATGTTATTCTGGAGACGGATGCTGGGAATATCATTGACCGAACATGTGAGCAACGACGAAGTTTTGGAGAAAATTGAAACCAAAACAACACTTACAATTAGAATCAGAAACAGGCAGGTGAAGTTTGTAGGTGAAGAAGTGACTTGCAGGAAAGAGTAATCTTATTCTGGAGACGAATGCTGGAAATATCATTGACCGAACATGTGAGCAAAGACGAAGTTTTGGAGAAAATGGAAACCAAAAAAACACTAATAATTAGAATGAGAAACAGGCAGGTGAAGTTTGTAGGTGAAGAAGTGACTTCAAGAAAGAGGAATGTTATTCTGGAGAGGGATGCTGGGAATATCATTGACCGAACATGTGAGCAACGACGAAGTTTTGGAGAAAATGGAAACCAAAAGGACACATATAATTAGAATTAGAAACAGGCAGGTGAAGTTTGTTGGTGAAGAAGTGACTTGGAGCAAAG
The DNA here is from genome assembly GCA_963932145.1 of Acanthosepion lycidas. Lineage (NCBI taxonomy): Eukaryota > Metazoa > Mollusca > Cephalopoda > Sepiida > Sepiidae > Acanthosepion > Acanthosepion lycidas. The sequence continues at coordinate 79,076,291 of OZ010591.1, read as the reverse complement.
ACGAATGTTATTCTGGAGACGGATGCTGGGAATATCATTGGCCGAACATGTGAGCAACGACGAAGTTTTGGAGAAAATGGAAACAAAATGGACACTTATAATTAGAATTACCAAAAGACAGGTGAACTTTGTAGGTGAAGAAGGGACTTGGAGCAAAGAGGAATGTTATCCTGGAGACGGATGCTGGGAATATCATTGACCGAACATGTGAGCAACGACGAAGTTTTGGAGAAAATGGAAACCAAAACAACACTTACAATTAGAATCAGAAACAGGCAGGTGAGGTTTGTAGGTGAAGAGGTGACTTAAAGCAAAGAGGAACGTTATTCTGGAGACGGATACTGGCAATATCATTGACCGAACATGTGAGCAACGACGAGGTTTTGGAGAAAATGGAAACCAAAAGGACACTTATAATTAGAATTAGCAAAAGGCAGGTAAAGTTTGTAGGTGAAGAAGTGACTTGGAGCAAAGAGTAATCTTATTCTGGAGACGGATGCTGGAAATATCATTGACCAAACATGTGAGCAACGACGAAGTTTTGGAGAAAATGGAAACCAAAAGGACACTTATAATTAGAATTAGCAAAAGGCAGGTGAAGTTTGTAGGTGAAGAAGTGAATTGGAGCAAAGAGGAACGTTATTCTGGAGACGGATACTGGCAATATCATTGACCGAACATGTGAGCAACGACGAAGTTTTGGAGAAAATGGAAACCAAAACAACACTTACAATTAGAATCAGAAACAGGCAGGTGAGGTTTGTAGGTGAAGAGGTGACTTAAAGCAAAGAGGAACGTTATTCTGGAGACGGATACTGGCAATATCATTGACCGAACATGTGAGCAACGACGAGGTTTTGGAGAAAATGGAAACCAAAAGGACACTTATAATTAGAATCAGAAACAGGCAGGTGAAGTTTGTAGGTGAAGAAGTGACTTGGAGCAAAGAGGAACGTTATTCTTGATACGGATGCTGGGAACATCATTGAACGAAAATGTGAGCAACGACAAAGTTTTGGAGAAAATGGAAACCAAAACAACACTTACAATTAGAATCAGAAACAGGCAGGTGAAGTTTGTAGGTGAAGAAGTGACTTGGAGCAAAGAGGTCCGTTATTCTGGAGACGGATGCTGGGAATATCATAGACCGAACATGTGATCAACGACGAAGTTTTGGAGAAAATGGAAACCAACCGGACACTTATAATTAGAATTAGAAACAGGCAGGTGAAGTTTATAGGGGAAGAAGTGACTTCAAGAAAGAGGAATGTTATTCTGGAGAGGGATGCTGGGAATATCATTGACCGAACATGTGAGCAACGACGAAGTTTTGAAGAAAATGGAAACCAAAAGGAAACATATAATTAGAATTAGAAATAGGCAGGTGAAGTTTGTAGGTGAAGAAGTGACTTGGAGCAAAGAGGAATGTTATTCTGGAGACGGATACTGGGAATATCATTGACCGAACATGTGAGCAACGACGAAGTTTTGGAGAAAATGGAAACCAAAACAACACTTACAATTAGAATCAGAAACAGGCAGGTGAAGTTTGTAGGTGAAGAGGTGACTTGGAGCAAAGAGGAACGTTATTCTGGAGACGGATACTGGCAATATCATTGACCGAACATGTGAGCAACGACGAGGTTTTGGAGAAAATGGAAATCAAAAGGACACTAATAATTAGAATTAGCAAAAGGCAGGTAAAGTTTGTAGGTGAAGAAGTGACTTGGAGCAAAGAGTAATCTTATTCTGGAGACGGATGCTGGAAATATCATTGGCCGAACACGTTAGCAACGACGAAGTTTTGGAGAAAATGGAAACGAAAACAACACTTAAAATTAGAATCAGAAACAGGCAGGTGAAGTTTGGAGGTGAAGAAGTGACTTGGAGCAAAGAGGTACGTTATTCTGGAGACGGATGCTTGGAATATCATTGACCGAACATGTGATCAACGACGAAGTTTTGGAGAAAATGGAAACCAACCGGACACTTATAATTAGAATTAGAAACAGGCAGGTGAAGTTTATAGGGGAAGAAGTGACTTCAAGAAAGAGGAATGTTATTCTGGAGAGGGATGCTGGGAATATCATTGACAGAACATGTGAGCAACGACGAAGTTTTGGAGAAAATGGAAACCAAAAGGACACATATAATTAGAATTAGAAACAGGCAGGTGAAGTTTGTAGGTGAAGAAGTGACTTGGAGCAAAGACGAATGTTATTCTGGAGACGGATGCTGGGAATATCATTGGCCGAACATGTGAGCAACGACGAGGTTTTGGAGAAAATGGAAACAAAATGGACACTTATAATTAGAATTAGCAAAAGACAGGTGAACTTTGTAGGTGAAGAAGGGACTTGGAGCAAAGAGGAATGTTATCCTGGAGAGGGATGCTGGGAATATCATTGACCGAACATGTGAGCAACGACGAAGTTTTGGAGAAAATGGAAACCAAAACAACACTTACAATAAGAATCAGAAACAGGCAGGTGAGGTTTGTAGGTGAAGAGGTGACTTAAAGCAAAGAGGAACGTTATTCTGGAGACGGATACTGGCAATATCATTGACCGAACATGTGAGCAACGACGAAGTTTTGGAGAAAATTGAAGCCCAAAGGACACTTATAATTAGAATTAGCAAAAGGCAGGTAAAGTTTGTAGGTGAAGAAGTGACTTGGAGCAAAGAGGAACGTTATTCTGGAGACGGATGCTTGGAATATCATTAACCGAACATGTGAGCAACGACGAAGTTTTGGAGAAAATGGAATCCAAAAGGACACTTATAATTAGAATTACAAAAAGGCAGGTGGAGTTTGTAGCTGAAGAAGTGAATTGGAGCAAAGAGTAATCTTATTCTGGAGACGGATGTGCGAAATATCATTGACCGATCATGTGAGCAACGACGAAGTTTTGGAGAAAATGGAAACCAAAAGGACACACATAATTAGAATTAGAAACAGGCAGGTGAAGTGTGATGGTGAAGAAGTGATATGGGGCAAAGGGGAATTTTATTCTGGAGACGGATGCTGGGAATATCATTGACCGAACATGTGAGCAACGAGGAAATTTTGGAGAAAATGGAAACCAAAAGGACACACAAAATTAGAATTACAAACAGGCAGGTGAAGATTGTAGGTGAAGAAGTGACTTGGAGCAAAGAGGAATGTTATTCTGGAGGCGGATACTGGGAATATCATTGACCGAACATGTGAGCAACGACGAAGTTTTGGAGAAAATTGAAGCCCAAAGGACACTTATAATTAGAATTAGCAAAAGGCAGGTAAAGTTTGTAGGTGAAGAAGTGACTTGGAGCAAAGAGTAATCTTATTCTGGAGACGGATGCTGGAAATATCATTGACCGAACATGTGAGCAAAGACGAAGTTTTGGAGAAAATGGAAACCAAAAGGACACTAATAATTAGAATTAGAAACAGGCAGGTGAAGTTTGTAGGTGAAGAAGTGAATTGGAGCAAAAAGGAACGTTATTCTGGAGACGGATACTGGCAAAATCATTGACCGAACATGTGAGCAACGACGAAGTTTTGGAGAAAATGGAAACCAAAACAACACTTACAATTAGAATCAGAAACAGGCAGGTGAAGTTTGTAGGTGAAGAAGTGACTTGGAGCAAAGAGGAACGTTATTCTGGAGACGAATACTGGCAATATCATTGACCGAACATGTGAGCAACGACGAAGTTTTGGAGAAAATGGAAACCAAAACAACACTTACAAGTAGAATCAGAAACAGGCATGTGAAGTTTGTAGGTGAAGAAGTGACTTGGAGCAAAGAGGAACGTTATTCTGGAGACGGATACTGGCAATATCATTGACCGAACATGTGAGCAACGACGAAGTTTTGGAGAAAATGGAAACCAAAAGGACACTTATAATTAGAATTAGCAAAAGGCAGGTGAAGTTTGTAGGTGAAGAAGTGACTTGGAGTAAAGAGGAATGTGATTCTGGAGACGGTTGCTGGGAATATCATTGACCGAACATGTGAGCAACGACGAAGTTTTGGAGAAAATGGAAACCAAAAGGACACATATAATTAAAATCAGAAACAGGCAGGTGAAGTTTTTAGGTGAAGAGGTGACTTGGAGCAAAGAGGAACGTTATTCTGGAGACGGATGCTTGGAATATCATTGACCGAACATGTGAGCAACGACGAATGTTTGGAGAAAATGGAATCCAAAAGGACACTTATAATTAGAATTACAAAAAGGCAGGTGGAGTTTGTAGCTGAAGAAGTGAATTGGAGCAAAGAGTAATCTTATTCTGGAGACGGATGTGCGAAATATCATTGACCGAACATGTGAGCAACGACGAAGTTTTGGAGAAAATGGAAACCAAAAGGACACACATAATTAGAATTAGAAACAAGCAGGTGAAGTGTGATGGTGAAGAAGTGATATGGGGCAAAGAGGACTTTTATTCTGGAGACGGATGCTGGGAATATCATTGACCGAACATGTGCGCAACGAGGAAATTTTGGAGAAAATGGAAACCAAAAGGACACACAAAATTAGAATTACAAACAGGCAGGTGAAGATTGTAGGTGAAGAAGTGACTTGGAGCAAAGAGGAATGTTATTCTGGATGCGGATACTGGGAATATCATTGACCGAACATGTGAGCAACGACGAAGTTTTGGAGAGATTTGAAGCCAAAAGGACACTTATAATTAGAATTGAAAACAGGCAATTGAAGATTGTAGGTGAAGAAGTGACTTGGAGCAAAGAGGAATGTTATTCTAGAGACAGATCCTGGGAATATCATTGACCGAACATGTGAGCAACGACGAACTTTCGGAGAAAATGGAAACCAAAAGGAAACTTATAATTAGAATTAGAAACAGGCAGGTGAATTTTTTAGGTGAAGAAGTGACTTAGAGCTAATAGGAACGTTATTCTGGAGACGGATGCTGGGAATATCATTAACCGACATGTTAGCAACGACGAAGTTTTGGAGAAAATGGAAACCAAAATGACACATATAATAAGAATTACAAACAAGCAGGTGAAGTTTGTAGGTGACTAAGTGACTTGAAGCAAGAAGAACGTTATACTGGAGACGGATCCGGGGAATATCATTGACTGAACATGTGAGCAACGACGAAGTTTTGGAGAAAATGGAAAAAAAGGACACATATAATTAGAATCAGAAACAGGCAGGTGAATTTTGTAGGTGAAGAAGTGACTTGGAGTAAAGAGGAACGTTATTCTGGAGAGGGATGCTGGGAATATCATTGACCGAACATGTGAGCAACGACGAAGTTTTGGAGAAAATGGAAACCAAACGGACACTCATAATTAGAATTAGAAACAAGCAGGTGAAGTTTATAGGTGAAGAAATGACTTCATGAAAGAGGAATGTTATTCTGGAGAGGGATGCTGGGAATATCATTGACCGAACATGTGAGCAACGACGACGTTTTGGAGAAAATGGAAACCTAAACAACAATTACAATTAGAATTAGAAACAGGCAGGTGAAGTTTGTACGTGAAGAAGTGACTGGGAGCAAAGAGGAACGTTATTCTTGATACGGATGCTGGGAACATCATTGAACGAACATGTGCGCAACGAAAAAGTTTTGGGGAAAATGGAAACCAAAACAACACTTACAATTAGAATCAGAAACAGGCAGGTGAAGTTTTTAGGTGAACAACTGACTTGGAGCAAAGACGAACATTATTCTCGAGACGGATACTGGGAAAATCGTTGACCGAACATGTGAGGAACGACGAAATTTTGAAGAAAATGGAAACCAAAAGGACACTTATAATTAGAATCAGCAACAGGCAGGGGATGTTTGTATGTGAAGAAGTGACTTGGAGCAAAAAGGAACGTTATTCTGGAGACAGATGCTGGGAATATCATTGACCGAACATGTGAGCAACGACGAAATTTCGGAGAAAATGGATGCCAAAATGACACCTATAAATAGAATTAAATACAGGCAGGTGAAGTTTGTAGGTGAAGAAGTGACTTGGATCAAAGAGGAATCTTATTCTGGAGACGGATGCTGGGAATATCATTGACCGAACATGTGAGCAACGTCGAAATTTTGGAGAAAATGGAAACCAAAAGGACACACATAATTAGAATTACAAACAGGCAGGTGAAGTTTGTAGGCGAAGAAGTGACTTGGAGCAAATAGGAACGTCATTCTGGTGACGGATGCTGGCAATATCATTGACCGAACATGTTAGCAACGACGAAGTTTTGGAGAAAATGGAAACCAAAAGGACATTTATAATTGGAATTAGAAACAGGCAGGTGCAGTTTGTAATTGAAGAAATGACTTGAAGCAACAGGAATGTTATTCTGGAGACGGATACTGGCAATATCATTGACCGAACATGTGAGCAACGACGAAGTTTTGGAGAAAATGGAAACCAAAAGGACACTTATAATTAGAATCAGAAACAGGCAGGGGATGTTTGTATGTGAAGAAGTGACTTGGAGCAAAGAGGAACGTTATTCTTGATACGGATGCTGGGAACATCATTGAACGAAAATGTGAGCAACGACAAAGTTTTGGAGAAAATGGAAACCAAAACAACACTTACAATTAGAATCAGAAACAGGCAGGTGAAGTTTGTAGGTGAAGAAGTGACTTGGAGCAAAGAGGTCCGTTATTCTGGAGACGGATGCTGGGAATATCATAGACCGAACATGTGATCAACGACGAAGTTTTGGAGAAAATGGAAACCAACCGGACACTTATAATTAGAATTAGAAACAGGCAGGTGAAGTTTATAGGGGAAGAAGTGACTTCAAGAAAGAGGAATGTTATTCTGGAGTGGGATGCTGGGAATATCATTGACCGAACATGTGAGCAACGACGAAGTTTTGAAGAAAATGGAAACCAAAAGGAAACATATAATTAGAATTAGAAATAGGCAGGTGAAGTTTGTAGGTGAAGAAGTGACTTGGAGCAAAGAGGAATGTTATTCTGGAGACGGATACTGGGAATATCATTGACCGAACATGTGAGCAACGACGAAGTTTTGGAGAAAATGGAAACCAAAACAACACTTACAATTAGAATCAGAAACAGGCAGGTGAAGTTTGTAGGTGAAGAGGTGACTTGGAGCAAAGAGGAACGTTATTCTGGAGACGGATACTGGCAATATCATTGACCGAACATGTGAGCAACGACGAGGTTTTGGAGAAAATGGAAATCAAAAGGACACTAATAATTAGAATTAGCAAAAGGCAGGTAAAGTTTGTAGGTGAAGAAGTGACTTGGAGCAAAGAGTAATCTTATTCTGGAGACGGATGCTGGAAATATCATTGGCCGAACACGTTAGCAACGACGAAGTTTTGGAGAAAATGGAAACGAAAACAACACTTAAAATTAGAATCAGAAACAGGCAGGTGAAGTTTGGAGGTGAAGAAGTGACTTGGAGCAAAGAGGTACGTTATTCTGGAGACGGATGCTTGGAATATCATTGACCGAACATGTGATCAACGACGAAGTTTTGGAGAAAATGGAAACCAACCGGACATTATAATTAGAATTAGAAACAGGCAGGTGAAGTTTATAGGGGAAGAAGTGACTTCAAGAAAGAGGAATGTTATTCTGGAGAGGGATGCTGGGAATATCATTGACAGAACATGTGAGCAACGACGAAGTTTTGGAGAAAATGGAAACCAAAAGGACACATATAATTAGAATTAGAAACAGGCAGGTGAAGTTTGTAGGTGAAGAAGTGACTTGGAGCAAAGACGAATGTTATTCTGGAGACGGATGCTGGGAATATCATTGGCCGAACATGTGAGCAACGACGAGGTTTTGGAGAAAATGGAAACAAAATGGACACTTACAATTAGAATCAGAAACAGGCAGGTGAGGTTTGTAGGTGAAGAGGTGACTTAAAGCAAAGAGGAACGTTATTCTGGAGACGGATACTGGCAATATCATTGACCGAACATGTGAGCAACGACGAAGTTTTGGAGAAAATTGAAGCCCAAAGGACACTTATAATTAGAATTAGCAAAAGGCAGGTAAAGTTTGTAGGTGAAGAAGTGACTTGGAGCAAAGAGGAACGTTATTCTGGAGACGGATGCTTGGAATATCATTAACCGAACATGTGAGCAACGACGAAGTTTTGGAGAAAATGGAATCCAAAAGGACACTTATAATTAGAATTACAAAAAGGCAGGTGGAGTTTGTAGCTGAAGAAGTGAATTGGAGGAAAGAGTAATCTTATTCTGGAGACGGATGTGCGAAATATCATTGACCGATCATGTGAGCAACGACGAAGTTTTGGAGAAAATGGAAACCAAAAGGACACACATAATTAGAATTAGAAACAGGCAGGTGAAGTGTGATGGTGAAGAAGTGATATGGGGCAAAGAGGAATTTTATTCTGGAGACGGATGCTGGGAATATCATTGACCGAACATGTGAGCAACGAGGAAATTTTGGAGAAAATGGAAACCAAAAGGACACACAAAATTAGAATTACAAACAGGCAGGTGAAGATTGTAGGTGAAGAAGTGACTTGGAGCAAAGAGGAATCTTATTCTGGAGACGGATGCTGGAAATATCATTGACCGAACATGTGAGCAAAGACGAAGTTTTGGAGAAAATGGAAACCAAAAGGACACTAATAATTAGAATTAGAAACAGGCAGGTGAAGTTTGTAGGTGAAGAAGTGAATTGGAGCAAAAAGGAACGTTATTCTGGAGACGGATACTGGCAATATCATTGACCGAACATGTGAGCAACGACGAAGTTTTGGAGAAAATGGAAACCAAAACAACACTTACAATTAGAATCAGAAACAGGCAGGTGAAGTTTGTAGGTGAAGAAGTGACTTGGAGCAAAGAGGAATGTTATTCTGGAGACGGATACTGGCAATATCATTGACCGAACATGTGAGCAACGACGAAGTTTTGGAGAAAATGGAAACCAAAACAACACTTACAAGTAGAATCAGAAACAGGCATGTGAAGTTTGTAGGTGAAGAAGTGACTTGGAGCAAAGAGGAACGTTATTCTGGAGACGGATACTGGCAATATCATTGACCGAACATGTGAGCAACGACGAAGTTTTGGAGAAAATGGAAACCAAAAGGACACTTATAATTAGAATTAGCAAAAGGCAGGTGAAGTTTGTAGGTGAAGAAGTGACTTGGAGTAAAGAGGAATGTGATTCTGGAGACGGTTGCTGGGAATATCATTGACCGAACATGTGAGCAACGACGAAGTTTTGGAGAAAATGGAAACCAAAAGGACACATATAATTAAAATCAGAAACAGGCAGGTGAAGTTTTTAGGTGAAGAGGTGACTTGGAGCAAAGAGGAACGTTATTCTGGAGACGGATGCTTGGAATATCATTGACCGAACATGTGAGCAACGACGAATGTTTGGAGAAAATGGAATCCAAAAGGACACTTATAATTAGAATTACAAAAAGGCAGGTGGAGTTTGTAGCTGAAGAAGTGAATTGGAGCAAAGAGTAATCTTATTCTGGAGACGGATGTGCGAAATATCATTGACTGAACATGTGAGCAACGACGAAGTTTTGGAGAAAATGGAAACCAAAAGGACACACGTAATTAGAATTAGAAACAAGCAGGTGAAGTGTGATGGTGAAGAAGTGATATGGGGCAAAGAGGACTTTTATTCTGGAGACGGATGCTGGGAATATCATTGACCGAACATGTGCGCAACGAGGAAATTTTCGAGAAAATGGAAACCAAAAGGACACACAAAATTAGAATTACAAACAGGCAGGTGAAGATTGTAGGTGAAGAAGTGACTTGGAGCAAAGAGGAATGTTATTCTGGATGCGGATACTGGGAATATCATTGACCGAACATGTGAGCAACGACGAAGTTTTGGAGAGATTTGAAGCCAAAAGGACACTTATAATTAGAATTGAAAACAGGCAATTGAAGATTGTAGGTGAAGAAGTGACTTGGAGCAAAGAGGAATGTTATTCTAGAGACAGATCCTGGGAATATCATTGACCGAACATGTGAGCAACGACGAAGTTTCGGAGAAAATGGAAACCAAAAGGAAACTTATAATTAGAATTAGAAACAGGCAGGTGAATTTTTTAGGTGAAGAAGTGACTTAGAGCTAATAGGAACGTTATTCTGGAGACGGATGCTGGGAATATCATTAACCGACATGTTAGCAACGACGAAGTTTTGGAGAAAATGGAAACCAAAATGACACATATAATAAGAATTACAAACAAGCAGGTGAAGTTTGTAGGTGACTAAGTGACTTGAAGCAAGAAGAACGTTATACTGGAGACGGATCCTGGGAATATCATTGACTGAACATGTGAGCAACGACGAAGTTTTGGAGAAAATGGAAAAAAAAGGACACATATAATTAGAATCAGAAACAGGCAGGTGAATTTTGTAGGTGAAGAAGTGACTTGGAGTAAAGAGGAACGTTATTCTGGAGAGGGATGCTGGGAATATCATTGACCGAACATGTGAGCAACGACGAAGTTTTGGAGAAAATGGAAACCAAACGGACACTCATAATTAGAATTAGAAACAAGCAGGTGAAGTTTATAGGTGAAGAAATGACTTCATGAAAGAGGAATGTTATTCTGGAGAGGGATGCTGGGAATATCATTGACCGAACATGTGAGCAACGACGAAGTTTTGGAGAAAATGGAAACCTAAACAACAATTACAATTAGAATTAGAAACAGGCAGGTGAAGTTTGTACGTGAAGAAGTGACTGGGAGCAAAGAGGAACGTTATTCTTGATACGGATGCTGGGAACATCATTGAACGAACATGTGCGCAACGAAAAAGTTTTGGGGAAAATGGAAACCAAAACAACACTTACAATTAGAATCAGAAACAGGCAGGTGAAGTTTTTAGGTGAACAACTGACTTGGAGCAAAGACGAACATTATTCTCGAGACGGATACTGGGAAAATCGTTGACCGAACATGTGAGCAACGACGAAATTTTGAAGAAAATGGAAACCAAAAGGACACTTATAATTAGAATCAGCAACAGGCAGGGGATGTTTGTATGTGAAGAAGTGACTTGGATCAAAGAGGAATCTTATTCTGGAGACAGATGCTGGGAATATCATTGACCGAACATGTGAGCAACGTCGAAATTTTGGAGAAAATGGAAACCAAAAGGACACACATAATTAGAATTACAAACAGGCAGGTGAAGTTTGTAGGTGAAGAAGTGACTTGGAGCAAAGAGGAACGTTATTCTGCAGACGGATGCTGAGAATATCATTGACCGAACATGTGAGAAACGACGAAGTTTTTGAGAAAATGGAAACCAAAAGGAAACTTATAATTAGAATTAGAAACAGGCAGGTGAATTTTTTAGGCGAAGAAGTGACTTGGAGCAAATAGGAACGTCATTCTGGTGACGGATGCTGGCAATATCATTGACCGAACATGTTAGCAACGACGAAGTTTTGGAGAAAATGGAAACCAAAAGGACATTTATAATTGGAATTAGAAACAGGCAGGTGCAGTTTGTAATTGAAGAAATGACTTGAAGCAACAGGAATGTTATTCTGGAGACGGATACTGGCAATATCATTGACCGAACATGTGAGCAACGACGAAGTTTTGGAGAAAATGGAAACCAAAAGGACACTTATAATTAGAATCAGAAACAGGCAGGGGATGTTTGTATGTGAAGAAGTGACTTGGAGCAAAAAGGAACGTTATTCTGGAGACGGATGCTGGGAATATCATTGACCGAACATGTGAGCAACGTCGAAGTTTTGGAGAAAATGGAATCCAAAAGGACACTTATAATTAGTATTACAAAAAGGCAGGTGAAGTTTGTAGCAGAAGAAGTAACTTGGAGCAAAAAGTACTTTTATTCTGGAGACGGATCCTGGGAATATCATTGACCGAACATGTGAGCAACGACGAAATTTCGGAGAAAATGGATACCAAAAGGACACCTATAAATAGAATTAAATACAGGCAGGTGAAGTTTGTAGGTGAAGAAGTGACTTGGATCAAAGAGGAATCTTATCTGGAGACGGATGCTGGGAATATCATTGACCGAACATGTGAGCAACGTCGAAATTTTGGAGAAAATGGAAACCAAAAGGACACACATAATTAGAATTACAAACAGGCAGGTGAAGTTTGTAGTTGAAGAAGTGACTTGGAGCAAAGAAAAACGTTATTCTGCAGACGGATGCTGAGAATATCATTGACCGAACATGTGAGAAACGACGAAGTTTTGGAGAAAATGGAAACCAAAAGGAAACTTATAATTAGAATTAGAAACAGGCAGGTGAATTTTTTAGGCGAAGAAGTGACTTGAAGCAACAGGAATGTTATTCTGGAGACGGATACTGAAAATATCATTGACCGAACATGTGAGCAACGACGAACTTTTGGAGAAAATGGAAACCAAAAGGACACTTATAATTAGAATAAGCAAAAGGCAGGTGAAGTTTGTCGGTGAAGAAGTGACTTGAAGCATGAGGAAGGTTATTCTGGAGACGGATGCTGGGAATATCATTGACCGAACATGTGAGCAACGACGAATTTTTTTGAAAATGGAAACCAAATGGACACTTAGAATTAGAATTAGAAACAGGCAGGTGAATTTTTTAGGCGAAGAAGTGACTTGGAGCAAATAGGAACGTCATTCTGGTGACGGATGCTGGCAATATCATTGACCGAACATGTTAGCAACGACGAAGTTTTGGAGAAAATGGAAACCAAAAGGACATTTATAATTGGAATTAGAAACAGGCAGGTGCAGTTTGTAATTGAAGAAATGACTTGAAGCAACAGGAATGTTATTCTGGAGACGGATACTGGCAATATCATTGACCGAACATGTGAGCAACGACGAAGTTTTGGAGAAAATGGAAACCAAAAGGACACTTATAATTAGAATCAGAAACAGGCAGGGGATGTTTGTATGTGAAGAAGTGACTTGGAGCAAAAAGGAACGTTATTCTGGAGACGGATGCTGGGAATATCATTGACCGAACATGTGAGCAACGTCGAAGTTTTGGAGAAAATGGAATCCAAAAGGACACTTATAATTAGTATTACAAAAAGGCAGGTGAAGTTTGTAGCAGAAGAAGTAACTTGGAGCAAAAAGTAATGTTATTCTGGAGACGGATCCTGGAAATATCATTGACCGAACATGTGAGCAACGACGAAATTTCGGAGAAAATGGATACCAAAAGGACACCTATAAATAGAATTAAATACAGGCAGGTGAAGTTTGTAGGTGAAGAAGTGACTTGGATCAAAGAGGAATCTTATCTGGAGACGGATGCTGGGAATATCATTGACCGAACATGTGAGCAACGTCGAAATTTTGGAGAAAATGGAAACCAAAAGGACACACATAATTAGAATTACAAACAGGCAGGTGAAGTTTGTAGGTGAAGAAGTGACTTGGAGCAAAGAGGAACGTTATTCTGCAGACGGATGCTGAGAATATCATTGACCGAACATGTGAGAAACGACGAAGTTTTGGAGAAAATGGAAACCAAAAGGAAACTTATAATTAGAATTAGAAACAGGCAGGTGAATTTTTTAGGCGAAGAAGTGACTTGAAGCAACAGGAATGTTATTCTGGAGACGGATACTGGAAATATCATTGACCGAACATGTGAGCAACGACGAAGTTTTGGAGAAAATGGAAACCAAAACAACACTTACAAGTAGAATCAGAAACAGGCATGTGAAGTTTGTAGGTGAAGAAGTGACTTGGAGCAAAGAGGAACGTTATTCTGGAGACGGATGCTGGGAATATCATTGACCGAACATGTGAGCAACGTCGAAGTTTTGGAGAAAATGGAATCCAAAAGGACACTTATAATTAGTATTACAAAAAGGCAGGTGAAGTTTGTAGCAGAAGAAGTAACTTGGAGCAAAAAGTAATGTTATTCTGGAGACGGATCCTGGAAATATCATTGACCGAACATGTGAGCAACGACGAAATTTCGGAGAAAATGGATACCAAAAGGACACCTATAAATAGAATTAAATACAGGCAGGTGAAGTTTGTAGGTGAAGAAGTGACTTGGATCAAAGAGGAATCTTATCTGGAGACGGATGCTGGGAATATCATTGACCGAACATGTGAGCAACGTCGAAATTTTGGAGAAAATGGAAACCAAAAGGACACACATAATTAGAATTACAAACAGGCAGGTGAAGTTTGTAGGTGAAGAAGTGACTTGGAGCAAAGAGGAACGTTATTCTGCAGACGGATGCTGAGAATATCATTGACCGAACATGTGAGAAACGACGAAGTTTTGGAGAAAATGGAAACCAAAAGGAAACTTATAATTAGAATTAGAAACAGGCAGGTGAATTTTTTAGGCGAAGAAGTGACTTGAAGCAACAGGAATGTTATTCTGGAGACGGATACTGGAAATATCATTGACCGAACATGTGAGCAACGACGAACTTTTGGAGAAAATGGAAACCAAAAGGACACTTATAATTAGAATAAGCAAAAGGCAGGTGAAGTTTGTAGGTGAAGAAGTGACTTGAAGCATGAGGAAGGTTTATTCTGGAGACGGATGCTGGGAATATCATTGACCGAACATGTGAGCAACGACGAATTTTTTTGAAAATGGAAACCTAATGGACACTTATAATTAGAATTAAAAGCAGGCAGGTGTAGATTGTAGGTGAAGAACTGACTTGGAACAAAGACGAACGTTATTCTGGAGACGCATGCTGGGAATATCATTGACCGTACATGTGAGCAACGACGAGGTTTTGGAGAAAATGGAAACCAAAAGGAAAATTAGAATTAGAATTAGAAGCAGGCAGGTGAATATTTTAGGTGAAGAAGTGACTTGGAGCAAAGAGGAATGTTATTCTGGAGACGGATGCTGGGAATATCATTGACCGAACATGTGAGCAATGACGCAGTTTTGGAGAAAATGGAAACCAAAAGGACACTTAGAATTACAATTAGAAACAGGCAGTTGAAGTTTGTAGGTGAAGTAGTGAGTTGGAGCAAAGAGGAATATTATTCTGGAGACGGATGCTGGGAATATCATTGACCGAACATGTGAGCATCGACGAAGTTTTGGAGAAAATGGAAACCAAAAAGGACACTTATAATTAGAATCCGAAACAGGCAGGGGATGTTTGTAGGTGAAGAAGTGACTTGGAGCCAAGAGGAATGTTATTTTACAGACGGATGCTGGGAATATCATTGACCGAACATGTGAGCAACGACGAGGTTTTGGAGAAAATGGAAACCAAATGGACAGTTATAATTAGAATAACCAAAAGGCAGGTTAAGTTTGTAATTGAAGAAATGACTTGAAGCAAGAGGAATGTTATTCTAGAGAAGGATGCAGGAAATATCATTGACCGAACATGTGAGCAACGACGAAGTTTTAGAGAAAATGGAAACCAAAAGAACACTTTTAATTAGAATTAGAAACAGGCAGGTGAAGTTTGTAGGTGAAGAATTGACTTGGAGGAAAGAGGAACGTTATTCTTGAGACGGATGCTGGGAATATCATTGACCGAACATGTGAGCACCGACGAAGTTTTGGAGAAAATGGAAACCATAAGGACACTTATAATTAGAATTAGAAACAGGCAGGTGAAATTTTTAGTTGAAAAAGTGACTCTGAGCAAAGATGAATGTTATTCTGGAGAAGGATGCTGGGAATATCATTGACCGAACATGTGAACAACGACGAAGTTTTGGAGAAAATGGAAACCTAAAGGACACTTAGAATTAGAATTAGAAACAGGCAGGTGAAGTTTGTAGGTGAAGATTTGACTTGTAGCAAAGATGAATGTTATTCTGGAGACGGATGCTTGGAATATCATTGACCGAACATGTGTGCAACGACGAAGTTTTGGAGAAAATGGAAACCAAAATGACACTTATAATTAGAATTAGAAACAGACAGGTGAAGTTTGTATGCGAAGAAGTGACTTGGAGCAAAGAGGAATATTATTCTGGAGATGGATGCTGGGAATATCATTGACCGAATAATTAGAAACAGGCCGGTAAAGTTTGTAGGAAAAATTATGAGAGAAGTGTGCTTGGAAAATTTGATACACACATGTTAAATTGAAGGAAAGAGAGATAAAGTAAAACAGCGGATAAGAGTTCTACGGGCCTAATAATTAAATGCATGAACAGGTATTAGAGATTGCAAAAAACAAAACGACAAATGTCGACGCTTAAAACTTCTTCGTTGCTCACATGATCAATCCATATTATTCTCACTATCTTTCTTTAGAACTACATATATGCTGCTTTAAGCCTCATCTTCATCTGTGATAATACTACCCAGCATTCACTCTATTTAATCGATAGATATTAACCAGTATTTTAAATCCGTTATTTCTTACAATATTTTTAAATGTTTTGTTTAGTTCCACTAGTAAATGTACATGTACACACGATAAATTATAAATATGTGATAGCATTTTCTTGTAAGCGTCAGTAGATGTAATTATGTGCTTGAATCAATGCGAATCAAATAGCTTTATATTTCTAATCTATGAGATTATACACATGTTATTAAACTAGATGAATTATCGCAGAGTAGCCTGAAAGGGGCTTGCATCTGACGAGTCAACTGGGTTCGAATCTCTTTGTTATGGTGAGATATGTAATCACCACCGGAACATTTTAAATAAGGGACCGTGTCACCGGTCACCGGATATATTAGAACAGAGACACTTCCTGGACTGAACACAATAAACACTACACCTTGTCTCTCTGTAAATACGTTAATAAACTTCCTTTCCCTATTTAAACCTACTGTACATATTTATTCCTTTATTTCCTTCACGGAATACTATCTCTTGATAATGCCTATTGCCACCAAGTGATATATAATTCTTCATACCAGATATTTCAGAGAAGTGACTTGTAGAGGGTATCGGCCTGGGGAGCTGCAGTGTCGAAAAGTGCTTGAAAACCTTACCACAGGCTGAGAGTAAAGTTAAACAAATGGAACTCTATTGTGAATCCGTTGTGGTAACCGGAAGTCACAATTCATCATGGCATTGGATTAAAACGTACTGACAATATTCAAACCACCAGAATAAGCGTTCTCTTCTAGTCATGTTATCTATCAATCATAGTTGGATTCTGGGTATTGAACAAAAACTCTACCTGAATGGTTGTCTGCAACTGGGATTGGAAAGTTGTTCTAGTAGATGGGTCTACTAGAAAACGAGTAGCCAGGCGTTATGTATGAAAAACACTGCTTAAGACACTGAAATCCTATGCGTAATAATATTGCAAATTATTGAGACTGGAGTCGAACTTTATTTAGCGTTTTAGATAGGCGCCATGATTTCAAGTCTTCGATTATTAATATATTTTTTTTTCCCTAAACGTTGTAATTTTTTTTTCATGCGCATGATATTTTTTTCTGTTTTTCATCTCGACAATTATTAACGGAAGGACGGTCGTCATTTTTCCCTTATAAGCTGCTGCTCCTGTTGACAGTCGAAACCACTTTCACTATGAAGCTTCATTTCATTTCATTTCTGAAACATAATTGGCTTCATTTGCTCGCACTCTGCCATTTTGAATTGTTCGTTTCATTAAAATTTTTAAGTGTTTTTTGTGCCTGAAGCTTTGAATTCGGTCGGCTAAGATGGCCATCGCAAATTAAAACTCAATTTTTTCTTAAGATCTAACCGGTTTTGATTATTCAACGAGAAGATCCCCTGACATGAAAGTTTGTTGCAACATTCGGCCACACTTTAATTTAGCATAACTGAATCGATTCATCCATCACTTGTCATCAAATTCGAATTAGAATATTACAAAACAGAAAGAAAAGGTATATTTCAACGATATTATTCATTAAAGTTCAGTTGTCATGAATCTTATCGATATATTTGTCATATATAATTCTGTGATTCAAGAAACATTGTTACCTATATATATATAAGAACTCTTTGCAAAAAATTTGAGTATTAAATAAAAGAAAATTATTTTTCTTATTAATTTGTTACATATATTCGTTCGTTTCTTTCCTCATGTCTTGAAAATGTTCTCGAAAAATAATCTTTCGTAACATGTTTCTTCTTCGTAAATCTGTTCATCTGGGAAACTGTTGTCTAACATCATGGAAATTTTTTTTTTCAGATTAGACGCCCATTTAATATGTAATGCCAAATAAACAAGAATAAACATGTTCGATATTTTCTCTTTGATTTTAATCAGGGTCACAAAGCTGCAGGAATTCATTTATGGTGTGTATGTATAGGACTTCATTACTGAGAGGATAGAACAGAATTTTTTTTTCCCGCGAGAAAGTTCGAACTCAAGGACTGTCAGCGTTCTAGTCGACTTGTATAATTTAATGCGAACAATTTTCACGCGCTGATTAAATAAGAACCGAAACAGACCAATAAGGAAGTTGCTCAGAATTTCGGAGGCTCTCATGTTACCGTCGATCGTCAAACAAACAAACTGTCAATATTAAATTGTACACTGGACAAATGAACAGGCTCAAAGAGACAATTCAAATTAAAAGACCTAACCGACGAGACGATGTGATTATTCAACATGACAATGCTCGCTCCCATCACGTTAACATGACCAAGCATACAATTAAAGAGCACGGTTGTGAATTTCTGTGATGCTCAACGTATATACGCTTTATTTAGCCTCTTCAGACTACCAGATGTTTCAGACGCTTTCTAACAATGAGAAGATTGTTTTTAATAACGATGTGGCTTAAAAAAAATGTTAAACGTGGTTTCAAAATATTTTCGAGTCAAAAACCAGTGATTAACAAACTTTACTACGAGCCAGAAATATGGTGAACACGTTACTGTTTCCTCTTTTTCGTCTTCTTCTTATATTTGCTGTGTCCATGTAGGATGCTGGTAATCATGGCCCTACACCATTTCATCCCTTTGTAACTCTTAGCAAATACTGTCTTTTTGTAATCTACCGTAAAATCTGCCATTCATTTACACAAACCCGTTAGGTAAGATTATGGTTTATATTTCTCTGCCTTCCTGCCTCCAATACGCCTTGTGAATTTTAACTTTTCCGAACACTCTTTTTTAAATTATGTACTCTACAAATTCCAACACTTTATGATTCTAATTATAAACTTCCTTTTTTTCCATTTCTTCAAAAGCTTTTGCTTGGTAACAATATCATTGTATTCTCAACATTCTTCTGTAGAACAATATTTCTGTTGATTCATGTATCTTCTTCATCTGTAACTAGATTGCCAGCATTCGCTACAATATAGGAAGACTTATAATACATTACAGTTCAGTACTCATATAGGAACCACCCCCTTGAGTGTGCGTGTATATACATATATATATATATATATATATGTGTGTCAGTGTGTGTGTATATATATATATATATATATATATATATATATATATATATATATATATATATATATATATTCAATCAATAAAACCAAACGGTTTATTTGATAAACATTAATTACTAGAACAAATGCCGCCAAAATACTTAGACAGCGTCTTTGTAGACCTAACAGGTATTATTTTGTGACCATTTACAAAGTAATAATAATAATAATAATAATAATAATAATAATGAATCCCTTCACCACTCGCGCAAATTCGTGAAATGTCTTTCGCGAGTCAGCACGAAATTATTTTCTAACCAATGAAAACATTGCATTCGCAAAAGTCCCATTTCAATGTGAAATCCGATTTTGGATTACTTTTATGGATATAAAAACGGAAGCATACATCTTCTCATGGTTAGAAAACAATGTCGAAGACCACTCTGACGTATGAACACATCTACACACAAACGCACGCACATACAAATACACACACACACACACACGAGGACAGACAGGAGAAGACACATCTAATATTGTTTTCATTCATTTTTTTCTATCAAAGCTTACTTCCACAAGCCAGAAACCTCCAAATAATGCCTCATTACTAAGATGAAAAGATGTCAGTCTGACCGTTATAAATAAGTCTGTCCACTCGTCGGTCGGTCAGTGCACTCGAGAAAAATATATAAATATTATTTCAGCTGACGTTCTGCATTTACTTTTCCTTCAAAGAATAAACTGTTTTCATTAAAAGATATTCTGTTTAAATGTTTGGTATCCTGATACATAGAAAACTATAAAATACTATTTTCTTTGTTTCTTTTTAAAATATAAATTTTACAAATAATTTTATATATCAATTGTTTGCTTTTCGTTGGCTAAACGATTACTTAATTCATATGACATCGAAATTATAATAGACACAGAGAATAGAAAAGCAATATTGATGGGACAATATCACCTAATGGTTTTGATATACTAGAAATATTTACTATTAAGTATAAAAGGCACATAATATTTAACGTAGAAATAATGCAAAAGGTATATGCATGATATGCTTGAAGTTATTCCAAATCTGTACCGAAAAAGAAAACAAAATGAACATGTAATATTGAAATCTGAAAAACGTAGCGTTTGAATCGGCGATGACATTTAAGCTACGATACATCTATCTGCACATTCGGTTTCTATGTGTTATTAACAAAATGGAGATTCGTACTGAACAAAATCAAATGTCGTTGAGTTTAGCGTAGAGCAACTGTGATTCACAATATAATTTGAAACTCCATATTAAATAAAAGCAATTCATATATACGCTGACACTTAATCGATCACAATAACGAGGATTTAAGTATCAGAGGGCAATTAAAAGAAAGAGGACCAAGAGAAAAAAGCTGCTGGCCCTCTTGAGCAGTTTATTATTATGTTTTTTCAAACAATAAGTCTCAAAAACAAAGAATGGTTGTAAAGATGTAAGAATTGCTTCGAACAACAAATGCCATCGTGTTTGGGAGAGCAATCCTCTTTCCATGCATTGAAAGGATATTGTAAAATTTAAATAAAGTAGAACCGTGGTTCGTTCCTGAAGGCCGTTCGTTAGCCCAAATGTTCGTAAAACTAAACTATTTTTTCCAATAGAAATCAATCTAGAGAAAAAATCACAGTAGAATAAAAATTGAAAAGAAAGACACGTGAATGTATACAACACCGCTGCCGACTCAGAAATGATTGCGTTCGGGGTAACTCGGTTCGACAACGTTATTAGAGAACCGAAATTTTGTTCGATAACCGAAGCATTTTCATCTCGAATTTTCAGTTCGAAAACCGATTTGTTCGACAGCTGAGACGTTCGAGGAGGTTGTACTGTAATAATAATAATTTTGCCCATCAAACACTGATATATATATATATATATATATATATATATATATATATATATATATATATATATATATATAATAATTTTTCATATAAAAAATTTATATATATAATAATTTTTCCTATAAAACATTGATATATATATATATATATATATATATATATATATATATATATATATATATATATATATATATATATATATATATATATATATATTCGTTCTTTTTTCCCCATGTCTTGAAAATGTTCTCGAAAATAATCTTTCGTAACATAACATTTTTTCTTCGTAAATCTGGTCATCTGAGAATCTGTTGTCTAACATCATGGAATTTTTATTTCAGATTAGACAACCCTTTAAGATGTAATTCTAAATAGACAAGAATATATATATATATATATATATATATATATATATATATATATATATATATATATATAGAGAGAGAGAGAGAGAGAGAGAGAGAGAAAGAGTAAAAAATACAATTACAAACTTTGGACTCGGCTCCCCACACCTCAACAAGGACAAGTCAAAAGTCCATATAAAAATATAACCGCATATTCTTCGTTTTTGTGTTATTAAATTTACAATTTACGGTATACGATGTTAAATGTACAATCCAATTACGCAATACTAACTTTTACAAGCTTTGGTTGGGGGTGTTCTCACGAAAAAAACAGGGTAACATTTCTATATAAACCTATGTCGAAAAAGCCATTGCTGTACCTCAAAACAGCAATTTATTACAAGTGCTCGAAATGCCCCCTGTTTGCTTCTGCACACGCATGCACTCGTCGAATCATTACGGAACCATTCAAATACTCCCATACGATGTTGAATGATTTCGAAACTGATATGTCCCGGAAAGGGATATATTTGAACGAAGTAGTTAAGTGGTTTGGGCTACTATAACCAAGTAGAATACGGTATCAGTAATCGACTGGTACGCGTCGTAGTCGGAGGTAAGAAGTGTAGCTCAATGACGTAGTCCAATGGGCGTCGTTATAGACTTAGCTCTCAGACTAAGGCTCTGACTCTCCTACACGTCGGTCGGTATTTATGACGGACACCAGCCAATTCTATTCCAGTGAGGGGGAACCACAGGTGTATGCATATTCCATTATATCAAAAACCAACATGACAAGTTGATGAAATTTCACGCGTTATTAATGTCTGCTGCACAAACTAAGAGTTTGGGTGGCCCCACAGATAAATAATTAAAAAAAACAACATAAAAAAAAACAAAGAATTGAGGTCGAGGTAATTGGCAGGATTTTGAACCGGTCCTCCTCTACCTATCCGTCTTACATGGTAGATGTCAGCCAGTGCATCGCGAACAATGTGACTAAAATGTGCAGGCGCCCCATCATGCATGAACCATACGCGTCCTCGTATTATCAGAAATATATTCCCGGTAAACAGCTCCTGTAAGACGCTCTGAGAGAACATATGATTCTACCAGACAGACAACTACAATTCCAGCATATTAATCGTAAATTGATGCTGTTGTCTAGCCTATATTGTACCATGGGGCTTCTGATCTGCCCACAAATAGTGGATGTGTTATCCCATATCTTCCAAATATTGCCTCATCCGTAAACAAGACTGAAGAGACAAACAACGGATCAGTAGTCTGTGCAATAAACCATCGGCAAAAACTTCTTCCATGGTGAGTGATCAGAGGACAAAAGAGCCTGCGTATGTTGCAAATGATACAAGTACAGGAGCTGCATTAGAAGTACCCTCCATGATGTAAAATGACATGAAGCACATGGTAGGTCCACTGGATCTTTGCTGATACCAGAATCGTCTCTGACAGCCTCTAGAATGTATTCGTGATCAGTAGCACTAGCAGATCTCGGTTTTTCTCAATCCATAGATTGTGGTGCCACGGATACTGTCTCAGCAAAGCGAAAACAGACAGCAGCAAATGTTCGATGACTGGGCTGTCTCGGTCTGGAAACGCAATCAGATAGAGCCGTGCATCCGCACTTCCATTACTATTGTCGTATGTAAAAATCATATCTGCCCTCTCATGCATATACTGCTATTTTTAAACGGAACATTTCTCTGTCAAGTCACTACTACGCACGTTAAACGTTGAAGACAGAATAGCCACAAATGTACACGAATGTCAAATGTAACCTAGTCTACTTAGCAACACATCGCCATCTACCGTGAACTTTCTCTAAATTTTATAACTCAAAAATGAAGGAAATATTCTTATATGAACATTTGACGGTGTTTTGGTGTCAGTTCCTTACGCCATTTTTTAATACACCCAGTATATACAGGGTGCGATGGATGAATTGTCGTTTAAATTATGCAGAAATGAAAATAACAATATCTCATTTTTACATATGTCTTTATTAAGTTGCACACAAATATCTTGAAATACTGACGAGTAAATTTATTCAATAAAATCGCCATTGGCTTCAACCACGGCCTTTTTAAGGGGCTGAATGCTACCATAATCCTTGCCTTCAGTTCGTATTAGGTGTTACAAGGTGTTTTGTTGCTCTCTCGCTCAAATACGCCCCCAAAAAATAATAATCAACGTGGTTGCAATCTGAGGCGCTAGGTGGACAAATGAGAGGAGTGACGTGGTCGCAGAAATTGTCTTCTTTCCAGACATAGAGGTCTCCCAACAACTACACTCTTGACCCGGTATAGCACTACCTTCTCGGTGCACTTGATGGAGTTCTCCGTGTTGAGTCTGAAGCCACGTGGGAAGATGAATGAAGGCATGACATCGACAACACTAGTCCTCACTCCAAAAACCTACGTGATCACCATTAGCCTCATCTAACTCTTTCCGAATTCTCTGTACTCTCCTCAGATTGACACCGAAACACTGTGTTCGTAAAGGGGTTTCCGGTGCGAATACCAAAGTGTGCAGCATGCCATTTCCAAATTTATGTTGGAGTGAATTTCATCATGATGTTCTTTTTCTCACAGACGTTGTCCAACAGGCCCTACTATACTGTGCAGTCGATAAAATGAAAAACAAAGCACATGCGCGAATTTAAAGATATAGAATGGCGACAATTTATCCATCCCACCTGATTTGTGTGTGCGTGTGTGTGGTATATATATATATATATATATATATATATATATATATATATATATATGAGATGCAACAGAACGTTCGTACAACAAAGCGTGCTGTATTGATTATGCAAACATACCAATAACTTATGAATAATGGTATAATTCTTACTGTATATTACGTTTGCAATACAAATCTCTCTCTCTCTCTCTTTCTGTGTGTGTGTGTGTGTGTGTGTGTGTGTGTGGTGAAGCAGGGGCGGAGTAATGGTTAGCGACGAGTATTCAGGGTTTGGACAGCCGTGTTCGAAATTCAGTCGGGAGCATTACTTTCGCCTACGTAGAAACGTATGAATCCATCTACTCTCCTTACAGCTATGTGTAAAATAGAAGGATAAATTGGTTCATATATCCTTGTGTGACAACCAGTGTAGGAGAAGGAAACTCTGAATTTCAACCGGATCGCACTATTCTAAAGTGTGTACTCACACGGCTGAGGAGGGACTGTGAATCCACATTCCCATTGAAAGTCTTATGAATGTGCACGGTTGAATGAATACGGCCTATGCAAAGCTTGGTCACCTTTCATTCGAGTGCGTGTTTGTTTGAGGGTGAATGTCACAACGGAGGGTCCTTCTACGAATCTCTGGAGAAGTGATGCTGAAGGTAACATCAATCATCTCTGTGACAAACCTCATAGTTGTATTAATTCTATCTATCTATCTATCTATCTATCGATCTATTAATGCGCTATATTCAAGAGAGACGTGTCTCTAGTATCAGACATAAACTCAACACTCCATGATGATTTTTACTTTTATGATTTCCGATACAGATGAAAATCGAATTGAGATGTGAAATTTATAGTTACCTGCAGTGTTAATTGTTGCAGCACTGAACTTGATATCTATACTGAAGGCGCAACCATTTAATTCTTTCTCGATATTAAGTCTGATCAGTTAGATAAAATCAAATTGGCAACTTATCTCAATAATGACCTGTTGTTAACAGGCGCAAGCTTGTTAGTTATAACGCCTCCAAAACTAAACTACTCTCTGTTAGTAATCTGAGCGAACTCTTCCTGTCGTTTATCATCAAGGCCGATGAGAATGACTCTTTGAGACCTCTTGGGATTACTTTCTTGGCTAACATTAAGTGAAAAGATTATATTGGCTCAATTGTTAGGTCTGCTGCTCCGAAAGTTGGTTCTCTGAGTCGCTTAGACAATTTTTCTCTGTTGAATATATGTTACATAATTAAAATCTAATATTTCTCCATGCTTTGAATATTGCTGTGATATATGATTTGGCGCTCCAACTGTATATCTAGAGATTCTCGATCCAAAGAAGAATCATCAATATTATTAGTGCTGGCATTTCGGCTTCAGTAAATTTCCCATCGCAGTAAGGTAGCATTCCTGTACATTTTCTATATAAACCGTCATCATAATTGTTTGAATGAAATCTTCGCTATGCTGTCTAAACTTTACGAATTTAAGAGCAGTACTAGATTACGCAAAGTTTCATACATTCACAGTTGAATGGCTTGATGTAGTCGTAAGTTTTACATTAACATTTTCTTTTCTTTTTCCTGGTTCCATACTTTCCAGAGAAATTTTATCTCCGAAATTTAATTTTTTAATCATTATCTACTGTTTTCTTCATTACTCTTATATTATTCTCGTTTCTTAATGATATTTTGTTTTACTTATTCTTTCACACTCAACAACACATTGTGTTTTAGCGTCTTTATTATCTTACATGCGGTACTATGATTAAAACAATATCTATATACGCTAAGAAAAATTGCAACAGGCTGAAGGATTACGTATATTTTTATCCGGATGCAGTATGTAGATGATATGAGTTGTAATATTCCGATAAATCTTTCAGTTCTCAGCCATGTCAGAACGTATTAACCTATGTATTATAGTATCATAGTATTCGCCCTTATATTATCGCAACCCTTTTATTAAGCCTTATATAATTTCACCGTGTGTGTCTAAACTTCTGAAGATGATGCATGCTGGGATAGTTTTCAGCGAGATGAAAGACATAAGTGCATACATGTGTCACGTCATGGAGACGTGCAAGTGTTCCTTTTGTTCAATAAGATTTCTTTGAGAGGTGACGGAATGTGGGCCTTCGAGAATTTGCATTATCATTTTGGTCAATATCTGGACATGTTAGTCGTGACACGTCGCTGGTGCGTCGAGGCAAGCTACAATACTGAAAGAGATATCACGAGATCCGTAATCACTTTCTGGAATAATAGATAATGCAGAACCTCATAAAGATAGTTGCCTTTCTAAATCGAATAATGATAAACACGGAACGTTCAGAAGCAGTTTGATACTGCAAGCTTACGGAAACGCATGCCTCTAGGTAGTTTTAAACCTATGCCGTAACGCCGTCAGACACTTCGTCGCAGGTATCTTTGTTCTGTCACGTGGAGACTATTTTTTGTTCACGGATATAAGTAGGTTCTACCTTCAGGCAAGACCTCAAGTGAAACTCGTACATACGATGCATTGCTAAAGATGCTGGAAACATGGCCTATTCTCTATACCGCTACTGTAAGTACCTGAATCCTTGTACTTTACAAGAGTTATATCAGGCGTAAAATGGACTGTGGCCGTCCCAAGAGGTCTCAAGGTTTCATTCTCATGGAGTTAACATGAGCTACCCAGTTCATATTTTCGAGTCTGGATAGAGTTCAAAAGCGTTTCCGCATCCTTGTAGGTACCTAATTATTTTACACCCTTCAACCCATCTCTCATTATCGTGTCAAGCTCATCATTGCTCGATGGCTACTTTTATTGAAAGTGTTTGGACAAATTACATTTCTTGGTTCCATCAGTTCTTACCTTCACAGCTAGGACCTGCCATGACATTTACATTGTAGAAAACCACTATCATCCCATCCGGAGTCTATTGGTGAGTCATAAATTCCATTCGAGCAGATTCTTCCCGCAATCCACTGCTCTGTGGCACCGAAACACAAGAGGATATTTCCCCGATCACTACAATATTTACATGTTAGTGTTATCACACTTGAACGCATAAACTGTGAATCTTGCTTTGTAACCTTCGCTCTCGAATGGTCCCTGGGACTTGTAGAAGAAAATGGTCTTCGTTCGATACAAATCTAAATAGGAACAGAATCCAAACGCCAAAGATAAACAGGGCTAACTCAGGTATCATGGCGTTATTTACAACACTTATTCCCCTTCTACGCTAAACAGTCTTTACAGCGTTATGTACGTTCTGCTGAACACGCTCTACAAGATGATCAATTACTTTCAGAATCGTTACGATCTCCAGCGCCGTCCATAATCGAATATATATGAGATATGATGGGACGAAAGCTGACACTTTCAGTTAATTCTGTTTTAATTCAGAATAGACTCCTCAACAGAGAGAAGCGTAGTCTCAACGTTTGTACAATGATATGCACATTTCTATCAACAGCAGCACTGGATTATTCGGTCAATAAATGCCGAATGTCTCCTCATAACGAAATGTTTAATATTAGGGCTTACCATATTGATACTTTCTTTATTGTATAATATGTGTGTCTACCTCTTTTTGGCAAATCAACGCTGAATTTGTTAAGGTTCCCACATCTAGGAGCTCGTTTCAGACAAGCAGTATTGCTTCCGCTTCCCCAGTTCAACTGCTGATATATTATCGATTATGGCTGAAAGAGTCTATCCTGCT
>OZ010591.1:79018339-79043339 GCA_963932145.1 Acanthosepion lycidas | reverse complement strand
TACACCAGAAACCAAAGGAATAATAATAATAATAATAATAATAATAATAATAATAATAATAATAATACGAATGCGATTTAGTAATGCAAGTTGTTTTATTATATAAATTGATGAAAAATGATTACGTTTGCCTCTTTCATTTATTAAAAAATATCATACCATTTGTCTCTCAGTGACTCTTTCATTGAACTAAAGAGATGTACGTCTATCTGTACTCAGTCATGTGGTGAACACTGTTGTAATGGACCTGCTATATCAGTAGCCAGCTGAGAATTATCAACCAGAGTTATATGTTCTCATTCATGGGAGTGCAGATTATGTTTTGATCTTGTCCCAGCGGATTTTTCAATAAAACAGTGTCAGTGACAATTCAAATCGCCCAAAGGTATCTATTGGATCAATGTTTATTCAGTGTAAGCATTGTAATGCACTCGGATTCAAGAATAAGCCAAATGCTGTAACAAAGGAAAATACAACTGGGAGATCTACCAGATCATCCAGAAGCATTGCTGTCTCTTCTGGATGAGAACTCATCAGAAATAAAACACTTCATGCCTCACATCAGAAGCTACAATAACTGCTGCAATGGACTTACTTCGGTGCCAAAGATGCTACCTTTCCAGGGCGGGGGAACAATTATCAATCGTTTTTACTTATATTTTAATAATAATTTTAATGATATTAATAATAATTATTTAGTTTAATATTGAGCACCTCAGAAGATTCTGGGTTCAATACTTTTTCACTTGGTGGATTTGTAAATGCAACGACCAGGAAATAGCTAATCAGAGTTCAGTCGGCCTTGCTATTACCTCCGAGCTGACTGGAGAAGAAATAGATCCATACCTTTCCAACCGGTGTGTATTGTATTTTGATCTCGGTACACAAACTCTACTTTCAATTCTGATAACCGCTTCGACAAACACGCCTGAACATACGCATACACAAACGTTCACAGGCACGCACACACATATTGACGAATGCAGACACACACAGAGTCACACACACACACACACAGTCACACACACATATATGTATGTATGTATATATGTATATATATATATAGGCAAATATATGGATATGGATCCGACAGTATGAAGAAAAATATACGGAAAAAACAAACAAAAATCCTAATATGCAATTATGCTGTTTTAATGTTAATATAATATCAACATCGGGCGTTTCGGTCTAGTAGAAACACAATTAACATTAGACTATATTTAATTCAACATGAAAAGACAAGTTATTTCCAAAAATACCACGCGACCTAGTAGTAGAAAAACTGATGTAACTTAAGCCGACACTATGTCAGTAAGCATTTGACTTTTTCTAACCAGCCATGGTAATTTTTAATGAACAGAACACAGGCTGGGACCGAACACTACCAGATCTTTAAAGCGTTTAAACTTACGCACAACAAGGCGTTTAATGATATTCGCAGGATAACCATTGTAACAAAAACAATGAATATTCTTCAATTCTTGATAGAGTTTACAAGAAGAAAAAATCAAGGCGTGATGATCTAAGACAGAAATCAGGTTTATCTTACCAGACTCATGGAGAAAAGAATTCCAGTTGGTGTATGGAATTGTGAACTTAAGCTTCCAATAAACATTGGTAATGAACACACCGTCTTTACGTTCAACAAATACGTCTGAAAAAAGACGAAGTACATACGTTTTACGCCTCCCTGTTAAATTGAATGGATGGATGAAGGAAATTAAATTTCGTATGAAAGTCTTTAACTTCGACGATAGAATCGAAAAAAGAAAAAGTGTCATCAACATAATGTAGATACACGGTATTTACCCCACGAGATCAGGTAGTCACACAAGGTCGGTTTAATATGGGGAGCCCGAGCGCATGCACCCGGGCAAGGAACAAAAATTACCCGAGCCCCTGCAACCGTCGTTTGCGCTGGCCTCGGTGCGTGTACCGATCCTTCTGTCATGTGCAATGAGAAGGCACACAAAGTAGATACACGTAGTGCTTACAAAATGTTTGGAATAGAAACGTTTCATAAAAGCAAACAAAAATACCATTATTAAAGCTAAATTGCACCCCCTCTGCTACTGAAAGCATGAACTCCAAAAACAAAATTTCAGTAATTAAGGCGGAACCCAGGTGATCTCTATAAAGAACATCAGTGCAGATTTGTAAGGTATCCTATAGGAGGATATTTGTGTAGAAATTGACAATATTAAAGAACATTAAGTTCTTGATTTCAGAACAAAATCAGATTCTCTAATGAAACTGGAAAAACCAAATGAGACAGAAACACAATAAGTGGAAAACAGCCCAGAGACTAGCTGAAGCACTTCAGACAACTATTTGGCCAATCGATGTTGTACGGAAACTACCACAGACAAAATAGGTCTAAGTGGCACATTATTTTTATGTACATTGGGTAAACCTTATATACCTGGACGTTGGGACCCTACATGTTTAATACGATTATACATTATTTAGAAAATTAGGTTACTTTTGTATGCAGGGATTAACCGTATCTGTGCACGCGCCTCTATTTTTCGGGTATCGTCAAAGGAAATTGCTGAACAAAGTTACCGAAAAAAAAAAACAAGGCGAAAATTTCTACGATAAAAGTTAGTACAAACGCTGACGCAAGAAAAACAAATTTTTATAATCAAAAACGAGTAAAATATTAAAAAAAAATAATTACAAAAATACTTCGCTCCTTCTTCCATGACGATTTTGGCGATAGAACTATGATTTTATTAAGTCTGGAGAATATATTCATCAGTGTATACTGATTTTTTAGCGTTACCTTGGAGGTACCAAAACAAGTATATTTATTACATAATGCGGTGGACTCCAAAATAAAATGCATACGTAGTGGAAGCGCGTGCATAAAGTTCTCTTTGTGCTGCTGAGTATCACACACACACACACACACACACACACACACACACACACACACACACACACACACACACACATATATATATATATATATATATATATATATATATATATATATAAATAGATATAGATATATAGATATATATTATAAATAAATTGATTTAAAATATGTTTTTCGCTACACGGTTCTAAGCATGTTTCCAAAATGGAAGCTATAAATTTAAAATTAAAATTAATTTAATTAAAATCGGAGCTTTTAGCTTCCATTTTTGAAACAGGGTTACATCTGTGTAGCGAAAAAAAAACATTTTATATCAATTAATTTATAATATTAATGCTCTGTAAATTTACATTGAGCTCTATTTTGTAAAAATAAAAATATCTATAAGAAGACCGGATTATATATCTTACTGTTCTTTCTTTTTATTTATAAACATATATATATATATATATATATATATATATATATATATATATATATATATATATATATATATATATATATATATATATATATGACACTATTTTCGTCGCTAGAAAGAATGAAGAAAAAAAGAAAGGCGATAATTAAATTTAGATGATAAGAAGCCATCACGAAAAGGACACTAAGCGGTGTTATTTTTCTCACAAGGAAACTGGTAAGATTTGTATTTCCATTGTCGAGAAGGTTAAACACAGAATTTAATCTGATTCATGTTACGGGGCGGCGAGTAATATATATCCAATCTGCCCATGGCAATGATAAAAAAAGATTTTTCAAGTTGGACAAGTTACATCCCACAGAATTCAAAAGAGATAAAAATAAAAATTAATTAAGCATGCACTGTCCGAGAAAAACAAAAGTGTCCGCTAACCACCATGAAAGAATTGTTAAGCCTGTGTCTATAAGCAGAATATCATTGAGAGGAGCATCTGTTTATCGTCAGGGCTGGCTATAATAGCGAAACTATTTTAGCGGATGAGTAATTGGCACCAAGAATGTAAATACGTTCAAATGGCCACCCGCTTGATGCTGGCGAAAATCTGATTGACGAATTCCAGGTGATTCGGTTAAGATAAGAGTCTAGGGTGTGAGGTCGCCTCGAAGAAAAGAAAGAAAAAAAAAAGGAAGATAATTTTTTTTTTTTTTTTTTTAGCAAGATTTTTTAAACCGAGGCTAGTCTGGCCACACCCACGCTGCTGAGCGCCCATTGGCTGAATGGTGGCATGAGCGTTAGGCGGAGGTAATCATGTGAAGAAAGAGGGGAGGCCTGTAGCGCCTTACTTAAAGGATAGGTGTGAGATGCCACTGTGAGAGAGAGGGGAAACCCGTTGACACCCTCTGAGGCCATGGTGAGATGCCAATATGAGAACTGAAGAAGGTGGGAAGACGAAAGACTTCCAAAAATGGAAAATAATAAATTTTTCCTGACCGAAAACAAAGAAGTGGATTGTGGGTTTAGAATTATCAAGGAACCTCAAACCCCGACAGGCCCACACCGGTTTTTTTCGGCGTCCATATAAGTAGAGTCGCAGCGAGTTAATTTCAGTTCGAGTTCAAGTTCGCAGTTGGGGTTGGAGACAGACAGGCAAGCAGTTGCATTGAGCGGAGAGCTCTGAAGACCCGCCTCGAAGAAGCTGACTAAGATTAGCGCATTATCGACCTCAACTTCTAATCAAGAACAATTTATTTTTGAAGAACGACTTAGACTCACACCACCGAAACAAGTTTTACAAATATCGCCTGAAGATACACCAAGAACCAGTTTCTTAAAGAACAAACAACTTAGGATGTTAAGACTCGCCTAACAAACACAAAGTGTCACGAATCCATATAGCGGGTTGGGAAGAAGACGCAGTCCTGTATTCAGAAACCATATATAAAATATTGTTCTCCTTTTTTAACACATTTGAACTTTTCGAGTTATTATTTTATTTTATTTTACATATACTTGTGCGATATCATCCTTGTTCGAACTCGACTTGCATTACGGCCCGGCGACTGATTGATTTCGTCTACCTAAGATCAAATCATAACGTGGGTAGGTTAGAGTGGAAATCAAAACAGTTACTTCGGTAACCAGATGTTGGAGGCGAGCTGGGAGCGACAAGGCTGATACCGAATCTAAGCCCGTTGGTCGTCACAGGACAGGATAGCACGATGGACGCGGCTAGGCAGACGTCACATTTGGCGCAGCGACACTGAGGGGGACATATATATATATATATATATATATATATATATATATATATATATATATATATATATACACACATACTGATGTTGACCAAAGCCACATACATACAAACATGCATACATACACACACATGCATGCATATAATATATACATGTGTGTGTGTGTATATATATACATACACGCACAGACACTTATATTGATGTTGACCAAAGACACATACATGCATACATACACACACATGCATGCATATATATATATATATATATATATATATATATATATATATATAAGTGTGAATATAAACCAAATAATTTGATATTAGCAAATGTATATACATGCGTTAACGTGCATGCACAAGTAAGCGAAAAATATTTACTTCATTTAATATCATTTATCATTTGTAAATAAAACAGTGCTCAGAAATATATATTTAATAAATATACATATATCTACTTTTGTATTTCAACTTAAACTTTCATGGATTTCCAAGTCGTCAGGTACGAACTGTGAATTGTAGTCTTATTACGGTTATTATTTTTTTTTTTTAATACTACGTGTCATGTTAGGAACGATAAGTTAAACGCAGATCCATAGCTCAAAGTTAATATAAACTTAATATATTATTGGTGTTTAAATTGAAAATATAGTGTTTAGGTAGGTGGCTATTGTAAAAGGAAAAAAAATCTTGAAAGCAGGATGCCGTCTAGCACGTTACGTATTAGAAGACGCTTAAATGGGCTAAAGGCAGTAATCAATATGTAATCTAAAATATGTAATGGACATCTCATATTTGAATAATAGATCTATCCCGATTTAAAATACTTTTTCCTGTGATTCCAATCTAACAGATATCTTTCCCTTTGTTAAGTAGATTTCGTTCATTAACATTTTTAAGCATGAATGTTTTTACCAGCAAACACAAGTTACATTCATCGCCCCGTCCGGAAAACAGAGTGGATTTGGCGATGAAATTCAATTTACTACTGGTGCATATTCATCTGATTTAATATCCCAGTAAATCTTTTAGTGCGCTTTTTGTAAGAATCATTTTATGGTGCTAATACGGTTTTCCAGTTGTTGGCTGTTGAACCGAAATAAAAGTCTGTCTCGTCTTAATTTTAATACCAGCCTTGTAGATGACGCCTTTATTTATAGATTTATGATTTATTGAACTTGTAATGTTTTTTCAGCAATTACACCTTTTTCGGTGTTAATATTATTATTGAGTTTGTCTAAATATTTGATTAATGGTACATTATTATGTTGTTCTGTATGTTGCTCAAGTTTTTTTGCTGCAGCTGTAGCTAATCTTAATATTGTTCTTATTGAGGATTTAGTTGAGTAATGGGATACAGTTGAAAGGTTTGTGGATTAAATTTAAGAAAATCCGACAGATGTTGGTTTTGATATTACTGTTAAATGGTAGTTTAAACCAAATTATGTTGCGTTTTCTATAATTAATATTGTTGGTATTCTTACTAATGTTTAAAATGTATTTTAGTTTAACTTCGTGTTTACTTTTATTTATTGCATCTTCATATTGAGTTATCCATTTGTCAAAAATAATTTTGTTGCTATATTTAATTGAGGGTCTATCTTATACAGATTTGTGTAAGTTATTTAAATTTCCAGGCGGGTGGTTGGATTATTTGCTTATATTTATATGATTATAAAGCTTTTGAGTATAGGGCATGTGCACTCCTGAGAATTATTTGAAAGTAGTGTCCGGCGTTGATGTTAGTGGTAATATTCACTCCCTGATCCTTGAAGAATTTGAGAAGTTGTTTAACAAATCGGTCTATTTGTTATGGATTGGTGTTATGTAGGAGGATAACTACGTCGTCTCTGTACAAACCAGTGTTTTACTATCGAAATTATACCTAAATTATACCTAAGACATGTCTTCTCTCTCGCTCCCTCATCACTTCCTCACTTCGTTAATTTACATATCTTTAATACGGCCCATCAAAAATGTGTAAATTTTCTTTTCATTTTTTTGTTTGCAAGTAAAGTCTGATCATCCGCAATCCTTTTAAAAGGGCTGTGGTGAAATAATTTATTACATGGAACCTTAAAGTGGTCTTTATTTATTTAAATTATTTGCTCTGGATTTACATTGAGCTCTCTGGATGTTATCCTCCTTGGGCTTACCCATACGGATTACCTAGTTTTTCATAAACTCACGATATATATATATATATATATATATATATATATATATATATATATATATATGAGCGCACACACACACACACACACACACGCACACACACACACACACATATATATATATATATATATATATATATATATATATATATATATATAGGCGGGAGTGCCAATAGCACGCAAGAGGTTACAGAGAGAGAGAGTAAGAGTAAAGAGTGGTGTTTGAGGAAAGGATAGGGAGATGTCGATTGCCACTATATTTGAATATTTGAAGGTTAAAGTTATCAGCAAAGAAAGTATGGGGAAGGAGTTACACTATCGGGGAGTGCGAGAGAAGTAGTTGTCGGAGTAGAAGAGGCGGTTTCATTAATTGTTTCGACAGTAATAGTGTGAGACCGAGATGCCAGGCTAGTAGCACACTTGAAGCCATGCAGTTGGGGTACCAGTGTATGTAGCCCGTCACAGCAGTTGCCATGAAAATATTTGTAGAAAAGACAGAGGGAAGCCACATCACGTCTGTGAGAAAGTAACTGTAGATAGGTTATCACCTATCACATTGCATATCCGCCTTTGTATGAGAACGTCGAGATGAACAGCGGGGTCACCAGACCATTTATGGCAACAGTATTCAATTCAAGAACGAATGGTAGATTTGTAGATTTGAATGTTGTACTCAGACGAGAAAAACCTTCTGGCGCGACACAGATAACCAACTTTCCTTGCGGTAGATGTGGCTATTGATACTATGTAGTTGTTCCACATCAGCTTAGTGGAAAACGTGAGACCATGGAGGCGCAGAGAGACGCCCTCATGAAGCTGAGCATCAGCCATGCTGATAGGAGACAAGGAGGTTTCTCTATGGTGGGTGGGTAAATGAGAGCATTACAAAGTTTACAAGCCATTTCCTGACCCAGTCAACCATAGATTAGGGGTTCTTTTCGCGACCAATGGCCAGGTAAACTTTGTCAGCAATACCGGGTTTACTATTGAGATAGGAGTAAATGGTAGTGCCGTCTACATATATGCCTACTTTGGACTGATGACATCAGGAAATTGTTGATGAAATCGTTGATGAAGATCGTTGATGAAGATCAGAAACAGTGTAGGACCCAGTACTAGAGCCTTGTGCCACACCAGTGTTCCTATGAAAGGAAGTGGATGAGAAACCGTTTAGAACGACGTTCATTTCACGGTTTGACATGAATGATTGAATTAAATCGAATAATCGTCATGTTATACCGTATGCCTGAAGCATACGAAGGCCTGTATGTCAAACACTATCAAACGCCTTAGAAATATCTAGATCTACAGCTCGAGTTCGTCGTTATTATCAAGAGCTTGGCATACAAATTTAGTTATAGATGTAAGCACTTTTGAGGTAGACCGGGCAAAGCGCAAAACATATTGTTTATCAAAGAATAGATCATGGGATGTAAGGTGTTTAACCACTTCGGTGTTGATTAAAGCTTCAAAGACTGAAGAATGGTAGGAGACTGATAAGACGGTAGTTAGATGGGTCAGAAAGGTCCCCAGACTTCTTAAAAACAGGAAAAATATATGAGGACTTCCAACAGGCTGGAAATCAAGAGTAAGCGAGGCAATATTTATATAGTTTGAAGAGAACTAGCCCCAGCTCAGGAGCACATTTCTTTAGGGCTACGGCTCAAATCTCGTCAACCCCACTTGCTTTATGAGAGTCTAATTTAGAGATGGTGTCCAATATTTTCGACAGGGTATGCGCATCTCACTCAATGGAGCCTCAATTCTAGTGGGGGAATCAGGTGAGGATACTCCGGATGATTCGAGTGTTGGCTTAGAAGAGAATTTCCGCTCAAAGCATTCAGCCTTATCAGCTGAGGAAGATAGGAATTCGAATTGATTGAATAGAGGAGGGATTGTGTATTTGCTGTTGTGCAGTGTGTGTGTGTGTGAATCTTTCAATACACATCAAATGTCAAGACTGTATTTTGTAATATTTGAATCGCTATCAGTATGCATTTAACATTTTACTTATATTTTCCTTATTTAAATAATAATTCTAACAATAATTATGTAGTCTAATATTGAACATTTTGTAGGCAGAGGTATCTCTAACATTTGATATGTTAAATTGTATGAGCTGACGCATATTATTTGCTAGTATTATTAGCATTCAAATTTATCCCATTACACACACACGCACAAACACACACACATATATATATACACACACACACACACACATATATATATATATATATATATATATATATATATATATATATATATATATATATATATATATATAACAGAATTGAGGAAATTGTCAGACAAACAGGAAATGTTTATTTGAAATCATTTTTGCAATGTTAATGTTTGAAATAATTTTTGCAATCTAGCAAAAATTGTCTATATTCATTATTTCTTTCCATCACCTTTGTTTTTAAATATCCCGCAGTGAGATAACAGAAAATCTGCTAAGAATGGTGATACGCCGTAAGGACCTGGACGTGTCCGACCGAGCTATTTAAGCAATTTCGAGACATTTTCGAATTAATGTGTTACTCTCTTTTTTTAATTATTTTAATTTATTTTAATTAGAACACCCATAATATGTCAAAACTGTGGTCATACTATTTTCTCAATGCTGTTCTTTATATATACATATATTTAACGTTATCTAATTCATATATATATATATATATATATATATATATATATATATATGGCGAGAGAGAGATTGTTTTATAGAACAGGACCATATATTTCACACACACACACACACACACACACACACACATATATATATATATATATATATATATATATATATATATATATATATATATATAACAGAATTGAGGAAATTGTCATACAAAACTGGAAATGTTTATTTGAAATCAATTTTGCAATGTAAATGTTTGATATCATTTTGTAATTTAGCCAAAATTATCTATATTTATTTTTTCTTTCCATCATAATTGTTTTTAAATATCCCACATTAAGATAACAGAAAATCTACCAAGAATGGTAAGAATGTAAGAAGCTGGACGTAAATTTACTGTGGCTGAATTACCGATTAAACCATTTTTCTTATAGTTAATTATTTTCTCTTTTAATTGAAACACCATTTTTTATGTTTAAACTATGGTGAGTTTTGTTACGGTGAACAACGAATGTGTTTTGTGTGTTGTTGTTTTATTTTTTAAATGTCTCTTTTTGTTTATATTGTCTTTTGTTTAAAATTCTTGAGGTTTCTCCAATATATTTTTTCTGGCAATCGCTGCAGGCTTATAGGTCAAATTTCTCCTTCACGTTTTACATTTGTTTTGTATTGATGTAGTATTTTTTTTCTTTTAAATGTAATCGTGAAAAATCTTTTGCTGAGTTTAGATAAATTCTTTTCGGTTGTTGTTGTGATAGAATTAGTGGACAGAATAATATTTTTTTGATTCGTCGTGGTTGTCAGGAACGATGGCTTTTCTCCTTTGGAATTACTTCATGAGCCTTTTGTTTCGCATTAAATATGAAATAGGTTATTAAACGTTCTTTTCAATATATTTCTCCTCTTCGTGTAAACATTGAGGGCTGCAAATTCTGAGTGTTCTTAAGTAGAATCCAATAATCATTCCGGATTTTATTTTGTTGTTACGATGGGAATAGAAGTTTATTTAGTAATTTTTATTAGTTAGTTTTCCTATGCCAACTCGTTCTAAGAAAGGTAGATTATTGTTTTCTTCCATTTCATATATATATTATATTGTATATTCATCTTTTTTAGATCCAGTAAGTCAGTAGGCTATATTAGTAGAGCATGATCAATATATCGGAAGTAAGATGATTGTTTAGGTAAAATATTTTGGAAAGAACCACATTCGTGAGATTCAAAGATACATACCATCACTCCACTGAGAGGAGATCCTCTTAGTAATCCTTTTTTTTTTAATTGTTATTAAATGTAAAATAGACGATGAGACGGCGGATTTTTTGTTATTTTAACTATTGGTAGGGAGCTTTCTTTTTATCATTGATTGAGTTAGATGATTTTTTTCAACCGGGAGATAAGTGTAAAGTGATTTTATATCTATACTGCCCATGAGTTTAGCCTTAATTGTTGTTTGATTTGCTTTGTTTTGTTTTGTTTTTGTTTTTTTAACAAGCTTGCCTGAAATTTTATATATATATATATATATATATATATATATATATATATATATATATCGATTTTCCAAGCGTAGCTTAGATGCTGCACAAGGACGAAGATATGAGGGCACCTAATGAGGATCGAACTCATTACTCAGTCGTAATTGTTCTAGCAAGACAAGCTTTCTAACCATTACGCCAACCCGAGGGATATATATATATATGAAATGGATTTATTGTTCCAAGTGGTTAAAATTTTTACTATGTCTCTAGCTAGTTAAGAGGGGAGGGGCTATTCCTGAAATGATGCGGCACATAGAGATACCAGTATTACACGTCTTAGAGAGACTATAATGTATGGTTGTTCTAGGGTAATACTATATGCGTCTATACCGCGATTTGTTTACATTTTTCTTTAGTTTTCTAAATTCCCTTTTGAATTTTTGCGTTTGAATAATTATTGTGTTCGTTTATTTTTTTCGTATGTGTCGTTCTCGTTGAATAGTGTGTTAAGTTTTTCTATCTATGTATTTTTGTTTATGATCACTACCCCCCATCCTTTGACAGAGGGGGGGGATGTGGATTTTCTTATTCTCGCTCGGTTCTTTAGTTTATTCACGTGTCCCAGTGGTAATGTATTTACGTTGTCGGTTTCTATAATAACAGTGAGTATGCTTTGAATTAACCTATGGTGAATTCAGAATAATTTTTCTAGTGATTTTTATACTGTCTACTTTGTTGCGTTTGTGGATTCTCGCGGCAAATTTTAAACCGAAGCTAAGGGCTTCTTGTTCTGTATCGGAAATCTTTAGATAGATTTGTCTATTAGATTAGGCTTTCCAATGTATTTGCACTTACTGTTGCTGCATAGGTTGTTGAGTTTTAGTCACAGTTTGTTGCTTTGAGTGTCACTCATTTGTTTGATACTTTGGTGTAGTTGACTCATTTCCG
Source organism: Acanthosepion lycidas (assembly GCA_963932145.1). Classification (NCBI taxonomy): domain Eukaryota; kingdom Metazoa; phylum Mollusca; class Cephalopoda; order Sepiida; family Sepiidae; genus Acanthosepion; species Acanthosepion lycidas. The sequence goes on along the minus strand of OZ010591.1, from coordinate 79,031,040 downwards.
GATTTGATAAAACGTACTTGTTGTGGAGTTCTGGCTTTTTATTTAAGTAGTTAGTTTTTACAACACTTCTAGCTCTTCGGGAAATGCTTTTAAGAAATCGTTTACATATGTTGGAAAAACATGATGCAATGTTCTAAGTATTTTGCGTGTACACTGTAGGTTGACATTTTCACCAATACACTTCAGCAAGGTTTCTAAATATTTTGGACGATGTTAAGATTGTTTTTATAATAATTTGGTGTTTTTCTATGTCGACGTTATGAACTGAGATAACGTTATATATTTTTAGGTATCAAGAATGGTATTGAGTAAATTGTAAGACAAAATGGAAAAGTATCACCCTTCTTGGCAGCTTTTCAGTTATCACAATGTAGGATATTTAAAAACAAAATGATGGAAAAGAAAAGAAAATGAATATAGCTGAATTGCCAGCGTGTCTCTTTCATACGCAAAATGTAATCGCAACAACGCCAACAAACCGACTCCGATGAAGTCCTAACGGATGAAACGCGTCTCAAATAAACTTTTTTTTGCAATTTGTCTTTAAAATTTCTCAAAATATATACATGTGTGTGTGTGTGTGCATGTCTGTGTGTGCGTTTTGTTTACTCCTAATTGAAGAGTCATTTACTCTCAGACACCTGAATTTATTTTCATTTTCCACTCATATTATCTTTTGACATGTATGTTATTGCACATCAACTTCAACAGAAACCACTTGGCTGAAGCGACAAAGCATGGAATTATGTAAGATTCACTAAAATATAGCAAAGTTGCCTAGATGATCAGACATTTAGGACTGCCTCAGGAACTTATTCATAACCTGCTTCTAATAAAGTCTCCATATAAATTAAATAACTCATATGCATGTGCATATATATATATATATATATATATATATATATATATAATACATACGTATATGGAATTCTAATTGGAAATACAGCAAGACCAAGTAATCTGTAGTTTGAGGCAATTAGTTTCGATCTGTACATGATTCTTCTTCTTCTTCTTCTTCTTCTTCTTCTTCTTCTTCTTCTTTGTCTATATGCCGCGTTCCTTAATAACAGAGGTGGTCATTGCCCCCGACAACTTCCTATATATTGTTTTCTTCCTTTGCTAAGACTACTCCCACCCGTTCCGCCATTTTTCTTGCACAAACTCGCCAGGTATGAGTTATGCTGCCTTCATTTACCTGCAATGTAATCAAGGGTTATTTTTCCAACCTCTCCTTCGTTATACGAAATTCCAGCTTCCTTTTCCTGATTTTGAGTATATGTCTTCTTTCTTTTGCTATTTTCTTTAAGACTTCCCTATTGTTTATTATCTCTGTCCATGTATTTTTCAGCATCCTTATCTATAACCACATTTCTGCTGTCTCATTCGTATGGAAATTATCCAACATTCACTGCCGTACAATGGGATGGATATCACATAGCAAGCTATCCTTCTTTGTTTTTTTTATTGTAGTTTTTTTTTCAGTTTCTCAGCATAGTTTGATTAACAAAAAAGAAATGATATATTAAGTGTCTTGACATAGATGTTAAACTGAAATTTCAGAAACTGCTTCATAAAATAAATGCTACGATTTTATTTTTTAAATGTATATACATAAATTTTACATGCGGATTTTAAATACATGCAGGTTGTGTAAAGGTTAGCAGTTCGTCAAGAGAAATTAGCAAGACGAGTTCGAATACTAGTCGAAATCATTACATTCATTTTCGCGCGGGAAAATATATGAAACAAATATCTTCTATCAACGCACTTACTATGGATTAAATAATAAGGAAGATTATTCAATCTTGGTTGAGAAGTGTAGAAAAAGGAAATCTCTAAATATTCGAATTTAGCATGATCGGCTAAAGGCAGGCAAAACAACCCTTCATCATGCGCGTAACAATTCGATTAACCTTAGCAGGAAGCCTTATTTGCCACCTGACACCAGGCAGAGAGCAATACCAAATATATGGAGCCCCATAATTTAATTTCCGTGAAGTGTGCATAATTAGCGAGGAAAATATTTGTACCCGAACAACATGTTACAAAACGATAATTCTTGATAGGGAGAAAAGATGAGTCATGCCGGACAGAAGAGAAAATTATCAGTGATCATGTTATACTCTTGGTAGCAAATGCGACAAAGCAATAGATTAAAATCGGGTTTTGGGGGAAGATTGCTATTGGAGTTCTTACCAATATCTGTCTATATTTCTGAGATGAGGTATTATGATTGCTTGCATTATTTACGTTATTCGTTTATCCTCATCTTCATTCCTCATCTCCATTGCTATATTCACAACGTGTCTGCCTTCTTCGTCCACTGTGGTAGATTCCACGTGCCATGCCTCTACCAAATTTTGATTCACCAATGGTATTGATCTCACAATTCTGGGTTTAGTCACTGGATCTAACAAACGTTTTTAACCACTGAACTATGTGTCCTTGAGGACATCTGTGTGTGAATTTTTGAGACTTATAAACGTAATGTCTCATCATCTCTTTTACCAGTGCTCATATTGCAATTTTTTCTGTTATTATTTTGCAGTGATTATGAGAGCTTATATTGCAATTTTTACTGTAATTCATTGCTTTTCTCTAGCAATTCTTATTACTGGCTCCCATAACTTAAGGAATCAGCACATATGCTAGGTCACAAATAACACTGAGCCGACCAAGCATAGAAATGAATTCAATATGGGAATCAGTAATAAGAAGTGCTAGAGAAAAGAAATGAATAACAACAAAAATTGCAATATAAGCTCTGATAAAAAAAATGCAATAATAATAACAGAAAAAAATTCGAATAATATAAATAATAAATGTTTTCTAGCACTATCAAAGAAACCCATTAGAATAATGAATGATTGGAATTTTACGGTTTATCAACCTGTTTCAGTTTATTTAAAGACAGAAAATATTTTCAGATAATTATTTACTGATACAAATCCTATTAATTAACACATAGCTGGGGAAGAATTGTTTTTTGCGCCTAAATGAATATAACGAACTCGACTGAAATTAGAACTCAGTTCACGCGATTTCCAATGATGAGCCGCGACGATATTTGCATAGATTAGATAGACAGTCAGATAGAGAGAGGGAGAGATAAATAGAGCGAGGGCGATAAGCAATGAAATTGTATATCAAAAAATTATATATATATATATATATATATATATATATATATATATATATATAGTAAATTATATATATATATATATATATATATGAAGATAGCTATGCGTGCATATATAAAGACACACACACACATATATATATATACACACACATGTATATATATATATATATATATATATATATATATATATAGAGAGAGAGAGAGAGAGAGTGAGAGATGCAAATTTTGTGATTTTGTGTACCTCAAAGGTTTCTGCATTAATTATTCCGTTTTCGTGTTCTGTTTTGTAAATTTCTTGTTCTTTTTTGTTTTAAAGTACGAAAAACTGTTTAAATAATAACTTCGAGTTAAATAGTGCCTTATTCTTTATTATTCGGTTAAATATTTATTTCCGTCCATTAATAATGACTGCAATTTTCAGTCGAATGCATCAGGGAAATCAACCGATATTTTCCACGTTGCACACGATTCTGAATTCAAACTCGGCTTCAACTCTATTAAAGATGAGGAGAATAGAAATTTCACAAGTATGATCAATGTTGTAATTGAAGTAACGGTATAAGATTGGTTTGTGACGTTTACAAGTATAGATTGTAATATAATTGTTAATAAATAAATATCGATAATTCGGTCACAATTGAAATTAAATATAAACATTAACTGTATGAAAAATTACATTTCATACAAAATCGGAGTACAGCAGATACAGGTGGCTAATTTTGGATGTCGATCAAATCAAATGTTTATGTAACAACCGGAGCAGAATAGCGCAAAAATTTCAATGAATAGAACGATTATAAATCATTGATATAGTAGTATCCTAGAGAGGTATTACTTGAAATATTATCGAGTAATGCAGTAATAATGGTTTTATGGGAGTTTTATGGGGGTGCCTAGAATATTGGTAATGATTTCGTACAAGCACAACACACACCCACAATAACAAACACACATACATACATACATACATACATATATATATATATATATATATATATATATATATATATATATATATATATATATATATATATATATATAAATATAATATTATAAATTAATTAATATATATATATATATATATAATATTATAAATTAATTAATGCTCTGTAAATTTACATTGAGCACTATTTTGTAAAAATAAAAATATCTATAGAAACGCCGGATTGTATATCTTACTGTTCTTTCTTTTTATTTATATATTTATATATATATATGTATATATATATATATATATATATATATATGTGTGTGTGTGTGTGTGTGTGTGTGTGTGTGGATAGCTGGCTACAAGTATCCGAGGAGGCAATACTAGACAAGGTAATCCCTGTTGAAGATGCTTGCTTAAGTACAATTATGTTTGTTCCTCCCCCAGAATGGTCACCAGTAGTTTATGCTGCAGTCATGCTGAGCGCAATTTAGTTAGTTTCTGGTGGTATGCTCGTTATCTCGCTATGTCAACAGTCTGAACAAGAAGGCCATAACACTCACTCTCTCTCTCTCTCTCTCTCTCTCTCTCTCTCTCTCTCTCTCTCTATATATATATATATATATATATATATATATATATATATATATATATATATATATATGTATGTATGTATGTATATGTATATATTATACTAGCAGATAATTCAAATATTATAACCTCATGTAAAAAAACATTCAAAATAAATTGAATCGTTAATAATAATAGTGAAAAAGCCAACACTCAATAATATTAACTACAAATATGGCCACAGTGTTCAATATTGTGTTCTGAAGACAAAACCTCTCTATGACTCTAGAAACAAAGACAAAACCCATACACCCAGTTCAAAAGCAAAAGTAAAATCATCCTTGATAATGGCTAAAAGTATAGTCGAAAGGGATCGGAATTACAGAAACATTTTGACACCTTCTACACACTCTGTGTGCAGAAATTAAAATAAAATGGTTACTCGGTATACAGTTACGTGGATCAACTTTTAGTCTGAGAAACGACTCATTAATTCTTGACATGTATTGCCAAAAGTTGTGGAAGCACTATTTCAAAATTTCGGACTATTTTGTTAGTATGTCATCCTCGCAATTATTTTACTTTTTTTCACTGTAATGTCATCTGTTCGCTTGAGTCCTACTTTAATACCAAAAACTCATTGCTGTGTCCTATGATCTAGTCTGCGATTGTTATTTTTTTCTATTTTTGATACCATGCATTTTAATTGATGAAATCGTCTAATCGCGGAGTACAGTGTTCTTCGGCTACTTCATCTGGCGCTCGTTTGTGTTGCCAGCCACGCGACTTGAGGAACAGAGATTATGTAGAATGGGTAAACCAAATACGGTGCTGATCAATTAGTTCGACATTTTCCAAACTTCTTCATATGTCGAGGAAATGAACCTCTAAATAAACACCTATGTATACTGGAAACAATGTTCGAATTTTTTTTCTTGCTGTAACTTTTGATTTCATCTGTCGTTGTTTTGCAAGCGAGCTGTATGAGTTTCCCAGTTTTTCCTGCACATCAGTGCGAAATGGATCGTGCAGTAGTCATTACGCGACCAATATAAATCTGTGGGGAAGGTCCTGTCGTATGATTACCAAAGAACGGTCAATCTTCTTCCATTGGTCCAAGCTCCATTTTTGAACCCGACTGCAATGGACATTTGCAATCATATAACCGGCATGCATGCACATAGCCCCGGACACAAAAAGAATCGGTATATTGTGTTGTGATGCCTCCCCCGGCCCAGTTCTCATCTTCATTAATGCTATTATGGATTTTGTGCCCGTGTAACTCTCCTCATACTTACAGGAAAGCCTGCTTTCATTTCTCGAATTGAGAAGTCTTACTCTTCCCATATTTCGATCGTTATTGATTTTTTTCCCTCCTCATATTGCTGAAAATAGGCATTTATCTAGCTGAAAATGAGTATCTAAAAGCAATGTCGTTTCTAAAATACAATGACTTGGTTTTCCGGTCATAATATTTTGCTCATAATCAAATTCGCTCCAGATTTTTCTAACGTGTAGATATGACATCAAAATGAAGTACACAATGACGACTTAACTGTTTGTATAACCCTGACGTAACATGCACTTGTCACGCTTAAACATAATCTACAGTCCTGAATATTGCGTTTAAGCATGAAACAGACTGTCTCCACTGGTTGTTGACCTGAATGCCCACCTTTATATTTACATTACCTATATCCTCGATACAGGACGCTTAAAGCCATAAATATAACATACTTTAAAACTATATTTTTATTAGATATATATATATATATAAGCGAAATTATTTAACCGCTGCTTGAAATCGAAATCTTTCCAAAATCTGTGGAAGGTGTCAAGTGCTCGTTTTTCAAGGATACGAGTGATACAGCATAGGCCCATTAGTCACCTCAGTGTCATTAGCAAACTCCTTGAAATTATAATCAATAAGAAGGTTGTTGATCTTAAGCCACTAACAGTATGAGTTTCGATCGGCCTGTTCAACTGCTGATATTTTAAGTGTGTTTACTTAGAGAATTGGCGAGGAATTTGACAGGAAGTACATCTCAAGGATTATCGCATTGATGAGGTGTTACATAAAAGGGTATTGTGCAAGTTCCTTAATAATGGAATCTATGAAAAGGTTTTATCAATTTTAAATTTCTTTCTTAAATGGTAGATCCTTGAATGTAGTTGTTAACGGCCAGTCCTTCGAGGCTCAAGCGATCAGCGCAGGCGTCCCCCACGGTTCGCTTCTCGTTCCAACCCTCTTCCTATTTTACTTAAATGATCTGACTAAGAGTATACTACAATTATTTGTGAATATCTATACTGATGATACAACAGTATATGGTTGCACCTGCAAAACAATAGAGAGCCAGATCTTGTCAGCTGATCTCTACTCTGACTTAGCTCTAACAGTTCAGTGGGTGAAAATCTGACTGATTACATTCAATGCTTCGAAAACCAAACCAGCGACATTCCACAATCGCCGATCGAACCCATCATCTTCACCAATCGTGATGAACGGACCTACCCTCGAAAAGGCTCCATGCCTTGAGCAGTTATTGGGGTTTAAAATCAGCCCAGATCTCAAGTGGATCTCGTACATATGATACATCGCTAAAGATGATGAAAGAATCGTCGGTTCCCTGTACCGCTCCAGTAAGTACCTGACGCATCTTTTTATTGTCTATATTTACAAGAGCCGGATGAATTACTGCTTCCTTATACGGGAAGGAACGTCTCAGGCTTCACTTTCCATTCTTAATAAAATCCAGAAGTGCCTTCGCGTCCTTGTATGTGATTAATTATTTTTCACTCTCCAAGCCCTTTCTCACAGACGAAACATCGCAACCCTGTCACTGCTCTCTCGCTATTTACGTGGAAAGTATTAAGATGAACTACACTCCATAGATCTACCATTCCCGACCTTCACGTTGAAGACCCACTAAGCCACGCACATTCTAGCGAACCGCCCTTAATCGTTTCGTATTCCTTTGGTGAGCAGCTTCTTCCCACGAACCACAGTTCGTGTAACCGACTCCCAAGAAGATACATCCCTGATCACTACAATCTTAATCTGTTCAAATCTAGGGTTAAATGTTATCTTCCACGCATATCCGGATAAGCTGTGTCTCTTACTCCGTAACCTTCTATCTCGAGTGGCCCTCGAACCTTGTACAGGATGAACATAAAAATTAAATATCCTAGACCTTAGTCATGTCGTTGAAATCATAATGAATATAAGCTAACATAAAACACCAACAGTAAAAATTTCTCTTTAAGACTTCTAGGTAATGATTATAATAAAAATATAGACATATGTCTATGTATTATAAATTTGTTTTTAATATTTTGAAAATGCTTTCTCCTGCTTCATTGTGGATGAGGTAGATAAATCTGCAGGTTCCGTTCTATTTTTATACACAATCTCTTTAAACGGAAATTGGCACCACATTTTCTGACAATATTGCAGAATTTTTTTTTTTTTCTGACGTTTCTGAGACATTATTCTTTTTCATTTTAATTTTATCCATTTTATTTCTGTGGGTAATGGAAAATTGTCCGTCTCAAAGTAAGGCCGTTTTGCTTCACTCGTCAGATTTAAAAGAGAATGCAAATAGCAATAAAATATCAGGCAAATAAATACAAAAATGGAGTCGCCAATAATTCATTTACCCTGAGGGGAATTTAAAAATCTTTATTTGCTTTCTATGAATTCGATTTTCTGACATATGGTTCCTAACTCTGAGAAGACGTCTGATTTATGGCGATTATTCCTGCATATTATTTTACTTTGGGTCAAATCACTCCGCCCTCTCTTGAATAAATGCATAAAATACACACACATATCCATACAATCATACATGAATAGACGAATATATATATATATATATATATATATATATATATATATATATATATATATATATATATATATATATATATATATATATATATATATATATATATATATATATGGGATGTAGATGATGGCTCAATATAAAATGAATATGGACAATTTAATAGCTCTTGATATTAATGTACATCATTGAATGTGCTATTCGTTTTCGGCTATTTTCAAATTTATTAGCTTGTTCCTTAATAGAATTTACTGTGGCACTGACTTCTACAAAGCAAATGAAACGTCAAGACATTTTTTTCTGGATAATATTGAAAATATTTTTTTTTTCCTAATAAACAAGGGGATTTTGTTTTGATTCATCCCCCATACATTTCTCGAAGTTATGAGAAAATAAATTTATATCTAATAAAGTTATAGCTAAAGTAAGTTTCAGTCATTTTAACAGACAAAATCTTGGCAAAAACTGTATATGTAACAAATATGTCAGCCTAAATATTGTAGAATACAGACTGAATATCAAGGCTGTCTATTAACTGATGGACACGTGACCGAGTTGTTAGAACGTTCTCTTTCCGACTATGGGATCATGGTCAATTTGTCAGGAAGATGACTTCTTGACATTATCGGTCCCAGCGTGCCTGAAAAGTAGAAAATGCCTGACAATCATACCCCCGGATGATCCAAGCCTAGTTAGAGAATTTGCGTAGACAGAACCCCTTGAGAGCGGTCAATGGTAGTGTTAACACGAAGTCATCGGCATCAAGGGTTTCAGTTTACTGGAAAAAATTTTGATAGACGGTTATTCACCCGAGATATGGCGCCGATTCCAGAACTGTACGGTCCGATCAGCATAGTTGAAGTATAGACCACACCTGAGATCTGTGAGTGTTGAACAAAGAGAAATATAACTAAGCAGGTGTGTGCAACAGGGATTAACTAGACCGCATTAATAAACGGTCATCCTCGAATGCGAGTAGCCAGACATCCCGTAATAGAGCTTCATGCTCGCTGATATACAAGTAATGTACCAAAAATATCTACGTCTGAAAGAATTCTTTAAAGGCTCTGACCCTTCAGGATAATCACAATTCTTCACCAGTTCTTCTACTTTGTAGATGGAAGCTATGCTTGTCCCGTTAGCCTCCGAGACTGTGTTTTGCCATCTTTTAAACAAGCGTCGTGAAGAAACTCTCCGAGAAATCCCAATACTAAGCAAATAGAGCATAATACTGCTTCAATTAATATTCATCTCCTATATCGTAGGCAAATGCATACTAATTAAAAACAAGATGTAAATATACTAAAAAAATTAGTAAATACTAATATATCTACAACAGATCCTAGCAACAAAAAAAATTGAGTTAATCATATACTACACTAAATCTAATATATCCAATTCAATTATTCGTAATGATTCTTCCCCGCAAACCTGTTAGCGATTTGCAAATAACCAACGTATTTTACAAATTCAAGTCCTCTTCGGGATATTGTATCTCACATGGATTAAATATTTATGTTGGTCACACCGCAAACTCGCTTTCACGATGTTTGACTCTACATTGGACTGATAAATCTAACATTTTTAGGCATTTAAAACAACATGTCTGGCCGAGTACACAATTACGGAAAATTATCGTAGAAAACACATGTATACTTAAACATGAAAGCAATAAACAAAAACTAAAAATTCTTGAAGATATATACATTAAACAGTTGAAACATAACCTGAACAAAATAAACTACGAAATCTCCACAAATATCCTTAAATGCCTGTAATTGAACCCAGAATCCATTGGTTTATACCAACGTCTTCCCATACTTAAACTTCTCGTTTTCATTCTCGGGTGGTCATGGGTGAGCTGCGGTGTGATTTTTCAACTCTAAGTGTTGACTTCTATGTTCACTTTTATATTTATACACGCTCTATCTCTGATATTGAACACTTTATTCCATAAATATAGCACACCTTAAGACTATATTTCTTTATATATATATATATATATATATATATATATATATATATATTACACACGCATCCAAAGATGCGCATATATATACACACATACACATATACACACATACACATTAATACATATACACACATATATATATATATACACATGCATGCATATACACAAACATATACATACATATACGTAACCGCATATACAAGCACATACATGCGTACGGGAAAGTGTGTGCATATATATATGTATGTATGTATATATATATATACATTTGTATATGGTCATATGTGAGTTGATATATATATATATATATATATATATATAGATAGATAGATAGATAGATAGATAGATAGATAGATAACCTATTAAGTATTGTAGTATAAATAAATTTAAAATCATTCCTATCTCTCTTTTCCCTCTCTAATTTCGACCATGTCTGTGACACTCTTTCACCACTCTCTATATCACCTTGCATCAACTTAATACGACCCCTCGAAAGTGTAAACAATAAGGGGAAATAAATTATGACCAATGGACACTTAAATTTGTCATTTTTCATTAAATTAATCGCTCTGATTTAAGATTAAGCTCTCAGGATTTCATCCACCCTAGGATTATCCATACAGATTACCAAGATTTTCATTACATATATATATATATATATATATATATATATATATATATATATATATATATATATAGATAAATAGTTTTAAGGTGTGCTATATTTACGGGATATGGTGCCCAATATTAGAGATAGAGCATATGTAAATATAAATATAAAAGTGAACATGGATATTTCTCATGATACTCGCAATCGTCAAGCCGCGAGTGTTGGATTTTTCCTCGACTATTTATATATTTGGGTCAGTGGTGCATTGTGGGTAATCCATACTAACAGTTATGTTAGCGGGAGTAGCTTGTTTATTTATTTGTTTGTTTGTTAGGGTCAATATATTTTAGTCGTTTTTATTTTCATTTTTTTTTTTTATTTATTTATTCTTTTCGGTTTTCTATGTTTTATTAATCTGGTAAAAAATTGGGGTAGGGGATTTGCTTAAGTCACTTATACTTATTTATGTTTATTTTTCTTAGTTCTGGTTGCGCATAATAAATTTAAACGTATCTTGATGGAACTAAGTCTCTGTTTGCTGAAAGAATGAGACACCGTATTGTATTAGGTTGGGGCAAAAATAATATCGTTTTCTCACACAACGACATTAATTTTGCACCAACCTACTATGTAACAATTTTGGATCTCGTGGTTTCTCTATAGTCGGTTATTAAATGACAGTAAAATTTCTATTCCTCTTTTCAATCCTTTTCAGGTTTTAACACCTTCTGCCGATAAGGCTGAATTCTTCGCCCATAAATTATCATTAAACTCTACTCCTGACTTGGTTGGATTTTACTTCACATGTTGAAAAGTTACGGTGTCCATGGACAAATGTTTGACATGATCCAGTTTTTCTTATGCAATCGTAAATTGAAAATTATCCTGAACGGCCGTTCTTCTATATCCTTTTGTACTAAATTAGGTGTCCCTCGGGCTTCCAAACCCTGTCCTACCTTTTTCAAATTTTCATTAGTAACTTTCCTGGTGGCATCAGCTCTCAATTTGGTATCTATGCTGATGAGACAACCATTTAGTTCCGTCACGATATTAAGTCTGATCAATCCGATAGGGTCGAATTGTTAGCTGGGGTTATAAACAATCTCCAGTCTGTTGTTAACTGGTGCAAGAATGGCTTATGAAACTTATTGTAGTGGTGGGACTGTGTAGACCTGAAAGTGATTCTTTACTTAGAATAGCTCCACCATAGTGTATGGTTTTGTGCATTTTTTCTGACGTGCATACACGGCACACTCTGATATATATATATATATATATATATATATATATATATATATATATATATATAAGCGGTTTTTACTACATATGTGTGTGTGTGAGATTTTCTAAAGAATTAATTGATTTATTTAATTCTCTACTTTTATTACGTCGTTTATTGAAATTGATACTTTGTATTTGAAAAAGACGACCCATTTTTATTTAATAACCAGTGTGTATTACGTCTGGCTCTCTTTGTAGGGGACATCACTGCTTGATAAGACGTGCTTTACTGCTCGGTCAATAAATAATTCACACACAATTTCAAACTCATTTTCATTACGTAGATTCCTCGAATGCGCAGGCGATTATCTGTAATAAATAAAAAGAAATTAATTAAAACAAATACATTTTGC
>OZ010591.1:78993339-79013339 GCA_963932145.1 Acanthosepion lycidas | reverse complement strand
GGTAGAAACAAGCAAAAAGGGAATTGATCATGTTATCTATTACAAGGTGGGTGGGGTTAAAGATTTATAGACTTATTAGGAAGGAGTAATGCTAGATCAGTGAAATGTTGCATGCATTAATTTCAACTTTTTTATTAATAACGGTATTATTATTTCCAGGTAATCTGACATCTGATTGTTCAATGAAGGCATAAAAATAACTAGTAGCGACTTCTCATGGAACTGGATAACATTTGCCATTTGGATTTTATCAAGTACCTGTAGAAAAGAGTTAGCCCCCAAACACATTGATGCTGACATGTTTGCTACATTAGGGTAGACGGTTCAGCTTTATCAACAGTGCAAATGTGGGTAGCTGAATTTAGAAGAGGAAGGGAGAGTCTTAAACATGGCCTAAGGCCTGGAGGTCCTGTAACTAATACCACCGAGAAAATTATTGATCGTGTTCATTTCATGGTGATGGATGGCAGGTGATTGACTATAAAATAAATAGCCAATGCTATCTCGTGAGAGAGTTGAGAATATTCTGTAGAATGAACCTGATTGGATGGATTTTGTTAGGTGTGTACCACGTCTAGTGACACCTGATTTTATCATGGGAAAATCTAACATTATTTGAAACAGAGCCACTAGCTTTCCTTGAACATTTCCTAACATAAGATGGATGTGTCTTGGCCCATAACATTGAGTCAAAGACAAAGATACAATCCGTACTATAGAAACATCCTCTTCTTGTCTGCTGCAAAGAATGGCAATTTAGTTTCATCTGCAGGGAAGGTGATGGATACAAAAAGGCACAACTTCAATAGAGTGTATTATGCGAAATTTCTGAGGCAGTTTCGAAAGGTTATCACGAACCATCGCCCAGCAAAAATGGTGAAGTATTGTTTCATCAGGACAATGCTCAAACATGCAAGTCTTTGATTTCAGTGGCTACTCAGTTGGGTTTATTATATTCACTTAAGCGCAAGTACCCTTGGGAAAAATATGAATCCACCTTTTTTCTCTTCCTATCTACGAGTTAAATATTGGGACTTGTATCTAAAAATAATTATGATCTCAAAATGATTCTAATATAATATTTACTCACAAAATAATTATTTTTATTAACTCAATAATATGGCATTGAATTGGTTCATCACTCTCCCTATTCTCCTGATTTGAGTATCATCTGTTCCCCAATATAACAGAACGCTTCTCTTGGAACATGCATGACGTCATCTATGCTGTTGAAGTCTTCTTTTGATCAAAAGGATCACAGTTTTCTTTGATCAGTCAGATATCAGTTTAGCTAGAAAGAAACAATGCCGTTATTTATACGAAGAGTTGAAATTAATGCATACAAGACTTCACAGCATATAAACTTCTTAGCCCACTGTCATATCAGTCATCCTATACGACAGTGAGTACTGGACAATACCCTCACAGATAGACATGAAGCAACAGACATTTCGTTTTGCAGAAGAATAACAGAGAATTTTTAAAGAAAATGGAAAAAAAAAGAGGACTTTTATACTTAAGATCAGAAAGAGACAGCTGGAATTTCTCGGGGATCTTTTTACTAGGCTTTTGATATAGGCGGAATGTTTTAGCATAAATCCAGTTCAGTACTGTATTTTTATTATTTAATATTTAGTGATGCATTCGGCACTAAATTTGCTATTTTAAATAAAGTTTATTCTTAGCTTTGACTAACAAGAACATAACGTCAAAACACCGGTTCCCGTCCAATCACCGAAGTTAACGTTGAACCGAGTAGATACCTAGATGGGTGACCTCTTGGGCAGGCCAGGATTTGTAAGTTTGGCTGTGAATATGGTGTAATTCATAACGGCTCAGAATGAGAAATAGTAACGCCGAGGTCGAATACCAGTTGGGTTTATAAGCGCATGTACCTTTGGGAAAAATATGAATCTACCTTTTTTCTCTTCCCATCTATGGTTTAAATATTTGGACTTGTATCTAAAAATAATTATGATCTCAAAAATGGTTCTAATATAATATTCACTCCCAAAATAACTATTTTTATTAACTCAAATGTTTTTTTTTTCGGCTTTAACTAAGCTATAAAAACTGATAATCTTTTTTAAAAAAGATAATCAATCAATAATAGCAGTTTATCTTTTGGGTTGTTTTTATCATTTTATCCCAAGAAAAGTGATAATGTCACTAAGACACAAGTCGAGTTAAAGAGTATTAGGAGACTTTTGTGGGGAGAAAAGACAATAAAAGAAAAATAAAGATTAAATAAGAGAGTAGTTAGCAATGCCCTTTGGATTAACATTTTTAAAGTCCATAGGTGACAGGGAAGTAAAGAAGTCGGATGAGAGTTCCACAGGGGAGAAGTGCGAGAAAAGAAACTATTAGAATAGAAATTACGGTTACTAGCTATTTCCACAGTAAAACGATGAGACGTAACTGCCAATCTAGTAGCACGAATAAATTCGTTGCCTTCAAGGTACCAAGAAGGAGAGTCCATTAGAACTGACATGAAAATTTCTTTGAAATGACAGGCGGATGCTACATCATGGCGGTGGGAGAATGACTGAAGTTGTGATGCCAAGTCAGGAGCAATAATATTATAACCAATGACATGCTGTCGAGATACCTAGGAGGTGAGCTCATTACACTAACTGTCATTAGTTTAGTCGTTGACATCGTTATATGGTTGTAGGTAGCGTAATGGAAATTTGTTGTCGTGCTTGTATTTAGACATGAGCACTAGTCTATTGTTTAGAATTGTATATTATTCAGTGAAGGTATTTATTTTTATTTTTTTCTTCTCTACATATATAGTGTTTGCGTTCACAGTGCTTTCAATCATTATGAAAGTAGGAAAAGATATAGCTTGAATAGGTCCGACCTACATCCAAAATCTCACGGAATGAGAAAATATATTTAAATTTGCTATATTTATAGGGGAATATGATTTAGTACAGGAGATCGAGTGTTCTTTGATATATAGAATGTGGACAGAGGAATCATGCCAAATTGTCTGTAACATTGTTTTTACTCAACTGTTCGAGTCATTTAGGTCTGATTACATATTTTTAAAAATTCTAAATTTGATTGCATATTTAACAAATTCTATACCATGATAATTTATCTGAACTCAAAAACATGAATTAAGAAAACGCTCTTATCTAAGATGTCTGGTATTGAAAAGATGCATGTAGAAAGCGAAACTAGTCAGAGTCAATTTGTGATGAAAGTGACTTCTTGATGTTATGGGACCATCAAATGTGCTGGAAAATTTGAAAATTTCTGGAAAAAAAATTTTATGGTTGAATCTTGCCTTAATGAAATTGGGCAACCGCACAAGCAAACAGGCATTCGCGGAAGTCCAGAGTCTCCGTCCATTATATGCTTGTTTGCTTGGTCGGTTACCCAATTTCACTCAAAAGGCAAGACTCAAACAGTGGCACGTATATATATATATATATATATATATATATATATATATATATATATATATATATATTAAGTTTAATGTTTACCGTAGACGTTTTTAAATATAACCTAGTCTACATAGCAATACAGAGCTATCGACCATAAACTTTCTTTAATAACTGAAAGGAAAGTATCGGCCATGATTTTATGGACGTTTCATCTTGTTTCGTGTGAGGAAATGCCCCCAAAATTTGTAAAAATACCTTCGATGCACCCTATATATATATATATATATATATATATATATATATATATATATTAAAGATATTTTTGTAGGAACAAAATTTAATGATTGAAATAAAAGTATAAAACTTATTATTACGAGACATATTAAAAACGAGCGAAGCAACCGGTTTCGCTCCCGCTCTTCAGGCTTCAACGGGAGATTTAAAATTAACACAGAAAAATGTGCAATAAAAGGAAGTTATGAAAAAAATAAATAAATAAATAAAAATAAAAAAATAATAGCAAAAGGAACTAGAGACAAATGACAGCGAGTCCCAACAAACACTCACGTTGTTTACACAAAGAAGGCTTATGTATGTATGTATGTATGTATGTATATATATATATATATATATATATATATATATACACCCACATATATATATATATATATATATATATATATATATATATATATATATATATATATATATATATATATATATATATATATATATATATATATTTATATAAATTCATGAATCATTCATACAAAAATCAAATATAGAGGTTAATGATTTAAATGTCGAGAATACATCATCGAAAACAATAAAAATAAGATACACCAATCCCATTCTCGTGCAGGACCATCCACACTTTTTGAAAAAAAAGTATATATATATATATATATATATATATATATATATATATATATATATATATATATATATATATATATATATATATATAGTGAGCGTTCTGACCTTGTTGAGACTGTTCACCTACCGAGATAACGTGCACACCCCCATATAAAGTAACTAAATTGCACTCAACATGACTGCAGGATAAAAGACTGGTGACCATTCTGGGGGATGAACAAACACAAACGTCAATTTTTCAAGTAATTTATGTTATATTGCATATTTTAAAATAATCTAAATTTGATTGCATATTATCAAATTCTAAATCATGAGAATCTCTCTGAGCTCAAAGACATGAATTAAGAAAACGATCTTTTTTAAGCCACTTGTTATCGGTCTGGGGAGGCCATCAAATGTGCCGTAATTTTGCAATTTTCTGGAAAAATCACCAAGGGTTGAGCCTTGTCTTGTGAGTGAAATTGGGTAACAGTCCTAGCAAACAGGCATCCGGGGAAATTCAGTGTGTCCGGCCATATATATATATATATATATATATATATATATATATATATATATTTATATATATATATATATATATATATATATATATATATATATATATATATAATAAAAAGGCTTAAACACTAATATTCCATGGTCATAATTTATTCCATTGGAATCGTAAATACGATCCAATTCATCAGACCTACAAATTCAAAAAGAAAACAGAAAATAACCTACTCCGGAAATAAAAATAGAATTTAGAGAGAGTGTAAGTATGAGAGTGTGGGACGAATGTTAGTTCATAAGAGAGGGGTAATATAGGAGTGAATTTAACAGAGAGGTTTTTTTTAATAAAACTAGGTGTGAGTGTAAGGGGGAAAAATGATTGTTGTCGGATGTCTAATACAATAAAGATACATTTCGTGGTGACATACACACACAACACATCCTTACTCATCCTGGACATTGAGTTCTACCTGGATTCTATCCTCTCGGAATTTTTTATTCAAAAAATATACATGTGTGTATATGCACCTGTGGATTTTGCATATATATGTATATTTACCACTAATATTATCAATCCATATATATATATATATATATATATATATATATATATATATATATATATATATATATATATATATATATAATTTCTTTCTCTCATCATCTGACTTATGGAAATACTATCCAGACAAGAATAATGAAGAACTGCGTCGGCAAATATTACCATTGCATTGGCCTTTAAATAAAAGTAAAATGAATCGATTCGATCAAATTCCTGATATAATAACCGATTTCAGAACGAAATGGAAAACAACGCCCGGGGTAGTTGCCATAATTTGTCGATCGATTTCAACGTCTTTATATTTTATTTTCTGCTGATACTTTTATTTGTTTCTGTAAATATTCATGTCATCTAAAGTACAGACAGGTTAATCAATAAGTTCGTATCCTAATTATAAAAGAGTTATTTTTTCTTTCATAACAAATATTTTAATTTAAACATAATCTAATTCCTCTTCAGATGCACCCTCCATCGATCGGCGCCAGGCCGTTGCGAAAAGGGTATCGACAGCTAATCTTGTTTACCCTTCCTACTAAATAGTGGGTCCAATCCTCACTGGGGGCCCTATTCAGCGTTCAACATGAAACAATCTAACAAAGTTTTGGCATGTAAATCAGCCAAATCTCCGCTGATCATGTCAATCTAGCATCATTCAATGCAATTTTGGGATAAAATACCTGCCCATTGATTATTCGTGACTTTGGATGCCTATGAATTGTGTGTCCTATCACTGGGGAAGGAACTACATGTATACTCAGAATCAGTGAAAACAGAACCGAGCATTATATTAACATAATCGAGGTATTTCTATACGGAGACAGTGGAATGAAACAAAAACTCCAAATGATATATCATCATATACAACAGCATAATTTTGATCATCAAACAAGTTACCAACGTAGCTCGTTATTTGGGCCAGTATGCATTTATATATATATATATATATATATATATATATATATATATATATATATATATATATATATATATATATTCGTCTCCTCTTTCTCTTTCAGAAAAAGAGGAAGTATTCTGCTTTTGAAAATAATTGTTCACTCACCAGTAATTACCATCACCAAAGTAGAAACATTTCTAGTGTTGAAACACGATTTCTGTTGTGTAGCGATTTTTAACATATTTCTGTTTTAATCTCAGATAAAAAAAAATAATATTTAGCTCTACTCTGTATTGATCCCTATTCCAAATTAAATGTTACGGACAGTGGAATTATACCCCATTTGTTCTTATCTTACCTGCATATATATATATATATATATATATATATATATATATATATATATATATATATATATATATATATATTGTTCGGTCAGTGTAATTCCTAATAATTTACAAATACGATTAATAAATATCATTATATGGGAAAAAACAGCCTGTAACGAAATTTGATTTTTTTTTTATCTCTTCAATTACGAATTGAGGGCTATTGGCGTTTGTATACATCGCGTATATAATACGTTAAAATTTTCAGTTTTCTGTCGTGCGCCGATAGCTTAAAGGTAGAATTTTGGCAAATCGATCGGATTTCGATCCCGTTTTCAAGCAATCTGAAATCTAACCACACTGATAACCTGGGATACAGCGAAATAGGTTTTGATATATATATATATATATATATATATATATATATATATATATATATATATATATGTGTGTGTGTGTGTGTGTGTGTGTGTGTGTGTGTGTGTGTGTTGCTCGCTGTAAAGTAAATATTCATTTGACAAAACATTCACAGTGTTTTTAAATGAACTTCAAAGAGAATATATAATTAGTGGTATATCGGTCTATTATAAATCATTTTAGTCCATTTCTAATCCTCACTACTTAGGCAGCTCTATGTTTCCATCCTCCACTGAACTTGACATCTTTCAGGGTGATGAACTGGTCCCAGTGTTTACTGCAAGCTTCCAGAGAATTGTACTTCAGTAGGGACTACCACCATACTCCACAACCGAAGACGATCATGCCTGTTTTGCGGCCCAGTACAGTATTTTGTGACCATTGCTATCTTATCTACATTTGCTTTTTTTCTACCTACATTTATATACGTTACAAATTAAACTAAGCACAATTGATTATTAAAGGATAAATATGTTCTTTTTTTTTTTCGTCCCAACCTGTGAATGTGTTTTCCTCTTGCTAAATGCCGAAAAAAACACTATGTAAAATTCAATATTTTTTAATCGAAAGGAACAAGATTCTAAGACGTCCAAGAATTCCAAACAATGTGATTTGGCAACTGCTCGCTGTTCCTCAAAAAATGAGTTCTAAAAATATATCCTTCAATGAAAACGACGCTGGATAAAGTGTGTGGATTCAGAAGGTGGCTATTTCGAAGGAGATTAAATTCCGAATTGATATGTGTTGTCGATTTCTTTTTTATACGACCAGTCCCGATAGTTTTTGATCATACCACGTGTATATTAAAAATATCAGTTATTCAAACGCCACCTATTGAAATACGCTACGAACTTTTGGTCCAGCTCGATATCTGTTTTAAAAAATCACGCTCTATTATTTTTTGTGTCATGAATACCTTTAATTCTCAACCATCACTTATCGGTATCTAGATTTCTTTTTTTTATTAACCAATCTCCACTAAACCATTTTGTATTTATTATCCTCTGTTTCTTTCCTTGACATCTCTCCTTATTTATTTCCTTTTTTTCGCGTCTTTTAAGCTCTATTTATCTCCTCTGAAAAGCAAAATGCCCAAGACAACATAAAAGGACCCGAATGGGGCACGCACTGATTGTGTGCTTATTAAATCTCTAGCGAAAACTACTTTCTATTGGCTAACGCCGGTCACAAAAGAAAACCTATGGTTTGCATCCTTCGTACGGCAAAGACACCCAGAGGCTAGATTAATTTGGCTGAAGATTTCTATTATCATTGCAGACTGCGCTAGACATATTTATTTCCACATATTTTCAGGCTCTCTTGTTGTCTAATTCCACTAAGAATATAAGTTGCAAAAGAATAGAAGTGGACGCTTATATTGAATAGTAATAACTAATAAGAATAATGGGTAAATACTCTGCCCAGTTTTAGTGGTTTTATTTTTTTTTTCTTTTTGCAGTCAGGATTTTATCTTCGAATTTTTTATGTATTTTTTTCTTTCTGTTTCTTTGTTTTTGATTATATTTGTTCATCTTATATCTTGCACATAATTCTTTTATTCTATCCATTTTTTTTTATTTTTTTATTTTCAAGAAATTTTCTATCGTTTCTATATTTTTTTTCATCTCTTTTTATTTCTTCAATATATTTTAGAGGTATACACTTTCTTTTCAACATTTTTTATCTACCCTTTCTTTCTTTCTTTCTTTCTTCCAAATCTCTTGTGTTAGTATTCTGCATTAATTTTGGCTTCTTACTTAAATACACGTGTGTGTTTCTTTTTTTCTTTTTTTTTTTCTTTTTTTTTTTTTTTTGCTGTCTGCTTTATGCGATTGACTTCGGTTACTTTAGTTTGAGCAATTTGAAGTTTTCTTATATTATATCTTTTATATATATATATATTTATTTTGGCTCTGCCTAGAGGTTTTCATTTATTATTTTTATTATTTTTATTATTATTATTATTATTATTATTATTAGCAATAGTAGTAGTAGTAATTGTTGTTGTTATAATAGTAGTTGTAGCAGTAGCAATAATAATAATAACAATAATGAAAGATGGTCGACAAAAATAATGCGTAAAATGTCCATTGTCAGATACCTATGACACAAAATTAGAACGATTTTTTCATTGACTGATTAATAAACGAGATTCTATTAATATATGAACTCATAGTGAAAAGATATTTATTAAGGTTACCTTGATTCTTGCCTCAATCTTAGAATCGCCATTTAAAAATCTTTATTCCAAATGATATCCGTAACCAATAGATTTCTCTTATTCGTTTCGCGGAAAGCAACCAAATTTAACTTGTTTACTCGCTAAGATTTCCTTACTGGTACAGCTGGTAAGAAATGAACTCACTTCAGTGGGTCGGAGTTAGTCACCAAAATTTGTACATGTCTAGAATAATCATCATCATCCTTCGATCTCCCTGTCTTTGGTCGGAATTCCATTAACAATTCCTTTCCACACTTCTCCCGCCTTGCATTGATGTCCCCAGTTCCCCAATGTACAACCATGATTCCCGAGCCATGGTGTCTGAGAAAGTGAAATTTCGGGAGAATACACCTGCCATGATAGTCCTTTCAGTAGTTAATACAAAATGTTGGACGTCAACCCTTCATACATGTGTTTTTATCGCGAAACCTTCTCTAGAAAGACTAACACCCAAGGCTAAATATTACCTTCAAGCCATGAAGTGAATTATTCCGTGCCAGACATTAGAATAATACACACTCTTCTTCTAAACCCATCCTTTGCAAGACAAATTTAATCCATTAATACCTACCATATTTTTGTATTAATGATAAAAATCCGGTATTACCGTAATTCCGGATGTATAATACGCATTTTTTCTGACAAATAATAATCAAAATTAGATGTGCGCATTATGCACAGCTACAAAAACATCTGTAAAAATTGCCGTTTCATAGGTCGATTTTAGTTGCGAAATGACTTACTCACCATAAATATACAACAATTTGACACTAACATTCGGCGAATGCAACCCCATAAGAATGTCAAATACAATCATATATACCTAACAATACTTACAAATGTAAAATAAAATAAGAATTATCATAAAACTAAATTAGAATAATATTATTCTATATTTTGAACCATTTTTTAATAAGAGGAGGAAACGTTGGCCGTTATGAAATGGGAGAGGTACAATTTATATGGTTTGCTTACCAAACAAGAGGTGTGTATTATGCATGTCTAGAAGCATTTTCACACACTTTCGGCACAATTGTAAGGGTGCCTATTATGGATTAAAGTGTATTATACATGGGGAACTATGATAACTGTGTCTAATACATCCAGGATTAATTATACGCTTACACGTTAATCCATTAATGCACCTCGTCCCGAAAATAAGACGGTGAACATTAAAACGTTCATGACTTCTGTCATAGGAAATGTATCTAATTTATAAATATTAACTAAATAGAGTGTATTCTTTGACAATCTTTGACATTATGGCTCGACATTATTCTTCTCTACAATTTCCTGTTCTTTGTAACTCTTAATAAATTGTGTCTTTTTTTCTTCATTATGTGCAATTTCCCTCAGAACACAGGCGATCATGGCTCTCCACAATTTCTTGTAGCTCTTAAAAATTTATCATTTTTGTTATTTTTTCCTAAACGCTCCATCCATTTACTTAAACCCACTAAGCAGTTTATGCATTGTTAGGCTTTGTCCTTCTTGCTTTCAATCTGTTTTGTGAGTATCAGATTTTCTGAATCCTCTTCCTTCATTATGTTCCCTAGAAATTTTAACTGTCTCTTCTTGATGTTAATTATAATTTTTTATTTTTGTTTCCGTTATAAATTTTGATGTTGCTCCTATAATCGGTCCATGGTATCATCAGCATCTTTCTGTTGAACCACATTTTGTTGCTTCAAGTTTATTCTTCATCTTTGAGGAGATTGTTCAGGACTCTCTACAATACAGGAAGAGAGATATCACGTACTTTTTTTGTTTCTAGCGAAGTTTTTCTATTAGGTTGGTGCAAAAATAATGACGTAATAATGTCGTTTTTTGACGTTAAAAAATACGTCAAAAAACGACATTATTACGTCATTATTATTGCACCAACCTAATATTTTCTATTACCCTGGCTTCCCAAGTCGCCTTCTGACTTCAGTGTGCATTTCCGTCCTCTGTTAAAACACTTCCGGTCTATCCTAAATCTTGTTCCGCCATCCATTTACTCAAGCTCACTTAGTAGCTTATGCGTTGTTTTCTTCTGTCACACTTGCCTTCAGTCTGTCCTGTGAGTATCGGATTTTCCAAGCCCCCTTTCCATATTATGTGCCGTAGAAATTTTAACTGGCTTTTCCTGATGATACTTATCAGTTTCTTTTTTTGTTTCCATTTTCTCTTCGTCGTTCAACACTAAAATTGCTCAGCGAGAATATTTTATGATACCTCTTTGGTAAGATTCAAACTTTTAAATATGAGCTGCTTTTTAAAACAAAATGATTCCTTTTTTAATAAAAAGCAGTAATTCATAACTAAAAAAATCCATGATTATCACCACTGAGACTAAAAACTGAAAACATCGACAAATCAATATTATTTTAGACTTATCTTGTCTAATTTGAGAATGCTGCTTTCATAATAATAATTCAAATAGTAAATACATTTATTTCACAATCACTACATCATATCTTTTCAATAATAGTTCGATTAAATTGTATATCACCAACCAAAAGAGTATAAAGACAACACAATATAAATAAAATTCTATTAAATTTAAGAACAAACATTACTGACATAATTCTTTATTAAAAAAAACATAATACGAACTATCACGTGAAGACACAAAGAAACAATAATTTGAAATGTCATCACCCAAGAAAAAAATTGACAATGGCTTATGAGAGCCGACATTGGACATTGGAAAATTTATATTTAAATATGTACCGGAAATCAGCTAAATGGTCCAAAACATCGAAGAATTAAATCCCAAAAATCCCTCAGGAAATCTATCGTTCGTCATTAAACAAGCCTTGGGTAACTGGGACGTACTGACCAAATACAGGTACGCGCGTTCACACACGTACGCGCGTTCACACACTCACGCGCGTTCACACACGTTCGCGTAGACAGGCACGAAGGCTAACACAGGCTAACACAGGCACGCACGCTTGCATAGGCAAGCAGAAGGTCGCGCTCGCGCGTTCACTGACACACACACGCAAACACACACGTGCGCCCGTTCTCTCTCTTTCTATCTCACCTCTCTCTCTCTCACACACACAAGCACGCACACACACACATATATATATATATACATACATACATACATATATATATATATATATATATATATATATATATATATATATATACATACATATACATGCATATATATATATATATTTATATATATATATATATATATATATATATATATATATATATATATATATATATATATAACTGTCACTGTAAATATACCCTTCAAAGCATATGCGATCAAGTCTCTCTACAAGTTCATCTTCTATATTATATCTGAATTGTCACGTCTTTTGCGGCACATTGCTGGTTAAAAAATCTACGCATTTTGACATTCGAAGTTGTTTTTCTCTTATCCAGCTAACCACCTAAGACTAGAGGCAGCAGTTTACACTTCTATTTACAGTGTAACCCGGATATAAGAGAGTTGTTGGGACCGGATAAGAAATCTCTGATATCCGAGTTTCTCTTATATCCGGGTTTCTTTTATATCCGGGTTTGGTCTATTTTGTTTAGGTTAGTATGGCTCTAATTTGGGACCAGAGAAAATATATCTTATATCCGGGTTTCTCTTATATACGGGTCTCTTATACCCGGGTTACACTGAAACTATTAGTTAAGAGGAGAAGAGATTGTTTCATCCATTTTCCATGTCCATTTGTGCTGAAGTAAACGAATCAGACAAGATCGCCATAATTTGATCTCGTCTAGACCATTCCATTTACGGGTAGACAATCCTTAAAATAACGACAGTTTAATAGCATTTAGTACAACTTTGTGCGATTGTCGTGTAAAGCAAGAATTAATAAAGAACTACTCTGTGTTCCTGCTCCAAAGTTATAATAAAATTAAAAACAAGGACACAGTGTATTTTTTTTATTAATACTTGCTTTGTCTTATTTCAGATTATTGCATTTACCGTTAATTTTCTCCTAATGGATTTACAGATTACCAAGTTCTATTTGAAAATGTTATGATTAGAATATATGTAAATGTATCTTATGGTGGAAAAATTGTATTATTTATTATTAATGTCGACAACAACTTTCAGTATTAATTATATGTACATAGATATCCGTTATTAATCATAGGTTTCTACCTATAACCAAAGAATGTTAAGCGTTCCCCAAATGGGACAGTTTGTGATTAATGTTTTCATCCCTATATTTGATTTATTTGCCTTTATATGTCTCTCAGTATGAATAGTCTACTCCCAGCGAATAATGGCTTCATTGCATAAAACGACTTGTTTAGTTGGATATTCTTACTTGCTTTTATATCCTTTACGACTCTTAGATGTTTTGGCCGGGGGATAATGTTCATATCTTAACAGCTTACAGACACATAAGAGAAATAGAATATACACCAATATTTATGTGAATATTAAAAGTCATTCTTCAAACATAAACAACAAATTTAGTGGTGAGGACGTCAGGAAATCTATAAAAAGAAAATTAAAACAATAAGCGATCACTTGACACAGGCTAAACATTTAAAAGTAATGTTTTTTTTTGGTGTTTTTTTTACATATCCGCTAAGACTCAGGAACCACCTTGCGACATAGTGGTTTTATTGCCTTGCTTGGTGTTGAATGATTAAAAAACTACTTTCTCCTCGAATGCAAAACAAATGTACATTGTTGAGAAAAGAAAGATCTTGAACAAACACAGTATTCACAACCAAATGTTGAAAGAAATAGCACAGAAATCATTCAAAAAAGTAGAAAATATAATATGGAATTGAACTAAAAGCAATCTTAGCACATATAGTGAATCCATTCTAAAAGATCAAAATGCAGAATTTATATATACTACGCATTTCAGATATATGTGTATATGGATCAGTTATAACAAATTTCATATATGGGCTATGGAAATAGAAAATTGATTAAGCTTTGCTATGGTTATAGTTTTGTCCAACGGATGATTATCATAAGAACTAGAGCCATGTTCTTTAACCCAGACGCATATAGGTATGTCATGCATGGTGTTCAACTCGCTCAAAAAATAGCTACTCTATAACTATCGGTGATTTGAAATACCTTCAAGCGAATGAACCTTGTAAGTCTTAGGACCATTCTTCATCGAATCACGTGGACTATCACTACAGAATCACAGACCTTTACGAGATAGCAGAAACCACATCCCTTGACGACCTTGAAGAGCAACAACAGCTAAAATGGAAAGCACTTGTAAAAGTAAACACTAATTATATAATCAAGATGATGTTCCACACTACTTCAAGCAAAAGGTTATGAAGGAAACCCCCATCAATACTGGAAAGATTGATAACAGTTGCTTGACCTGAAAAGGCTATATTCCTAAAAACAAATGTGTTAAGAAAAAAACTGAATACATTTCAACTGACAAATGCTAAATATTTGGTCAATGAATACCGAATCTTTCCTTATAACAGTTATCTGATTATTATTATTATTAATATTATTATTATTATTATTATTATTATCATTATTATTATTATTATTATTCTATTTCCTTTGATTTCTGGTGTGTACACATTTCCTTCCGGGTTCCACTGACAAAAAAAATATTTTAAACAGATAAAGCCCTTCGTAATGTGTGGGCTGTACTCGTGAGAACATTTTTTTTTGTATTTCTTTAAGGCATAGGCTACCAGGAATCCCTTCAATTAGTCTACTGGATTCTTTTCTAAACAATCCGAACGCTCCAACTACAACAGGGATTGTTGATGTTCCCATGTGCCACAATTTTGAGATTTTTGAGATTTCGATTTCATTATTATTATTATTATTATTATTATTATTATTATTATTATTATTATTATTATTATTTCCTTTGATTTCTGGTGTGTACACATTTCTTTCCGTGTCCATCCCAGAGACCTAAGTTTAGAAACCTCATCATGACATTTTCCGCTGACTAATTAAAAAAACAAACAAAAGAAAACACATATTTTACATAGACAAAGTCGTTCATAAGGGGTGTGCTTTACTTGTGAGAATATTTTTTGTATTTCTTTAAGGCATGGTCTTCCAGGAATCTCGCGAATCGTTTCCAAGCAATCCGAAGTCTCCAACTACAACAGGGATTGTTGATGTTCCCATGTCCCACATTTTTGAGATATTGATTTCAAGGTCTTTGTATATTGATAGCTTATTATTATTATTATTATTATTATTATTATTATTGATTCAGAGAGTATGAATACCAACGCTAGAGTACAAGTACAGGAAACTTAATCTATCACACATGGCACACATAGGTGTAAGTGCATACGAGGCACATGCATCAATTTCAAATATGGTGACACTTTATATATATATATATATATATATATATATATATATATATATATATATATATATATATATATATATATAATACTCCGTTTAACCCTGAAGGTACGGAGAAGTTAGAAATGCGTACATATCGGTTAACTTAAACAGCCCAAACGGTCTTCAGTAGAGGGTGTTCCCAAGTATTTAGATGTGATTTCTCCGTCGCCTTATTTGATTTATACTTTATATTTATTTAAAAAATACTCTCTCAATACCTGGCCGTAGTGCTCCCCCATTATTGTATATACCCATTGCATCAACCCATACAAGATATCCCCAAGTCAAGCATGTGAGGAGCAAATCTGGTGCTAAACGGGGTATTTACTGTTTTCATACTTTTCTTCTTCTTCTTCTTCTTCTTCTTCTTCTTCTTCTTCTTCTTATTATTATTATTATTATTATTATTATTTCCCTTTAATTTCTGTTGTGTACACATTTCCTCCAGGCTCCCAGCCAGAAACCTTAGGTCAGAAATGGCTTCATGATTTTTTCCTCTAATCGTTTTTTGCAGAAAAATAAAACAAAATAAAAATCAAACTAAGATCATACATATTTCACATTGATGAAGTAATTCGGAATATCTGATCTGTACGTGTGATTACAATGTTTTTGTATTTCTTTAAGACATTAGCTACCAGGTATCCCTTCAATGAATATACCGGAACCATTACAAATCAATCCGAGGACTCCAACTACAACTGGAATCACTGATGCTCTCATGTACCCCCCATTTTTTTTTTTCAAGATCATTTTATTTCGATTGTTTTTTCAAAGATCTTCTAAGATATATTACAATCTGCAGGGAAATGTCATGTCAATAAAAAACATTTTATTTTTGTTGTCTTTATGATCACGATGTCTGGGAGATTAGCTTTGATTGTTCTGTCTGTGTTTATTTTAAAGTCCCATAAAATTATTACAAAACCTATTTCTGTAACAGGGTTTGGGAGATTTTCATACTAGTTTCTTGCAATTTCCTTCCCATAAGAGTTGCATATTTTCCAGTGCAGATATTGGTCCACACTGTCATGCCTAGTTTTATATTCAGTATGTTCCAATTCTATTATTATTATTAGAAGTAGTAGTAGAAGGAGTAGTAGTAGTAGTAGTGGTGGTGTTACTTTTGTTTTTGTTTTTTTTGTTTTTTTTTTGTTTTATTTTTGTTGTTGTCTTGCCTTTGGTTTGTGCAGTTCGTACTAGTCCCAAGGATCAACCAAAGATTTCAAAGACAGCAACTATTTTGTAGCAGACTATACAAACATATTATATGTAATCACAGAGAAAAATATATGTATTTTGGGTCATTGCGTCAAGTTAAATCTACGCATAGTGTGAGAAGTTGGCCTGAGTAAGGTTTTGGCAGATCCTATATTTTAGGGCTGTCATGTATTTTATCCTCATATACTGCTGCTCTTTTCGCTGTGATACCCAAAGCCCCAATAACAACGCTTAAAACTGATGTTCTCAGATGTTACATTCTACTGATTGGTTTGCTACATCTAACTTTGGTTGGATTATTGAATTTATTTAGCGATATATCAACCCCTATGGGTTATTTAATGCCAAAATCGAAATATTTATAAAACAGTTTTATAACGTAAACTACTTAAAAATGTACTATTGATAATTCTACTATGAAATTTATCGTTGGTAATTCTACAGTAAAATGTATTGCTTGTCTTTTACATTTAAAAATGTTTTGTTTTTTGTTTGTTTTGTTTTGTTTTACGGCATATCAATCTCAACCTTTAATGCTGACAATTTCTTTTTATTACTGGTAATATGTTTTTCTTCAAAAATCTATTTCTGGAAACATTTTTACTTGAAAAAATCTAGAGCTGGTCATATTTTTTTAAAGAATATATAACTGTTTGTATTTCTGGTAGTTTTTTTTAAGTATTGCTGATAATATTTTTTTCCTTCAAAAATTATTGCTGGCAAAAATCTTTTTTTACAATGTATTTCTGGTATTAAAACCAATTTTTACACAAGTTTAGGTGTTAACTATTTGCCTATAGCTGGTACCCTAACAGGTGCTAC
This sequence comes from Acanthosepion lycidas, assembly GCA_963932145.1. Lineage (NCBI taxonomy): Eukaryota > Metazoa > Mollusca > Cephalopoda > Sepiida > Sepiidae > Acanthosepion > Acanthosepion lycidas. The sequence goes on along the minus strand of OZ010591.1, from coordinate 78,995,760 downwards.
CATCTGGGTCAGGGTGGACCTGAGAACAACAGCAGTTAAGAGGTGGTTCCACACTCCCGAAAACGTCCTGATCAGAGGCCTTCCTGTTGAACGTAGTTTATCGTCTTACTCAGGACGCTGATGTATTTTATCGCCATAACCAGGAAGACTTTAAAAATGTTTTATTGTTAATTTTCCTATAAATATGTATTGTTGGATTTTTTTATATATCAAATGTATAGTTGGCATCTTCACCATAAAAAAGTATTTTTCATGCTTTCATAGTGTTGAGTTTTTGCTTGATGGTTTACTATTTTCCCATAGTTGGGACCCTTAAAGTGATATCACCCGAGTCAGGGTGGACCTGGGAACAACAATTAAGAGGGGATACATCTATCAAAAATTATTATTATTATTATTATTATTATTATTATTATTATTATTATTATTATTGTTGTTATTATTATTATTTTCTTTGATTTCTTGCGTTTACACATTTCTTTCCGGGTCCCGCCTAGGGACCTAAGGTTAGAAATGGCAGCATGACACTTTCCACTGACAAAAAAAAAGAAAAGAAATTACATAAATAAAGCCCTTCGTAAAGTGTGGGCTGTACTTGTCAGAACAATTTTGGGTATCTCCTTGAGGCTTGGACTTCCAGGAATCCCTTCAATTAGTCTACTGCAATCTTTTCCAACCAGTCCTAGGGCTCCAACTACAACAGGTTGATATGCCACATTTTCGAGATTTCTAGGTCCTTGTATTTTGTCAGCTTTTTGAATATCTTCAAAGATACATTGCAGTCATCAGAGACTGCCATATCAATAAGGAGGCACCGTTTTTGTTTGTGGTCTTTAATAACAATATCTGGGCGGTTGGCCTTGATTGTTCTGTCAGTGTGTATTGTGCAGTCCCATAGAATTGTAACAGGTCCTATCTCCGTAACCGGATCTGGGTGGTGTTCATACCAGTTTCTTTCAGTTTCCTTCCCGTACAAGTTGCAGATTTTCCAGTGCAGATATTGGCCCACTATGTCATGTCGGTTTTTATATTCAGTGGGTGTCAACATTGTGCAACCTGATACAAGATGATCAATCGTTTCTGGATATTTATCACAGAATCTGCATTTTGGGCTGACACAATATTTTAGTATATGTGCTTGATAATTCCTAGTTAGAAAGCATTGGTCCTGTACAGCAAGGATAAAACCTTCAGTTTCCGCTTTCAACCCTGCACTACGTAACCACTGATGGATACGGGTTTTGTCTACGTCAGCTTGTTTGGTACGGGCAGAGCCATGAAGCGGTTTATCTTGCCATCGTTTCTGTATCTGGTCGGTTGCATTCGTCTTTGCTGTCTTTTTTAAGTATTTTGCAGTTTCAGCCGGTGTATTGTGCTGTAGTTGCATCTCTACGCCCATTTGAAATTCCATTTTGAATTTGTTGGCTTCTTTCATTACGGAGTAAAGACGCTTACTACTTTCATGTTCCTTGACGCATACCATCATCCAGTCTTCTGTAGTTTCCAAGTATCTTTGGAGGCCAATTGTTGTAGTTTTGTAGGACAGTTCTAGTTGAACTAATCCTCTGCCTCCTTCGGATCTGGGCACATACAGACGATCAACATCAGCGTTGGGATGATGCATGCGATAGCAAGAGAGAAGCTTTCTCGTTTTGGCGTCCATTCGCTTAATTTCAGCTATATAATGACATCATCTAGGGGTACATAAGGGTATTATCAAATAATTCGAAAGCCTTAAAATACTTTAAACGTTTGTGTTGTACATCTCTGGTTGAAGCTGCAAAAAAGGAAATTCAGAAAATTATTGAAATACGAATATTATTCAAATGCGAGATATATTTTGAGATTTAATAAAATTAAGTCGAGGAAATATGATAGCATTAAACACTTTCCCATTGCATTCTTACAAAATAAGCCATTCGGAAATAAATTCGTCCATGAATAAATAAGTATTGAAACTTTTTTTTTGAATTTATTACTTTGAAGGTTTATAGATTATATCTTTTTAAATTTATGCGTTTTTCGCTCAAAATATTCCTATTCAAATTATTACAACTTATGCAGCATAAACCTTTATTCTTCGTTCTATATACTTGAGCATTTTTTTTCATTTTCTATGAAAATTTCATTTCAACTATCAACTAAATATAATTTTTGTATGTCCTCTTTTTTGTCTTTTCCTCACAAATCATGTTGCCTTGAAAATTGCCTGATGCCTCACACGAGAGCCACTCAAGGTCAATTGCTACAGGTCGCAATCTGCAAAAAAAAAAAACTTATACTCAGGAACTGCCATTTTTTGTTACAGAATCCTGCGTGGGCGGTTCCCTGGACAATGCAATCAATCGTTATCTATCCCATAAATACGCTTAATATTTACGTGCGCCCACTTAATCTTTCATTCGTATCACACATCTCATT
>OZ010591.1:78955839-78988339 GCA_963932145.1 Acanthosepion lycidas | reverse complement strand
CTGGCATCTCGACTTCAGTTACTCTTCCACCACTGTGACTGGACTTCCCTCTGTCGCTGATATAAATATATTTATGCAAATAGTTCTAAAAGACTCTCATTCTTGATAACTCGTCCACCTCATATCATCGATGTAACTCGAACACATGAATTGGCTGTTAGTTCTTATAATGCAGAAATAGCTAGATGTAAGTTCAATTTCGTGCTTTCTTTTCTTGACCTTCTCGCCTGTAGTAATCTTTTTCCGATTTCTTTTATTTTATTCATGTCACCTCCAAACTCCAACAATTTAAATGCCATCTCCTGTCTCCCTTAAATTTATTATTTTATTGTATTTTCTCTTCATTACTGTATTCTCTTTCATTTCACGCCAGAGTAGCGTCTTAGTGGCATTATCGCCTTCCTTGGTGTGAAATGATTAAAAACACATTTAAGCCACGAGACATTCAGAGTTCTGTAATTAGATACAATTAAAATTGTTGCATGTACGATATTATTTACTTGTTTTTCCTTTAACAAAGAAAATAGTTTCCTTATTTACGGCTTATCTACACTTTGTGAGTCATTTAATGCCGGATCAGTACTAAATATTACAAAGCGATCTCACTATATAGTAGCCAGGCTGCATACTGTTTAACTTAGGTGATCGAATGATAACCGTTTTTTTTTTTATCGTTAACAATAAGCCAAAGAAAACAATTCAAAGAAATTTTTTCTTATGACATAGAAACAATTTGCTCTCATTTATTGTTATTTATATTATATTCCTTCCGTTAATATTTATTTTAAGATCTTTTTTTTTTTATCTTAATTAAGATGTTGGCAATGATTGTCTTTTCATCGCGTTACATTATATGTCTTTTGTTTGTTTTCTGTTTTCGTTTTTTTTTTTTTTTGGGGGGGCGGCTGGGAGTTTTGTTTTCAATAAATTAAAAAAAATTAAAATTACAGCCTCAAGCAAGAGTGATTATTGTCTTTTGTATAAGATCATGTCACGATGTTGTCATGGTATGATTCGGTCCTCCTGTTCTTTGTTTATTCTAAATTTCATTTGTGTCTTTGTGTATTTGACGTTTAAATAGAATACCGTTTATTCTCTATGTAAACGATATTGATTTGAATTTCTGTTATTCATTTTCATCTGTCCTAACCTACTGACCTTGCTTTCCCTCTGCCATTATTTGTAATAATGAGAAAGCGATTGTTAACGGCGTATCTAGTATCTAATTGACGCACACAGGTATTTATTTTTCAAGAGAGTAAGCGAGGTAAAATTAAAACTCAATCATGCATTTACGACAAGACAGTGTCTTTACAATTCTCTTCTCGTTACAGACGAAATACACGAGCTTTATTGTAATTTTATTATATTTTATTTCGTAACCAAATGAATATAGGACTAAACTGACAAAAGTCAGAAATTAATCATAGAAAATACTACTCTAAAACCCAATATCACAGCAAAAAACAAGTTTTTTCATTTACTTTCAAGGAACTACACACATTGAATCACAATGTGCTAGAAACTGCATTAGATGTATTTTCAGAAAGAGACAGGTTTTATTCAGATGTTGACCGTGAGATGCATTCTAGATGATGCAATAATTTTTTTTTTTTTATTTTAATAATCCACTGGGCAGATTTTATGTTTTCTTTATCGCTTTCCCTGTAACAAAACAGATGCCTTATTAATTAGCTGGGATCGACGATATTTATTTAATGATCCGACAGCTGTGATAATAGATGACATGATATCAAATGCATGAATTAGTGCTCAAGATTAATAGCAATTAATAATGCTTCATATAAAAAGCTTGATGGTTGAAATACTATATTACTTTGGTTAATTCTTATATAGATCGTTTCACCGTGTAAAATAAAATGCAGTAAATTCTGGTATACATGTCAAAATTTACTATGTTCTTAAATAAGAAAACACCGAATATCTATACGAATCAACCAAGATATTTTATTTGAAATCCTTATTCTACTTATAGTCTACTACAGTAAAAAAAAAAAAAAAAAAACTTTGGAAGAACTTCAAAAGCGAATACAAGTTGTTTTGCATATCACAGGATTTCCTGGTGAAATCGGTTGACGCGTTTTCTGGGTGACTCGAGAAGCTTGCAGCAATATCCGGTAGCCATATTGAATTTTAAATAAAAATTTATGTCAACGGTTTTCTCACATATACATTTATTGAAAAAATTATGAATAATAAATGAATTATAAGTATTTTACAATTGAGAGTTACTTTTCAATTACTCTGTGTATATACATTATATATATATATATATATATATATATATATATATATATATATATATATATATATATATATATATATATATATGTATGTATATACATATGTATATAGTACGTTCACTTTCTTACCATGAGACACGGGTTCGTATCTCACTATGGTCGATTTGTCAGGAAGGCGTCTTCCTGATGTTATCGCACTGGATAGAGGTCGATGCCAGCGTGCATGAAAACCATGCCACGGGTTGACTGAAGCCTTATGAGTGAAAATGGGTAGACGGAACAAGTGAGGGCCGTCGATACCTGTGCTAGCACGAATTCACGAGTCATCGTGGCCGAGGGTTTAACCGTACTGGCCTTGTTCAAATTGTCAATCATGCTAGATAACACGCTCTCTCCCAGAAAATGTAACTGTAATACCCATAGTTGCAGTATAAACCGAAGGTGTGCTCCTTGGGTGTTGAGCAAATACAAATGTGCCTGAGGCGATCGCCTGCAATATGTATTGTCCAGCCGTCCTAGTAGACGGGTAGCCTCGAATACGAGTGGCCAGCTATTGTGTGTCTGTGAGAGAGAGAGAGAGAGAGAGAGATGAAGTGTGTGTGTATGTGTGTGTGAGAGAGTGAGAGAGAGAGATAGTGTGTGTATGTGTGTGTGTGTGTTTGTGTGATTAGAAATAAGAATAAGCAAATACCAAACGGGAAAAAAAGTGCTTAATACCTGAAGAAGTGCCCGAAAGCCTATGAAACTCTCAAACGTGGTCGGTCACTGCTCAGTTTAAATTTGACTTATATATATATATATATATATATATATATATATATATATATATATATATATATATATATAGTGGGTGTTGAGGAAGTTCAGCGTCATAATTTATTTCTTTTCATCGCGTTGCATTATATGACTTTTGTCTGTTTTCTGTTGTTTTTTTTTGTTTTTGTTTTTGTTTTTCGCTTATTTACTTAAAAGACATTTATAAACACTTAAATATATTCAAAACAAGTAATTTATTCATTTTACATTAAATCAACACGATCGCTGCCATTTCGCCACATTTAATGCTATACGATTTCAGTTTAGACCATGTCTCCAGATACTTGTAACGGTTATATTTTCATTTTACAACAATCTATGCTTATTTCTAAAGAAAGTAATGCTTGTTACACCCTGTGAGATTTTGGAGAAAATGCACGTGACTCTGCTTCTTTTAACTTTTAATTTAATGCTTTATTAATGTGTAGTAAGTATAAAAAAACTTCAATGAAAGAAATAATAATTGCAGAATTAATTTTGTCATTAACATAACTAATTATAAATTAAATGTAAATCACATTCATGGAACGTAAAATGAAGAATGTAATTGTTAGAAAATGACACATATCATATATATCATTTGGAAAAATCCGAAAAAGAATATGATGCCAACAAGAACGTAACCGTCTAGTTGGTGACTACTGTGGTTAGATAAAAAAAAATCGGTGGCCATGTTTTCAAAAAGATATTGCCACTAAAATCTTTCATTGATATCTAACATATTCTTTTACAAAATATTTCTTTTTAAAAATGAGATATAATAATGAACTTATATCACCGTATACTGATTTTACGAGAGTCATTCAATAAATAAGGTGAATTTTTTGGTATAAGGACTTCTAATACAGATAGAAGCTTACTTTTTTTTAACAGGTCTCCCAGCACTGTCACACATTTTTCCCATCTGTGCACAAGCTTCCGTATTCCCTCAGCGTAAAAATCTTTGGGTGATATCTCAGCCAGTCGCTCACAACACTTTTGACTTCATCGTCATTTTTAAACTTCGTGCCTCTCGTGAACGCTTTCAAGGGACCAAACAGGTGAAAGTCTGAAAGGGCAAGGTCTGGGCTGTAAGGGGGATGAGGGAGCAGTTCCTAGCCCAGCTCGTTGATGGTCTGCACAGTTTGGGCTGCTGTGTGAGAGCTTGCGTTGTCATGATTCAAGATGACTTCTTCTGACTGATGACCCCTGCGTTTGTTCTTTATGTCTTTCTTGACCTGTCTCAGCAGTTCACAGTAGTTCTTCTGTCAGACTGAATGAGGTCATTCGATCACCTCAGGAGACCTAACTTCTGTAGGCCTCCCAGGCCTGTCTTCATCCTCAACACTGCTCCGTCCTTCTTTAAACAATTTAGCCCACTTGTAGACCTTTTTTGGCTGACACATGTGGCATCATACAGAACTGACATTCTCCTATGAATTTCACCTGGTTTGCTCCCTTCAGTAACCAAAAACTTGATAACTGACCGCTGTTCAATCCTGGAGCATGCTTCTTGGTCGGCCATCTTTGTTAATCGCCAAAATTCTCAAAGTTTGTTTTTTTTTAATCTGCAAAAGAAATTAAATCCATGTGAAAAAGAAGTAAAACAAAAAAATTTTTTAAAAAAAGTAAGCTTCTATCTGTATTAGAAGTCCTTATACCGAAAAAAATCACCTTATTTATTGAATGACCCTCGTATTTGGCGGCCAACGTGATCATTTCAAACAGCCTCAAAATGAACTCAAAAAGGAATTCATAATCACAAAGTCTTTTGATATATTGGTCCAATCACTCTTGATGTAAGGCATTTGTATATTTCAGAGATTCTTTCATACGTCAAAACTGGCCACGTAGCAGAGTCTAGGGTGGTCATGTTCACACAGGAAGATAATCAGAAATCTGCAGACGAGAAGTGGTATAATAAAAGCTTTTACGTCACCTTCGTTATGTGCCTGAGAGCGAGGTCTTTCATTATAAAGTTAACTTTGTGCTTTGCCTTTAGACCAAGGTGATCCTTATACCAGGCCTGTCATTCATGTCACTGGGGTCAACGACTGATGGAGGACATGTAGAGGCCTAAATTACTACTAAATAACAATTACAGAGAAAATTTTTACATTGTTAAGAACTTGTAAGAAATGTCCGGTAATTTGTTAATTAGCAACTATATATAATATTAGAAAACATCTTACAGTTATTGACTTATTTTCATAAATGCAAATGTACAAAGAAAGAAAAAATGCTATAATTAAATGCACAAAAATCAATTTAAACATCATAATTTAGACATTTTTAGATGATATTGCTAAAATAATGAGCTAAATTTTTAATGCAAATTGATTACAGAAATATAATTGTATAATTATCAGAAAGCAATTTCAGCAGTTTACAAAACAGTGTATCAGAAAAGTCTGAAAAAACTTTACAAAAAATGTGAATTTCAGAGAAACGATAATTTTTATAAACTTTACAAAATTTATTGTGATATTTGTTGCATGTGACAGTTGTTCCATAAATGATGCAGAAATATTCATTTCACTATGATACAGTAATAGATATTACCGGGATACATAGTTTTCAAAAATAAAATCTCCCTTCTTTTGACATATATTTAATTGGTTAACTCCCCCAAATATCCTGTTAATTAATTTTCTCATCTTTGTTGCCATATTTCTCACAACGAAAAATAAAAAGAATGTCTGCTATATATCTGTTGTCCAGTAGAATTTTTAATTAGCGCAATCCATTTCTTTCAAAAAATGTTACTATTCTTGAAAATGAAAATAACATTGTTAAATATTTCCTCTTAAGTGGGGCAATCGTTTCTTGCAACATAGCCTGCTATATACAAAAGTGACATTTTAATATGTTTAGGGATCCTAGTTTCAAGGTCTAGTAACTTATTAAATGTTTGACATCCAATTTCATCCAGCAAATTTCCACATTTTGTGGAATTATGGCCTGGATCAAAATTGTATAATTGAGATCAATATTTAATTTAAGAAGTAGTTTAGTTCCATTCATTACGAAAGTTTTCAATAACATTTTAAACTGTTATAAAATATGCATCTCGAGAACGTTGTCTTAATTTTCCAAATTGATTGTCTAAGTAGTTCTCTAGTAAATTCCTCAAGCATAACAAAATTAAACTCACTACATAACAAATATCTGCAAACGGCAATTAAGCCATTACGCGTATGTTCAATAGTTAAATTAGTATCTCTTGTTAATTATTTCATTCTTTGCCCTTGATTTCTTCTGTTTATCATTTATTGACACAGGCAAGTTTCCAAACATTTAACTTTTTCAATGAAATTAGCTGTTTCTGTAGTATCATCCCAATTTAACATTGGTTGTGTTTTAATGAAAGCTACAGTTTAACCGCAAACAATATTTTGAACAATGGAAAATACTTTGTCGCTCAACAGGTTTTGAATAGACAGCTGCATCAGTTAGTTTCGACAGTTTAACAAATTGAGTATTTCATAGTCAAAAAGACCGTTTACAATTTCCCATTTTGCTGTCATCTTTTTTTTTCCTTCAGTACGGGGGTGGATTGTTTTATTCAGAATAAAACAATAATTCAGAAGTAGGTTCAGTAATCCAATGATTCCGTATATTTTTAAAAGGGTGGCATAATTAAAAAGCAAGGTCAAGCCACTTTTAGTTGGTCGAGGCTTATTCATATTAAAAACAATGTCAAATTTTTTTTAAAAGTTTTAATGTATCCTGTTATTGTCATATACAATTGCAATTACTTGTTCGTTTGATTTCTTCAAAAATATTTTTTTTTTTTAACGATTTTTGTTTAGAAACTACAAAAGTTTTGCACATTTCTCACAAAAGCAAAAGTTTTATTTGTTGGTTTTAGTTGAAGACTGCTTAACTTATGGCAAATGATTAAATATTACTGTTGAATTTCTGGGTCACACTTTTCTTGTAATAACCACTGTTTCATAATCAGATGGAAATTCCTTTCACAAACAACCAGCGGTGTTATCTTGAAGTATTACCTTTAACCATTGCTCTCACTCATTCTGGTCTTCGGGAAGACAAAATACACAAATCTAATTTTGTTAATCATAGTTACCCTGACAACCTGTTATACAGCACTTTTTGACCATTTTGAGAAAGATTTAGGGGTACCGAAATTAAAAAATATTAACTAAACTATTATTTTTTAAAAATTACAATTTTATTGCATGGTCCTTCTAAAAAATATATATATAACCTTAAGGTCTGGACTGGAGGGTTTAGGATTCAGATTTAAGAATTTAAAGTTTGTATAATTGTGGGAATTTTCTTTTTTTCTTATGTTACCTTCCGTCGTCTTTAAAATGAATTGCGTGTTTCAAGAGTATTTCTCAATTGTTTCACTAATCATAGTCCGTTTTATCCTGTAGTCACATAACGAAAACTCTCGCTTTAAAATGTTTGTTAAATCGTATTTTATAATTTAATGGGGGTTGTGGATCGACCACTTCCTCCCTCATAAAATACGATTATAGGGCGTAATGGAGTAAAGCGGTTCAGATTGAGGAATCGGAGAGCCGAGTTCGAATTCCAGTCGAATCCATTACCTTCACTTATGTGCTAATATCCTTGGGAAAGGTATGAATCCTCTTCTTCGTCCCCCAGCTATGGGTAAATGATAGGACAGACCTAGTTTTATAGCCTTGAATGGCAACTGGTCTACCGCAAAAAGAAATGGGAACAAACTGCAGGAAAAAATTTGCATCGTCAGTCATGTATCGAAAGGTACATGATTGCCTAAGCGTATATCACGTATGGCACATAACTGACCGACTGAAACAATATTAACCACTTTAATATTTTTACTGTAAATTTAAAAATATTAAGTTCGTTAAACTAGTTGGTTTACATTTTTAACAACAATGCTAGTAAAATTCATCATACATTAAAAAATAAAAATACTCGTTAATAATTATTTTTAAATCAATATTTTTATATGAAAAATAATAACATAGAAAAAACTGTCAAATTATATTTTTATTCAAATTTCTTCAAATGCGCAAAATATCTGTATAGTAATTTTGGAAAATTAGCAATGCAAAGAGATGTTCATTATTTTTTTTGTTTGTTTTCTTATAAGGACGATGTCAGAATAAAACACGTGTTATGAAGAAAACACAAATTATTCCTTTGAAAATGAATTTTATAATCAAGATATTTGTTATTATAATTAAGAATAGCATAAAGAAAAAATTATATTAACTTTCTCTGCGAAAATACTTAATAATGATATTTTTTGTGAATTTCGGTTTAATATAATAGCAAATGATGTACAAAATAAAATAAAAATGATATTGGCAAGACAATGAATGTCCCTTTTATTTTTGTGATATATTTTTAAGGATAATTGTAAAATAAATTTTTCATTGATTTCGCAGCGAAAACCTTTGTTTTAATATGTTTCATTTATTTACGAAAAACAGAAAAAAAAACAACATACTTTTTAAAAAAATGAGTTTATTGTGTTAATATAAATTATTCTTAATTTTTTTATATATTTAATATGTTCATTGTTGAAGAACAACATAAAAACTTGTGAATTTTGCACCGAAAGTGTTTCTTTGAAGATGAAATATGCAAGTCCAAATAAAATGCATAAGTATTATCCTTACTTCCGTGAGTTAAATAATCCGAAATCAAGTTAATCAAGGTAAAAAGTAAAAATTTCATAACAAAAGATAATTTCTTAACCAAATTCCAGTAATAAACTTTCACATAAAAAACAGTTCGCCCCCAGTAGCTCACAAGACTCAACACGGTGTAGAGACCGATATTTACCAAACCTTCCCACAGGGGGATGATGTGCTACAAAACCGGTTTTTATGTGGGGCGATTCCGAGCCCACAGTCTTTCCCAAAAAATTCCTGTAGATCCCGCATACACGGTGTCAGGTTTGTCTACCTACCCAGACGAGACTTTACCCTCCGGCATAGGTTCGTCTGGGTTCCTCTCTGCTTGAAGGCAAGGAGTTCGAAAAATCAGCCGCGAGCCTGACTCAGTCAAGAGTGGCCGTTTCTGTAGAGTCTTGCTATAATGTATTGCCTTACAGTAGACATATAAAAAAGGAAGCGATCCTGCTAAAATAGACACACATTCTTTTAAGATTATTCTACCGGGTCTAGGTAAAATAAACCCGCAGGCTTTTTCCCGGTAAATATTTTTATTATTACGAAGAGAGATAATATTAAAAATAACAACAAACATATTTAATGGAGAAGGTTATTTATTTTTACCGTCACTTATGAAAACAATTTAAAATCTTTTCCGCCGTCGATTATTAAAAGACAATTTAAAATAATGTATTCATCATCATTTATAAAAAGAAATATAAATGTCTCTGTATATTTTAAGCACTTCAAGCAAACCAGATTCTGTAAATCCCAAACTAGCCCTTGGGTATGGTTCTCTTGCCAACACACTTCAGGCGAACTCACTGAAGACAAGAGTCACATATCATAGAGTCTATGTTGTTCAAGTTCTGCCTACACAGCACCTACAACCTCTGCGATGACTGACTTAAATATAATATATCCTTCGTTCTAAAACACTATTTATATTTACCGATAAACTAGCATTCATGTCTATTATACCGGGGCCAGCAAAATAGCCTATTTAAGAAAAGAAAAACAATCCAATTCCTCAACAACTTCTGCATATTCTTAGAACATTGGGGCAGGTTTCTCTCATCAAACGCCATGCACTGATAACTATAATAGGGGCTGATAGTTTGGTCATAATTTTGCGCTTGAATTGCGTTTCTAACTCCGTCAGATGCTAGAATGTCCTAAAGCTGCAAAACACAATCGATTGTAAGGATTTTCTCGATAAAGAAAATTTTAAGAGTGTTGTGGAGTTTCTAATTTGCTTAAAAGAATCCTAACCTTCTTTCCTTCAGACACCGAGTGGCAGTCCTCGTTCTATACGTCCGTATATTTGTATAATACTCCTCAAAAGTTATCTCTTTATCTGGACTGTACGTGAATATTTCAATTGAATTCCATATTGTATACTCTGGGAAAGTATCATTTTGTAGATTTTTTTTCTCTTTCCTCTTCTCAGTTATTTCCAGAAGTTTGGTTGGAATTGCATTTGTCTATTGAAAGTTTCCTCCTGTAGCTGCATCTGGAATGATTTTTGTTGATCTAATATTGTCATCTGTTGTTCTGACTGGAACTTTAAAAATTCCCGGAATATACTTTTGCATTCCCCCATCTTCGCAAAAAGTTTACACAATGCCTAAATACTGTAGAGGTGTGGGGTCCTACGAATTTGCAATTCGTGACCTATTTGAGCAAACTGTATTATCGAAAAAAAATATTTCTTTTCTCAGTTGAGAATACGACAGATTTTTTCGTCACTAAGTTGATATCTTGGCTTGCAAAAAACAGTGTCAAGTTTTTTTGTTTTTTTTTTAAGTTTGAATCCGAGACTTTGTTGCCGAAGTTATTGTGGCGAGCGAATTTTTTCTCCCTCTGTATGAGTGCAAATCCTCGTCGCCAAAGTTGTTGTAGAGTTATTTCGAAGTGGAGGCTTGTATTTGTACTAAATCGGTCCTAAATAGGTTCGACATACAAAACGTTAGGAACTTGATATAATAGGTATTACGCAGAGTAATCTTGTTGTGGTCGCTGACTACTTTCGTATTCGACTAACTGTCGACTACTGTCGTCCGACATCGACGCTATTTAGTTACTGTCCCACGCAGTCACATGTGGCACAAGGCCGATTTTAATATGGGGTTCCCCAGCCCGTAGGCTCAGTCAAAAATGCCCATAGACCCCGCATAAACGGGATCGGGTCTGTCTACCTCCCCGGACGAAACTCTGCCCTTCGGCATAGCCTCGTCCGGGTTCCTCTCTCCCCGAAGGCAGAGAGTTCCACTGTCGTCCGACATCGACTAATATTTAGTCACCCCCCCACGAGGGTATCATATGTCACAAGGTCGGTTTAACGTGGGATCTCCGAGCCCGTGGGCTTGGCAAAAAAATATACCCTTTGAACCCGTATAAACGGGTTCAGGGTCGGTTTACATCCCCGAACGAGACTCTGACCTTCGGCATAGCCTCGTTCGGGTTCCTCCCCGCCTGAAGGCAGAGAATTCAACCGTTCAGCCGGTCGTCCGACATCGACTAGTATTTAGTCAACGCCTCACGAGGGTATCATGTGGCACAAAGCCGGTTTAACGTGGGATATCCGAGCCCGTGGGCTCTGCCAAAAATATACCCTTGGAATCCGTATAAACGGGTTCAGAGTCGGTTTACCTCCCCGAAAGAGACACCGCCCTTCGGCGTAGCATCGTTCGGGTTCCTCCCCGCCCGAAGGCAGAGAGTTCAGCCGTTCAGCCGGTCGTCCGACATCGATTGGATATTCAGTCACCCCCCACCACTGGGGCATCATGTGACACAAGGTCGGTTATTTATTGTGGGTTTTCCGAGCTCGTGGGCTCGGCCAAAAATATGCCCATTGAACCCGTATAAACGGGTTCAGAGTCGGTTTACCTCCCCGAACGAGATTCCGCCATTCGGCGTAGCCTCGTGCGGGTTCCTCCCCGCCCGAAGGCAGAGAGTTCAACCGTTCAGCCGGTCGTCCGACATCAACAGACCCTCGTTTCTCTTACTACTCCTACTTATATTAGGTGGGAGAATCCATTAACTATAGAATAGGTGTGTTTCACCACAACAAAAGTGTACACATTATTCTTGACGTATGTGTGGATTATTTTTTACTTCTCCAATCTCCACGGACATCCTGAAGAAAAGACTTGGCATCTTGGTTTATCATTTAAGACCATTCACTCACGCACAAGAAATGAACCAATGAGGAGTGTTTAATCGTACATGCAATATAGCTCCTAAATAAAAGAATGATTTTGAAAAATGATTTAATACATTCTAAAATTCAAACTAATTACAGCAGATCTATCAGATAATTTCCCTATACAGCGCCGACGGCATTTTGGAGATATCCAACCTTGATAAAACTTTATTCACCACATGATAGATTATTATAAGAATCTACATAAATTATTAAACGTCTATCACGATCGTTTATAAATCATTTTCTTTCCTATCTTTAAGTCAGAATTTGCTAAACTTGGTAATAACAGCGATAATTAATCGTAGACACAATCTTTACTAAAATTTTAAAAATAAATTCAAAAGTGTTTCTAGAAGAATAAAGATAATTTTTCCCTTCAGATGCTACGGCTCTACACGGTCATGGAAATGAATGATTTTTTTTTTCGTTCAGTGTCCTTTAAATAAACAGACGACTCAGCTTGGTTTCTCTCAGCTCAAAACAATATCCACCTTGAAGAATTTACCAGCAAAGAATATTTTTAGATTTAGTTCATGCTTATTGAAGTACCTCATTTTTTTTCCGGGACTTTTCTTGCCTTCATTAATTATTTACATAATTTACATAATTTAAGGCGATGTAATGCCGTCTTGACTTGCATTTTTAGGTCAGAAAATTTATATCTTTCACATGGGGCTTTGGATTTTATGTTTTTAGGGTGAATCATTTTGTTGTTTACACCTAGGTTTTTTCTGGTCCCTCTAGATGCCATTGTTCATAGCTATCGTTTTCTTGACTCTGTGACATTTGGAGATGTTTAAGGGCTCAGTTTGAGCACGAAGCATGTTTGACAATCTTTACTATTGTGCGTAGCCAATTTCTACGATATTCCCCAAAAAACAGTTGCGCATTATAAACTGGGAAAATAATTTTAGTTCTGTTCTGATGTTTTGGCATTGTGGCTGGCTTTTAATTTATTTAAAATTTTCTCCAAAGTTTCTTTGCCTAAATTCTCACTCTCTTTTTTTCTCCATTTCTCCTTACATAAAAATATGTCTTTATGTGATCGAAAATACGAAAAATGATAAAAACGTTTTTCCTCAGATATGGTACTTCTTCAAACTAACAATGATTTTATCTGTAGATTCATAATGATATATATATATATATATATATATATATATATCTGTAGATTCATAATGATATATATATATATATATATATATATATATATATAATAGCTGGCCAATCGTTTTCGAGGATACTCGTCTACTACGGCTGCTAGCCAATCCCTATTGCAGATTCTCGCTGAGGCACATTTGTGTTTGTTCAACACACAATTCGTGCTCAAATTCACCCCATGACAAACTGCAACTAGGTTAAGCAGACCTTAGTTACAGAGAGAGAGAGAGCATGTTATCTAGAATGATCAACAATCTGAACAACACCAACACACTCAGACCCTCGGTCACGATGACTTGTGACTTCGTACTAGCACAACTATCGACAGCCCTATGTGTTCCGCCTACCCAATTTCACTTACAAGGATTGGGCCAACCCGTGTACGGTTTTCGGGTACTTTCTAAACGTGCCTCACGCTGGGATCGTCCCCACTCCAGACCGATAACATCAGAAAGTCTCCTTCCTGACAAAATGATCATGGTGAGATTCGAACCCAGGTCTTTTTGTGTAGTTATTTTTAATAGGATCTTCTCGTAATTACGGACAAGTTTCTTAGGAAGAATGAAAATTACTATCTTGATGCATATTCATTTTCACTGAGTACTTTCGATATACATTTGCGATGGGAACCGTTCCAGGTAGCTGAAACTTATTTAAGATTTGACTCAATGTAGTGTGTGTGTGTGTGTGTGTGTGTGTGGAGAGAGCATTTCGTCGGTGTGATTTGGACGCATATGGTTGAGATCTTAAGGCTTTCGGCTTTCATTCCGTTTTGACTATGGAGGTAAACTCGTTCGCATCATCCGTGATAATAAGCAATGATCACGAAAAAGAATGTATAAAACAGTTAAAATAGAGCGTAGCAGAAACCAATTTAAACAGTTGAAAAGCTCATAGTTTTAGCGAAGAGAAAGGAAGAACACATCAGAAGGAAGCATTTTAAAAAGATAGGAAGAAAGAGAAAGTGAATCCTCCAATTGTTTCGGAGAAAAGCTGGAGGAAAAGGAAAACGAGAGAAAGATGAAGAGAAATATAAAAACAAAAAAACAAAAAAAAAACGAGAAAATATAACTGGACAAAAGAAGTTGTACGTATTTTCTTTACCCTTCTCCAAACAAGAAGATAAGGATAGAAAAATGGAATGCAGATGGGAAACGATTTTTACGTAATGGCGGGTATGGGCAGGCGGTATTTACAAAAAACAAATAGCGGACAAATACGGAAGAAAGACAAAGGAAGGAAGGAAGTGGGAAACAGAAATAAAAATGTAATTCAGTTCACTGTGAATTTGTGGAGATAAGAGCATAATGACTTTCACGTGTGTATTCAGATCAGCTGTCATATTTCTTAGCAGTTTATTAGCATAAAAAGTTCAACTGTTTTCTTTCATGTCTATTTATTGTGAAAGCTACGTGTATATTTGAGACAGTAAAAACCGAATTGTTTTAAATCTTAAAAAATGTACATGGCTCTCTAGTTATTTCGTCTATGCATAATATTTTATTTGTATATAGCAAATAATTTCCCACGGGCATTATTTACATGGGCAACAGTTGAAAGTTAATTCTCTCGACGATAATAAACATCATTATCACCAGAGACGATAATACTGCCCAGAGACATAAGTTACTTTGGTAAATGCATGATTACGCCGGTGTTCATTTTTATTTTTATTCTAATGTTGCATGAGATATTTTGATAATTTTGAAAATTTCCGGGGAGATAAATCGAAAGATAACAAAAATTGTCCACAATTAGCTTAGTTTTAATGATCAAGAATAAATATTCTACGTAAAAAATAGTCAGGATTGGGTTAGGTTACTTAAATGTGAGGTAACGATAAATGTTTATTTAAAGATGTTATGGGATCTTACCCATAATAATAATAATGGACTATTCCATACTTAATAAATACTACGCCTCAGGAGTAGTTCAAGTCGAGTCAGGAGACAAGAGTCGAGTCAGAGGCAGTCCGAAACAGAGTCACGTTCAGACAATTACTGCAAGACATTGGAATAGTGATACTGGTCGAGACTACATTGTTCTCTCTACTAAACTTGATTGTTCATACTAACACTTCTACTTCTCTGTATATATTCCTGTTTGTAATATATCTGTGTTATTCCATACCTGTGTTCGAGTTCTTCTTTATTGGTTCTACCTTGGACTATCACCGTGGTACAAGGAACCGGACCATAACAAAAGGTTAAAACAAAATCTTAGAATGAATTTAAACACAATTTTTAATATACGGAACGTATATAACCAGCAGAAATACCTCCTACATATTCCAGCCAGAGATATCTCCCATTCAATAGGTAGTGTTATATAGGAGGAAAATGAGTAACTAGCGACTCTGAGGTTCGTGTGTGACATTCTGGAATTATGAATATAAATTTTCCACAGTGTATAAATAGCGGTGTCAGGCTACTGACTGCAGTGATTATTGAGAGATTACCGAGTGGAACTATCCAGTCGAATTAGTGTGACTTATTGTGTGTCAAGGATTTAGATTTTGATTTACGATTTACCGGATGTTAAAGCGAACCACGCTACTAAAAAGAATTCTTTGAAATAGTTAGTTATCTTTGATTGACTTTTACGTCTTTGTTCTTGTTAAATATTTACTTCAGTTTTTAATTAAATATTGTTTTATTTAACATTGAAGTTTTGAGTTACACTTAATTATTTACGGCCGCCGTACGTCACAAAAGTAACACATTAGTATGAAGTGTATCTTCATCTTGCTAATGTCTTAACATTAGGCGGGAGGTTTTTCTGGGAGGTATATGTGCAGACTTTATAACACAATAACTGATATAAATTCGACTATAGTTTAATAGCAGAACGAAAAGCTTGTTTTTAAAAATTTGATTGGCAGTAAGCCGAGGAGAAAAACAACTTTAAATTCTAGACCAGCTAACATTTATGCCCCGAATAAAAAAAATCCTTGCTACGAAACCACGCAACAACACCTTGTGTGATTCAATTTTGACACTATACAGCATGGTAGGTTTAATGTTTTACCATACTGACAACATATATGTGCTTTCCACCCTCTTTCAAACATTTCGATAATTATTTCGTCGTCATCGTCTGCTTTATCGATATTTGATTGACCTCATAAACTTTGAAATAAGAAGGGAGATGTATTTGGATAAATAGACTTCACTTCAAAATGACTAAACTTAAATTGTGACTAAATCGTTTTATTCTGGACTATATATTATTTATAACTCACGTTAACTTTTATTTCTTTTAGTCTGAGTTGTTTCCAACTAACGATTGCGCAGCACGAATAGACAAGAATAAACTGTTCTTTTTAACTTTGTACCCGTATTATTTTAAAGCATACATTTGACGGAATATTCAACACACGCTTATATAAATAATGTTTTTTTTTTCTCTTTTTAATGGCGACTATGGATACTTTTATAAGTACAGATAAATGCCAATCACTGGAGAACAAGAATGTAACTTGGATGACTTGTATGTTACGGATTAAAAAGCCTTCATATGAAATTAATAACAAGTAGATGGTCATGCCCATAATTATATAACAACAAGTAAGAAATATATAAGTAGATAGACAAGGAAACGCTAAACACATAGATTAATGACGTACGATTGATTATACGCCCAAACCGCACAAAATACACAAGGTCGATATGACGTTATAATTCATTGACGTATTTCAAATAGCATTCTATTTAAATTGACCAATTAAATTTCACTTCAGATATCGTATTTTTTTTTTTTTTTGATTACTAGTGTTATTACTTCATAATCTTTTCGAAAAAGAGTTGAAAGACTGGTATTTATTCGTACAAAAAGTACAAATTGTGGCACGAGGCCAATAAAGGGGAGGGGTCGAGCCTGGTCAACACTAACTATCTTATACCTAGCTAATCAGATTCGCGACCCATTCGTACATTACATTTTACCCATTCACCAAAAGAACTCGTCCATCATCAAACAATCCTTCAACCACCATAATACCACGTGCTCTCAAGGGAGACCTACCAAAATCGCACCCCATACCATAAAATTCTAATGATGATATATATATATATACAATTCTAATAATGATAAAATGAGAGGGAAGGGAAATGAACCCAATAATAAACTTAAAATAAACACAAATACAAACTAAACATAATTGATGTTAGTAGGGACCGTCCAACCCATAAAACAGAGAGGTCGCTGTATTCTGCCCAGGGGACAAAATCAAGAGACGCTCTCGCTAAGGGAGTGGGAAAAAGTATAAAATATTAGGCTGGAATGGGAAAATATAAAACTGACCCAGTCGAGATGAAAAAAAAGGGGGGGGGGTCAAAACAAACTGGGGAGGATGGGAATCGCGACTTGAATCATAACCAAAGAACGGCCGGGATGCAGGCCGGGAACAACACTTACTCACATTAACTAGGCACACTGAAGCTTGTCTAACCTAACCAAGGGGAGGGTTCCACAGGAAGCCACCCCGATGTGCAAAAGGTTGACCTAGAAGAGAAAATCAAGGCTAGCCCCGTTCACACGAAGCAACCTCGCTTCTTTTACCCACCTTTCGCTAAAGACTGTCGAATGCAATCGTTTTCTATCCGATCTAATCTTCATCTTGAGCTGATGCTCAAAGAATCGAATTAGATCCGAATGAGAAAGACGATTGCCTCGCAAGACTTCGTCCTTTCGCGTCGTCCAAATCACCATTCGAGCCGTGGCCATAGACTTGGGGGACACCAGGAACCTCTTCTCGCTACTGTCAAACAGAGAAAAATGGGGTGGTTTGGACACATTACAAGGCACGACTGCCTGCGCAAGACCAACATACAAGGCACCGTTGAAGGTGGACGTAGGAGAGGACGCCAACGCAAAAACTGGTTGGACAATGAGAAACAATGGACTGCCTCAGAATTGCTGACGGCGGCTGTTGATAAACCGTTGTGGAAAAGAGTTAGCCTGCTTTCTGCTTTCGGATCCGCCATACGATTACAAAACTCAAGGGAATGACGATGATAATGAGCATGATATTATTACTACTATAACAATAACATACTTCATTTGTTATTGCATATCTATGCCGGTGATACAACAGTTTATAGGTGCAGATCCCAAAATCTGAATGCTGTCTCTCCTCTGACCGAACCAAGGTGGCTCAACGGAGAAAAAGCTGGTTTTTAATATTCAATACAGTCAAAAGCAATCTTGTAACCTTTCACGATCATAGAGCAAATGTTGAACATTCAACTAGCATGATGGATGGGTGTTTTTTCAAGGATACGCCTTGCCTTGAACGTTTATTGGGACTCAGGCTCACCCCAGATCTCAAATGGAACTGATATATACATTCTATTGCTAAAGATGTTTTAAAAATTATCTGTGCATTGTACGACCTCAAGAAATATCTGATTCTCCCCGTCTATACTTTATCTTTACAAAATCTAGATTAGTCCAAAAATGGAGTATTGCTGCCATACCTTAACTGAAGCTACCCAGTCCTCACTTGCTTTTCTTGACAGGGTTCAAAAATGTCTATGTAACCTTGTGGGTGATGATTTTTTTTCCCATTTTACAACCTCTTCCCAAGAGACTAAACAGCGAAAGGCTCTCGCTATTCTATCACTATCTCCATGGAACAGACAGCCGGCAGGATGTTTTCAATCTTGATCTCTTTAAGCCTAGAGTTAACCGTTATCTTCACTACATAATATAAGGAACGGCATTTATTTTATTTTCGTACGCTCATACAACATTTGATAATGATGATGATGGTAATCACTATCATCATGTTCATCATCATGCTTTATATAATCAAAGTAATCCTTCCGCTGTAGCCGCCTGCCTTCGTCAGTTACGACAGTGGAATGTTCTTGGAATTTAGAAGCAAGTACACTATTTACATTATTCGGACGAATCATTTTAATAAAGATGAGAACAATAGCCCGAATAATGTGAATAGTGTGCATAATACCTCATACCTCATCTCAGAATTATAGACGGGTTAGAACCAAATATTCCGATTTCCAATGTTAGGTATTTTATTTTATATTAATTAGTCATTCTGATGACGCTTGTGCTTTGACTAAGGCCGAGCGTTTTTATTACAATTTATATATTAAAAATATATGGTAAGTTATATTATATGATAAATGCGCATCTAACTTATTCAAAAGGTATAAAGAAACGACATTGTAGACGTTTCTTGCATGGGCAGACACCTACTGTGAGGGAAAAGTGGAAACTGCCAGTCGTAATTGCCATAAAGAAGAACCTTCAAAATACTCGATTTTTACATGAATTTGCCGACCAAAAAGAAAACTGGCAGAAATCTCAGCCAAAAAAGGCGATAGGCAAAGAGATTAAGTAATCGATACTAAGATGGCTCACGCAGGCGCATAATTAAATTCATGCACTTCAGTTGCCATGCTTTCTTTCTATACTTCTTTCTAAACTGTGATGTGTAATAAAATTACTTTTATTCTCGAGAAAGTTCGACAATAAAAACAGGCATGGCAAAGTTAACGGCGGTATCTTGCTTGCAAAATGATTTGAACATCGTAGCCAGTGTAAATTTACAATCACACTTTCTGAACATTATACGATGATTTCAGATAAAACAACAGGTAATGTCTACGTTTTAGGCACTACACATGAATCACAGACACGCACGCACACAAAAACACACACACGCGCATATATATATATATATATATATATATATATATATATATATATATATATATATATATATATGTAAGCAATGTTTAGAAGGAGTTGCATTTAGAGAAAATGAGTTCACAAGATTGGCAATAGAACGCTTAAAGATAAAAACTGATTGGACATAGTAATCAGCAATGCATGGTGGCTGTCAGTTGCTCGCTTCAATGCGATCACCAGATAAAAATTTTAAGATCACATTGAAGCGTGAAATTGACATGCAGTGTAAATTCAACTGTTTTTTTTTTTCTCCCTCTCACTATGTTTCTTTCTCTCGTGACGCGCCGCGTATCTTGAAAAACTATTCTGTCTAAAAACGGATTCTTTTATAGAGCATTTTGTAGGTCAATGGAAAGACGCAATCGATTAAACCATTATTAGCTTGAAAAAGGTCTTTTCCAGAGACGAAACGCTTAATGGAGTAGTATCGGTGGACGTCATTTGTTCTCTTGGTCTTTTAATTACTATATATATATATATATATATATATATATGAAGAAAAATATACGGAAAAAACAAACAAAAATCCTAATATTGAATTATGCTGTTTTAATGTTAAAATAATGACGACGTCGGACGTTTTGGTCTAGTAGACCATCTTCAGGACATATTCATAAAACATATATATATATATATATATATATATATATATATATATATATATATATATATATATATATAATTATTTTTTACAAATATGATTCCATCACGACACAGAAGTTACTATGTTTCGAAACTGGTCAGCAGTATCCAAGTTTAATTTCAGTATTAAACATTAAGTATTCGGCGGAAGTTTCATCCTCAAGCGATGTTTGGAATAACTAAGCAACGGAACGTTTTACTCGCTCGTTTATAGTTTTGAAATGGCAGTGTGATCTAGGGTTTGTTTTTCTTTATCTTTGATGGAAGTAGGGGTGTTTGTTATAGGGATGTTTTGGGGTTTTGTTTGGGGGGGGTGTCTGGCTACAATGGCTAATATCATCAAGGTCCCTGCTAAAAACTCTAACTGATTGATGTTGTAGTGATGATCTTTTTTTGTTTTTTTGTTTTTTTTATTACTGTCTGCTAAAACTCTGATTGATGTTGTAGTTCTGGTCTTTTTTGGTGTTTATATATATATATATATATATATATATATATATATATATATATATATATATATATATATATATATATATGTTGATGATTTCTTAAAAGAGCATTAAGATTATGGCTGGGTTGTATTTTTAAACCTATTGTTTTTATTGAATATTCAATAAAACAATACGTTTAAATATAGAGAGAGATTCAGATAGATAGATAGATAGATAGATAGAAAGATGTATGTATGTATGTATGTATGTATGTATGTATGTATGTATGTATGTTAGGATTTAAATTAATGGCAAGAAAAACCTTTTAACAATATTCTGGATGTAAATTGCTGGGTGCAAATTCCGTCTACGAAAAAAGAAGAACAGTAAACATTTGTTGTAATGTTTTTTTTTGTTTTTTTTTACTTCATGCTATAATTTCTGTTTAGGTCTGTGTATCCTGGCTAAATTCACTATAGAAAAGGTCACCTCTAGGTTTTAACACGCTCTATTATACCAATATAAACAAGCAGGAAATAAAATTGTCATTTATTTAAGTACAGGAAACAAGGTGTCATTCCAAGATATAGTTGATATCTTTCGAAGTTAATTTTTAATAAATTCAGATGGCTCTGAATTTAGTTCCATAATAAAACTTGATGACGACAAAAGAAGGTATTATTAATCCGTTTAATATAAGCTTATATTCAGAAAAATAGGTTTCTCGCTAGAATACATTCTAAAGATTTGCCATCATTGTAGTTTCCTACAAATGTATTGCGAAAACATTGATTTACTTTATAAAATCTGAACTAGTACAAATTTACCTATGTATATTTTAATGTAGTTTACGCGCCAGTATCCATCTTACACATTTAAAAATATCTAATATTCATCTGTGAATTGCATATTGCTGCTATACCTGGTCTGGTTCTTTTGTTATATTGGTCAGGATAACCGACAAAATCTAAAGACGGGTCTATAATGTTATCGGCCCTGACCTGACATCTCGTTTTTAATCACATACCCATTGCCGTGCCGTTGCCTCCCTCTATCTTCTCTAAATATTTTGATGGCAATTCTTCTAATAACTTCCACTCCTTGCTACAACTAGTTTGGAAAATAGGTCTCATTATTTTACTGATCAAATATAGCTAGATGTAACCTTACATCCTATTCTAATAGTTTTTCAGACTTCTCATCTTCCTTTTTTTACTTGTTTTCCTGCCACTTACATTCTCCCAAAAGTTAAATTCAACGTCAGTCGTCACCTTCTGTTTTTCTTGAAAAGTGTTATATTATTGTCCTTTCTCCTCACTTATGTCTTCTCATTTTCATTTGCTCCCAATAACACCTTGCCTCTTGGTGGCATTATTGTCTTGTTTTTTGGGTTAATGATTCAAAATTATATACGTACGTGTTCAGCAATATACAGTGAAACCTCGATTCCCGAACGTCTCACATGTCGAAGAAATCGGTTTTCTAACAGAAAATCCGAGATGAAAATTCCTCAAGGTTATCGGACAAAATTTCGGTTCTCGAATATTGCTAACCGACTTAACAGAAGGCTTTCAGTGTCGACCGTCGTCTTTTATACATTCGTGTGTTGTGGCGTGCTTTTCTTTGCCAATATTTTTTATACTGTGACTTTTTTTTCTCTACATTGATTCCTATTGGAAAAATAGTTTCGGTTTGCGAACATTTCGGGTTACGAACGGCCTTCAGGAACGAATTAAATTTGTGAACCGACGTCCCACTGTACTTTTATCTGTGTATGTGTTACATACGAATAAAGAGTCTCTGCCAACATTCCAGTTTGAACATAGATCGCCAGTGAGCAAAAAGCAGGCAAACCCATGATTAAATTAAGTAGACCACGTGACTATAGAGGAAACGCATATATGTAGGAAGTGGCTGACGACTAAGGTTCTGCAATTCTAGTCTAACCATTATTCGCATCATCATTTCTACGCTATCCTCTATTATTATAAGGACCGCGATTCTCTATACTATTTCACTATTGAGTGGTTAGTATTCGAGCCAGTATTATCCAGCATGTTCTATTAGAGCGAGTGCTATTCGAAGGCTTCTGACACCAGTATTGTTCAACGGCGTTACTACAGTTGTATCTGCAATTACAAATATCCACTACAACACGCATCACGAAAGTGATAACGAGTGTTCGTTGACATCACAAAAGTATGTGTGCGTGAAATTGTTCTATTATGATTATGGTTTTTTATTATCGTATTTTTGTCTTTAATTTTTAAAGCAATTTTTTCCATGTGATATGCACGTGTAATTATCGTTAGTTTTTATATTATTTAATTTTTATGGGAAGCCTGGTTAGAGATTTAATATTTACATCATGCATAACAATAAAATGTGTTTCTCCGTTATAATAAATACAAAGAGATTACTAACTCGTCTGCAAGCGTTACCTATTTCTTCAAGTTACACCTTTTTAATTGAGTTTGCTTTGATGAATGCACATTATATTTTAATTTATTTTCTCATTCACTCTCTTAATATTGAGGAGAAATTTATTTTGTCTTATGAACGCGCTTTGAATAGAATATGTCTTTCGTTTCTTTAGGTTTCGCACATGATAAATATGATTAAGGAAAATGTTTATCCGTTTCTTGTATTGAAATTGTGACCCTTTTTTTAACATATCAATCAATTAAGTTTTATACAAAATAATTTTCTGATCTTCTTTACAAATGCAGATGAAGACACTTATTGTGCTCAATGTGGAAAACAGTTATGGCGATATTGTGAGAACATGGACTTTGGATAATTCTAAACATATGCAACTATCAGAAAAATATGTAAATTATAGAACAACTAACATTCTTTCTTTTAAATCCATTACTAAAATCCATTTTCATTTTAAAATTTTTAATACAATATTTATTGCCTTGAAAATACAGTTATGTTCATTTTAAATAATGTGTTTGGAAATTTTACTTTGATAATAATAACAATCTGATAACTTTACCCATGTGCGGTAATAGTTAACGACATACTTTGCTAAACCATTATTAGTGAGAAGTGATTTCTAACGTCACTGAGATCTCCATATTTTTGTAGCAAGCAAAGACGTGAAATACTAATTACCGAGATAATCTCAACTATAACTAATATGTGCTGAGATATATTCTCAGAGATTGCCCTATAATAATTGCCTTGTGTCAAACATAATCCAGCTCTCGAAATAATGATAGTAAATATTGTAGCTTCCAAATACGAGCTGTATATTCCGGTACACTTTCATGCGTTTGTGTCTACTGACATATTTTTTCAGCCTATGAATTTTTCAGCCGGCCTTCGTATACATTCAGGTGAGTCTTTCGAATTCTAATTTGGCTATCAGTTATAATTCTGATAAATTCTAAACGAGTTATTTTAGGTTGATGCAAATATAACCACGATTTTTGTCAAACAATTTGATTCAGGCAAATTTATGGTATCGTTATAACCAGCTAATTTCTATTGGCTTTCTATGTCCTTAAGTAACTTTTCAAATAAAGTGATTATTCTATCGAAAAAAAAAATCCCTGGTCGAATTCCTTGTCAAGAAAATTTTCTGTTCCAGTGAGTCGTTTGAAGTGCTAATTGCAATAATATTAGGTTGGTGCAAAAATAATTTTGTTTTCTCACATAGTAACATATGTTAGAAAACGAAATTACTTTTGCACCAACCTAATATTTTACACAGGTTCCCACAAAAGTCGGATTTCGCTGATTCGTTTCGGTTATCATAGTGAAAATTGTTCTGGATCAGAATTCTATTGGAACTTTCGCAATAACTCACTTAGGAAAAAGAGAAAAAAAATGGGGAAGTCGGCTTAGAGATTATAACACTCACAGAACACAGTGAAGGCAACAAACAGCGAGTAATCTACTTGATGGACCATAAAGACAATGAGAATTGAATGAGCAATATATAAGTAAAAAAAAATAGGAAGTTGTGGAGAGCCATGATCGCTTACGTTCTAAAAGTACTTGTGAAATGAATAACTAAGAAAAGGTGGAATTTATGTATTTATTTATAGCTTCTGAAATTTTATAAAATCTTCTAAGCGCCAAATAAGTGTTGAATATTGGTTGTTTGGATGGTTGATTTTGTTTACTGGTATGTCAAACTCTGTGGGTTATTTAACACCGTCATCTAGATATTTTGAACAGAATTTTATGGTTTCATTTAAATATACTTTGAACAAAAATGGTATACTTTCGATATATTGTTTTTCATTTTGATATGAAATTTATTTGAGTTTTTATACTATAAATCGGTATTGTTGGTAACTTTACTATAAATAGGTATTGTTCGTGATTTTGTCTAACGTACTGCTAGTATTTTTACAATAAAAATGTACTTGTATACTTTCGTAGTCTTTTGAATTATTTGTTATGTCACTATTTTCAAAAAGCAGAGACCCTAAAAGGAGCTACCATCCCAGATCAAGGTGGACCTGGAAACAACAGCAATTAAGACGTGCTTTAACGTCCCTGAATCCCTCCAGTCTCACGATCAGAGGCCTTGCTGCCAGAGGTAGTCTATTGTTGAATAATTGTACAAAATATACGTCAAACCAGTTGTGAGATTTTATTAAAATTCTGTTGAATTCAAGGCTCAAAATACTGCGTGAAACAACTAAAAGTGCTTACCGATTCAAAGCGATCATCACGTTTTAGTTCACACTGTAAACAAGTGAAAGGAAAGAAAAGTACATTGCAAATAATCGCCAACATAAGAGGTGCCATATATTCTCTTTTTGATGGACAGATACAATTTATCTGTCACGTTAGACGCCATTTAATGTGTCGACGTAGCTGTAATTTTACTCGCTAATGGTGCATGTACTGGATATTTGCAGTACAATATGAACGTTGACACACAAAAGAAAATATTTCCTTTGTCACAAAAAGAAATCTAGAGTGATTGACAGATGAGGCGGTAGAAAAGTAAATTTCGTCTACAAGCGATTGTATGATTATTTCTGAAGATTTATACGACATATGCGTCTACAAGGAGATGCCTATATATATATATATATATATATATATATATATATATATATATATATATATATATATATATATATATATGCATAAATACTGCTCGTCAAAATCATCTTAAGCCCAATGAAAATAAAGAAAAATATATGTTTTGCATTTTCAAACTGAACAACTTATTTGAGTAGATCTTCGAAAAATTAAAATAAGAAAAGGAGTAGTATAAATTGAAAATTTTTTAACATTTGTTAGGACATATTAGTGTGTATGTATTTGGAAGGTTAGAAACACATCTAACCACTAAAAATAACGTTATATATATATATATATATATATATGTATGTATATATGCATATATATATATATATATATATATATATATATATATATATATATATATATATATATAATAGCCGGCTACACGTCCACGAGCACACGAGTCTGGTAGCGTAGCTAGAAAATAACCTTTGCAAACGACTGCTTGTTACACATCCAGAGACTCCACCTTTGATTTATACTGCAACTATATTGAGCAGACCTTAGTTACAGTTTCCGAGAAAGAGTTCGTCTTCTAAATTTATCTACTGATTGAATAAGTCCAGTGCACCCAATCCCTGTCAGAACAACTTGTGACTTCATACTAGCACAAGCATCAACGGTCTTCAAACAGTTCAGTGTAGTCAATTTCGCTCACTTGTGTTAACCCTGGTGTATATTTTAAAGCACTTTCAATGTGATCTCGTCAGTAGCATCAAAACGTCAGCTACCTGACAAATCGAGTGTAACGAAATCCGAACACGAGTTTCATCGACGAAAATTGAATGTAATAACCATTCGGCCATGTTCCTTTAAATATGTTTTAAGATATACTTTTGAGTCACGATATCACTGCCGCAAGTTTGGATTGAGCAGCCGTCATCACGTGACTCAAAAGGAGATCTTAACTTCTACACGCTATCCTGTATGCATGCCAGACGAAATCATGACATGTACATCGATATCTAACATTGTCTACCACACAAGGTAAGGTAAGCTAATCGGTCCTTCTGTATAACATATCGTTGGAGTAGCAGAATGTCATGTCTTTTTCAATTGCATTAGCATGTAATAAATGAAATAGAACAGACAGGAATTTAAACTCGGTCTCTTAATTTAATTGTTTTTCTTCGCGTCGATAAGCGTAACGCTCCTACATGTCCAGCGAAAGATGTTTTGTTTGATTTGTACAATGGGAACAACTTCTTTGTTGGCCACATCACGTTGAAACATTGGTTCCCGGATCATTACCGAAGTTAAGCAATGTCTAATCTGGTCAGTCTCTAAATGGGTAACTGCTTGGGATACCAGGAGCTATAAGTTGGATGTGCTGGTTGTGTAAGTGATAATGGTTCGGAGAGCCTAGTTACAATTTTCTTTTTCTTTTTTTATTTACTAAATATCAAAGGGAAAGGTATAAATCTACTTCTCCTCCTCCCAGCTATGGATTAATTAGTAAAGCTCTTATCACAAAATCATTATTATCTAAAAATTACAAATAAAATACATTTACAATAAAAACATTTTATAGCTTTAAATAACCTGAAAAAAAAACGTGATAAACCGTGAAAAAACAAGCAAACAATCAGTTTCAAGGTTAACCTTTCTTCCAAAACGCGTGGTTAATTCTGCTTATAACTTTTCAACTATTTAACGAACCATACATTTTAGAGTTTACGCTTATATCCACTAACAAAAACGATCTTAGTAATTTTTATTCAGACCCCAATTAAAAAATTAAATTAGTATTAGTAATAGGATTTTACCCCAGATCGTTTAGTATATGTAGTCCAGAATACCTATGTGAAGAAAAGAAATACACTGAGAAAATATTCTGACTTCTACGCTACCTATATCATTTTCATACACAGTGCTAAAAAAGGAGCTTAGAAAATCCACAATTCCAAAAACCTAGACACCCACGACATCGCTTCTAAGAAGAATAGCACAAAATACACAATCCTAACCTCAAACACTCTTTGTAGTAAACTTCTAAATACATTAATTATCCATAATACGGGGATATTTGTCTAAGAAAGTCAGAGATATAATTAAGGAAAAAATAAATCCATCCCCCATTTCAGATGCTGGTATTTATCAAATAAATCTTTAACGATGTAAAAGCATTTAGGTCAAAACTTAAAATTCCGTATCTAAAACAAAATTTATGTTTAGGAAACCATTCAAATTCTCTCATAATAGACAGGAACGAAACTGGTGATAAATTTGATTTTACAAATGCCACTCTAATTAAAACGTAACATCAATCATTACATCGAAAGTACTTGTATATGCTACAATATAGCCAACTATAAACACACTGCAAATACATTATATTACATTACTAACCTTAATTGAATCCATTCTTAAAGAATCTAACGTATGCTTATCTAAAACAGTGCAGGTAAAACGTTCCGAAATCAACATGCGAAAAACAAGGATAATATCTGATAGACATACATATATACAAGCACACGCACTTACGAGTATACATTATCATCTGAATCCCACATAGACTAATTAGAATTATTATACACTTACATATATAAAGAGTTTCACGTTCAGATTCTATAATCATATTGTAGTATCTGTTCCGCAGCCATGACCTGCTAAGACAAGGTTTGTGCTAAATCCCACGAAAGCGGTGTCTGAGAAAAATTGACCAATATTTTGACAGGGTGACCCGAGTTTACGCGCTCGGGTAGACTACATTAAACAACTGACCTTGTATCGCATCCTGTCTCAGCGGGGATATTTGAGTAAATACCCATGCATCAAGCAAGATTTATAGATTTTCCGTTACGCTTGAAATTCGTTAATTTCTTGAAAATTCGAATGGACGCGTCACCTGTCCTTGAATTCGGAACACCACAAATTATATTTACCTTTAATTAGCAAATCGAATGCCCGTGAAACATGATTGAGCAATGAAAATTAATCAGCACAAAAGCAAAAAATATAAGAATTTATTTCTTCTTTTTCTCGATGTCTCATTGACTGATGAAGCTTTAATAAATGTCAAACATGTTAGTTTGTAAAAAGTTTCCTTTGTTCTTTATCCTATCCTATTATATATATATATATATATATATATATATATATATATATATATATATATATATATATATATATATATATCTTA
Organism: Acanthosepion lycidas; assembly: GCA_963932145.1. Taxonomy (NCBI): domain Eukaryota; kingdom Metazoa; phylum Mollusca; class Cephalopoda; order Sepiida; family Sepiidae; genus Acanthosepion; species Acanthosepion lycidas. The sequence continues at coordinate 78,959,279 of OZ010591.1, read as the reverse complement.
GTAAAAATAAAGAACAATAAGATATATAATCCGGTGTTCTTATTGATATTTTTATTTTTACAAAACAGTGGTCAATGTAAATTTACAGAGCATAAATATTATATAATATATATATATATATATATATATATATATATATATATATATATATATATATATATATATATATATAATTTTATTTAAAAAATATTCTACATCACGTTACGGAAATTTCTATTCCGAATTTTAAATTGTTCCATGATGAAGCAATGAAAGTGATTCATGAATATGATTACATGCAAATCATTTTCATCAAAAGTTACCTAACATCTCTTGATAATGGCACAAATTTAACGTTCCGAAACAGAAATTTCCATGTCGCGATGTAAAATATTTTTCAAATAAAAAATATTAAAATATTGTATTTTACGTTGTATCGGGCACTTTTTTTTTTTAAATTAAATGCTCAACAACTGTAGATTCTTCATCTGGCTGTTCTTTCTCTTTGTACATATATATATATATATATATATATATATATATATATATATATATATATATATATATATATATATATATATATATATATATATATATATATATATATTCAAACGGGTTTGGTTAAATAATTTAGTCATACTATGTCTGTTTATTTTTGTTTTAATCCTTTCGAGTCCACGAATCAATTTCTTGTTAGCCGTAGAAAATTGATTATGAAAAATACCAAAAATATTCTTTCCAATAATTTTATTTTTGCAAGTACTTCCAGACTCATCTATAATTATTTGAAAGAAAATATTGGTATTTTTCTTAATTAATTTTCTGCGGCTACTTGAGAGAATTAAAACAAAAATAAGCACATATAGAATGTCTAAATTATTTAACCAAACCTCTTTGGAAGAAAATATGCTGCCTAAATACACAAATCTACAGATTTTTTTTTTTTTTTTTACAATATTTTTTTTCTTTATTTCGGTAGAGAAATGTTCTGATGTCTAATTACTTTCAACATTCATAAGTTATTATCAAAGACTTTTTTGTGCTATGCCAGATTTATCACATGACAGTTCATATTATCGTGTAATTTACTTATGTGTTTATTTATGAAACATCTTCAGTCAGTTCAATCCAAAATTTCTTCACGTCTTTTTTATATTAGTTTGTTTTAAATTGAATTCTTCTAGCAATCGTAGTCGTTTCATACTAGTTACGTGATATATTATTTTCTGTCATGTGTAGGAATCTGTCAGATTTCATGCAATTTCATGTGATATTGATTGGTTATTTGCTATTTAATTGAATTATCATCAGATAAATGACAAATTATACGGCACGATAACGTGATGGTTGTTAAATCAATGTATCCGAATTATTATTATTACATAAACATTCTCTAAGGTGGTTTGTTTTGTGTTTTTATGGAATGAATGAATGTGAAAATGTGTGTACATATATTAGTATGAGTCAGATGTAATTTTCCTTCGTAAGAACGAACTGTCATAACAAATGTAACATTCTAATAAATCGTTTCATAAATATATATTAACGCGTGTTTACAAGTCAAATTAGAAATATTTTTGTGCGTATGGTGGGATAGTCCGAGAGTTAATCCTTTAGAATTTTTAAAACGCTATGAAACACAAAATGCACATTGATACTTGCAGCAGCTGCAATGTATCTATAATTGTTTTGTTGTAAAACATCCTACGTCATTAGCAGAAAAATATCAAGTCATGGCTGCATACAACAGAACAAGAAATAGAAAACTTTTGGAATTCAGTTGGTTTGTTCTACCCCACCCACAATATTCAGGTGACCTTGCACCAGCCGATTATAACCTTTTACTGCCGGTGCAAAATGCTTTCATGGTAAATTTTTCTCCAAGGAAAACTAGTTTCAAGATTTAGTCGAAGATTTATTCATAACTATACGTTTTATTCAACTAGAATTTTTTGGTAACACGCCATCGCCTTTTGAAATCATCACGCTATATTTTTGAACTTATCGCTAACAATATTTGATGAGATTTACAATCTCTGCGCTTCTTTCAATTTCGCAAGCCAATCGAAGAAATGTAAAAACTTAAAGAAAGGATATGCTAAAAACAATATCGCATTTTTATTAAATAAGTAATTGTTATATTAATCATTGAATTGTTTTTAAAATCCTCGGAGCATTTTGTGTGTTAAATAAGCAGTCATTTATATGCCAGGAGTGATACATGCTTAGACGATCATGTATCTTTCGATACATGATTGACGAGGCAGTTTTTTTTTGGGGGTGTCTTTTTCCCGCAATTTGTTGCCATTTCTTTCTGCGGCTGACCAATTGCCATCAAAGCCAACAGAACGCAGTTTGTTCTACTATGTAACCATAACTGGGAAAAGAAGAAGAGGAACTGGATTAATGAATAGAGGATCGGATAGAGGATCGGATAGAGGCTCGGGTTGAGGTGTAGCCGAGTTCGAATTCCAGTTGAATCCATTATATTCACATACGTGATAATACCCTTCAGAAAGGTATGTTTGGGTAAATATCAGGGTAGACTGGCTTCTATATCCTAGGATGGCAACTTGTCTACCGCAGAAAGTAATGGCAAATTACTGCCTGAAAAAAAATCTGCCTTGTCATTCATGTATCGAAAGATACATGATCGCCTAAACGTGTATCACGCATGGCACATAACTGATTGATGTTAAATAATAACATTTTTAATTTTTCAAAAAAAAATTTATGAAAACTTATTGTGAGAAGTTACGCGTTCTAGTAAGACCAATTGTAATTTGTACCACCTTACCTCTTTACACTTCGCCGCAAAATTTTTTTTCGATCGGTCAATGTATGGCTAATTTAGAGGATGTCACGGAAATGTCCTTCCGTGACATCCTCTAAATTAAAATAAAATATATATATATATAAAGTTATAGAATATTATATATATGTAGGTATGGAAGAGTTGCCTGATACGAAAACATTGCATATAATGGTTGAGTAATATCTAATTGTGTATTTTTTTCGAGAATAATATTTATAAACAAAAAATTAAATTATTTACGACCCCATCTTGTAATATCCTTTTCTATAAATGCGCTTTTTATTTATCTTGCGTATTTGTTAGAAGATTGCTTAAGTCCCTTCCAAGGAACGCAAAAAAAGTACCATGGCATGCTGAATGCATCTCGACTGGAGCAAGAAGCTCATCTAAAAATAAATATGACGCCTGGTCATTTGGTCAGATTTCGCAATGTGGTTCGGTTTGTGGACTTTCCAGCAGTTCTTCCTTTGTTTGTCTTACTGTCTGTCAGTTCAGACGATGGGATTAACTTATGAATACTTTTATAGTGACTGTGCTTTTGGAAAAATAACTCTATCGATCACGTTGAAGCCAGTCGAAAGGATATTTTCAAGCAAAGACCTTTCACGTTTGCAAGCCTGCATCAAAAGTTGTTTGACAGCTGCAT
>OZ010591.1:78913339-78953339 GCA_963932145.1 Acanthosepion lycidas | reverse complement strand
CTTTACTGGAGAAATATACTGTTTAATAAATAAACGGAACGTCTACATAAATATGGGTATCCACTAAGACAACGTTTCAAGTGATAATATGCGTGTGTGTGTATGTGTTTTGCGTGTGAGTTAAAAATGCAAAGATTGCGTGTGAGTTAAAAATGCAAAGATTGCGTGTCGCCGAAAATTAATTCCTACCTTAACTTACCATTTCCCCGCGCTAATGTTCAAATGGAGAAGAATGTTTTAACATACTACTTTCCTCACTGACATTGCAGTTGTTCATTGCCGGTGTATGTGAATTTGTTTCAATAAGTTTTCATACCGAATAATTTGTACTCACATTAAAAAGAAAAAAATCATTATACTATATCTTCTCTTTTACCTGAGTGCGAACCAGGTTTTCATATGAAATATGTAACCGCTTTCGCTTCCAGATGCATTCATAGATAGATGAAATAAAATCCAATCATCCAGGAACAAGGTTATCGAAATATCAAGCTGGATCCCCCATGGTATTTTTCGGAACAGTGTCTAGTTATCTGGTGTAATCTGGCAATGATATGTAAGAAGTTGTACTTAATTCCCTGTTCCCTGGAAATGACAACGGAGAATGATCCATGATCTGACCTCTTAGAAGAGGTGAGTTCCTGCATTTCTAATGGTTATTAATGCGAAATTGAAATGTGTCCTCTGATTATATTATCCGCTGCACTGTTAGACCATTTTCGCGCCTATGCTTACATACATATTTGGAGAGGGGAAACGTGCCTGCGTGCGTGTTTATGTGTATGTGTGCGTGCGTGATTGTGTGTGTGTATATGAGAGAGAGAGAGAGATAGAGAGAGAATGAGAATGAGTGACTGTGTGTGTAGGCGCGCGCAAGTGTGTGTGAGTGAGTGAGTCAGTCATTGAGTGAGTGTGTGGGTGAGTGTGCGTGTGTGCATATGTCTATGTGTGAGACAGAGAGGGGGTGTCTGAGGTATCTCTGTGTGTGCAGGCGCGCACGCGAGAGTATGTATGAGTGAGTGTTTTTGTGAGTGTCTGTGTGCGTGCGTGCGTGCGTTTTCATAGTAATATTACCGCTTCCAAATACGGAATCATTTGGCATCAAGTAACCGAGAAGACATTGCTACTTCCGGTTGAAATTCATAAAATATTTTTTTATAAACAATGTTTTTCAGGAAATTCGTTCTGTAACGTCCAGTAATTTTTAGTGCTCTCCCCAGTATTGAGGCAAAGGCGTTTCCTACATAAAACTTTGCTTCAAGAACTGTTTAATATTAGCATCTTGATTATGTCATTATTTTTCAAGTTAAATCTGCTATGGACTTTAATTCTCACTGCTGTTGAAAGTCCCGATGTAATGTGGTTTCTGTTATTCGCTATAGGTGTCCCTTAATGATTCAATAAAGTCAGTTATCGAAGATCGAAGAAATAGGACACCCCGCACCCTTTGAACTACAGATTTCGTTCACCCGAAGCTATTTTAACCCATTGATCTGAGGAAGCATTTGTATAGGGTTGATAGATTAGATGTTTTTGAACGAGTGTTGTACCATGTATGGCATCCCTGCCCAATATATATATATATATATATATATATATATATATATATATATATATATATACACACTTGATAAAGTTGAAAAGTGTAGCCGAAAGCGCTTGAAATACACCCGGAGAAAAATTTATCATTTATATAATTTATGCCCTGAAAGAAAAAAATCATACGAACACATCAGAAACTATATAAAAATATCTTAACCGCAACACATTGTCAGTCGTTTTCAACGAAACTTGGATATATATATATATATATATATATATATATATATATATATATATATTATATATATATATATATATATATATATATATATATATATATATCACGAATCCCGTGACTTATGACGGTCGTAGGCGTATCATATGTACTGCAGCGGTGAAGTGGTGTTTCCCGGGCAACATAGCATGACGGAGCCTAGACTGGTTGCCACCCAAAGAACCCATTCTATCCTGCTATTTACCCATTGCTGGGTGGAGAAGAAGAGGATTCATACAATTGCCAAGGGCATTAACACGTTAGTGAATATAAATGACCAGACTGGAATTCGAACTCATCTATCCGATTCCTCAATCTGACCCGCTATCCATTAATATAATATAATATAATATATATGCGTGTATGCATGCAGGTATTCATTTATATATATATATATATATATATATATATATATATATATATATATATATATATATATATATATATATATATATATATATATATATATATATATATATAATGTACGTAAATAGATAGATAGATAGATAGATAGATACATACATACATACATACATACATAAATACATATAGACAGGCAAACAGTCAGAAATAGATAAATAAGTCAAATTTAGGAAATATTTTGAAGCTACGTATGAGAGAATACTGCTCAAACCATATTTAATTGATACCGCTTTTGTAAGACTTTCTGCTATTTATTCTCTTTGAGCGAAACAAAAGGCTAAAATGAGTTAAATGGGTTCAATGTATAGTGGGTCCTGTTACAGTTTTAAATAGGGAGTCTCCACTTACTTTTAAAATCAATGTCTGAAATCGTTACATTCTCTTAAGTTTGGCAATGATCACACTGTTAGGAATGCATGCATGATTTTCTTTTATTATTAGATTGGTGCAAAAATAATGACGTAATAATGTCGTTTTTTTATGTATTTTTAACGTCAAAAAACGACATTATTACGTCATTATTTTTGCACCAACCTAATACCATCGGTAATTGTAAGAATAACCGTTTCAATATGTTCGAATCTATTTTTTTATTTTTTTTAATTATTAAAACTTTTTTTCGGGTAATTGAACATGTCAAGTTCATTAAATACTATAACAGATTCAAATAATTTACTTCCAATCTTTTCAGTTTTCCTTTTTGGTATTATGGAAACGTAAAGGCTTAATTTTATCATTATTCTCTCGTTTATTTATATGAAATGCCTATTTAGTTACCAGATATATCTAAGCACCCTTTGGCCATCTCGAGACGGTATAATGGTTAACAATCTTGTCTCGTTAAATAATTACGACTGAGTAGTGAGTTTGATCCTCACTGGGTGCCCCATACTTTCGGCCTTATGCCACATCTAAGCTAAGCTTGGAAAATCACTATATCTAAATATCTTTTGGTGGTGTAATGGTTAGCAACTTTGTCTGACTAAAATAATTACGGCTCAGTAGTGTGTTCAATCCTTACTGGCTACCACTGGGCTTTGTGCCACATATATGCTACGCTTTGAACATCACTATATCTAAGTACAGTGCGATTCTTTTCTGATCAGTTTTTAAGAAAAAAATAGTGTCGCACAATACACAGGTATTTTTTTTTCTTTTTTAAGAGTTTAAAAATCACGCATTTTCGGTGACAAGTTGCATTATGGTCTGGGTTTTTTTTATGAAGGGGTTAAAATTAACGCAAAAATGATAGTAGTGACATTGTTTCTTGGAGAAATAGGGAGAGAAAGATAGAGAATACGGATCTAAACAGGTCGATCATGAATTGTATAAATATCTGGAAGCTTTTCTGTCTCGTGCCACTTGGGGTGGTGAGGTGTCTTTTTTTTACTTTCACTGTACTGTCTGTTTTTGTGCGTTTTTCAGAAGAAAAAAAAAACTTAAAATAAGGCAATCTATCAATTTCTGAATGTCACGAGTTTCAAACAAACACCATTCAGTTCCGGTTGTCATAGTTTTCTCCAGTACGGTAGGTTTCGCCATTTTGCGATATCCTACGTATTCTGTAACAACATTCATTATTACTTTGTTCATCATAATGAAACCATTATATATGTGAGGATATTCAGGTCAAAGTTTTGCTTCCAGTGTACATCTCATTTGAGATGTGACATAATTATCTGCAGAAAAATATGCCTAAAGCAAAGTATCATGTGTTCAATTTCATTATCTCCTAGAATAAATCCATTATAACTGGTTATCACAAGATATATAAAGTGCTTAGGATTTCATCATTTCTACATTCTGAATTTTATGATGGATTCATTGTAGGTGAGATGAGGACCGGCGTGTACTACCCAAGAACCCCTCGACCGGGGCGGGGAAGCCTGATCGGGGTTTTCAAGCAGAGCTTTGTAACCCTAGAAATTTTATCAACATTTGCTTTTTTCTACCTATATTTACATACGTTACAAATTAAACTAAGCACAACTGACTATTAAAGGATTAAAAGTATCGCAGATTTTGACGTAATTCTGGATTCGTTTTTTTAAACCAAATCCATGAAATTGTTTTGCTCATGGTAAGCCTCTAATAATACGTCTTTATAATTCACTATTTTTTTAACTATAATGTTGAATGTGTTAAAATTCTTCAACTTTTTAACAAGTAAACTTTCAAGCTGATATTAAAAATTTCCGCAAAACATTGTTGATTTATTTCAGCTAGGATTGCCGGTTATGACATTTGTATTCAGATACATTGTATTTATTTTCAATTTCTCTAGTTGAATTGTTCACCTATATTTTATATGGTACATTACTGTACATTATAGGAATACTAGCGTATGAAAATTCAGATGTAGTAAAGTGGGTGGCATATCATTGATTCATGCTGGAAGCGTATCATAGATTCGGGGTTGCTCGTGTCATAGATTTAGTGAAGGTCTAAGAGACACTTGCATCTCCCCCTTGTTAGCATCATTACTCAAATTCAAATTCCAAACCATGCTTTCTACTGACAGATAGATAGATAGATAGATAGATAGATAGATAGATAGATAGATAGATAGATAGATTCAAGGAGATAGATAGGTTCAAGGAGATAGATAGATAGATAGATAGATTCAAGGAGATAGATAGGTTCAAGGAGATAGATAGATAGATAGATAGATAGATTCAAGGAGATAGATAGGTTCAAGGAGATAGATAGATAGATAGATAGATAGATAGATAGATAGATAGATAGATAGATAGATAGGTTCAAGGAGATAGATAGATAGATAGATAGATAGATAGATAGATAGATAGATAGATAGATAGATTCAAGGAGATAGATAGGTTCAAGGAGATAGATAGATAGATAGATAGATAGATAGATAGATAGATAGATAGATAGATAGATTCAAGGAGATAGATAGGTTCAAGGAGATAGATAGATAGATAGATAGATAGATAGATAGATAGATAGATAGATAGGTTCAAGGAGATAGATAGATAGATAGATAGATAGATAGATAGATAGATAGATAGATAGATAGGTTCAAGGAGATAGATAGATAGATAGATAGATAGATAGATAGGTAGGTAGGTTCAAGGAGATAGATAGATAGATAGATAGATAGATAGATAGATAGATAGATAGATAGGTTCAAGGAGATAGATAGATAGATAGATAGATAGATAGATAGATAGATAGATAGATAGATAGGAAATTCTTGTGGAAGTTAAGAAGCTAGTTTTGCAGAATATACCATCAGTGATAGGTTCGTCTCTCATCAGATATAACCTTTGCGGTCCCTTATTAAATATCTATAGACAGATAGACAGTTTGATATCAATACGGAGAGGGGAATACTTAACAAGATTAATGTAAAATTGAAGGTAACAGATATTTCTACTTATAGTAATCTATTGAATTTTTGTACTGTCCATAATTCTCTCGCGTTTCTATAAGACTTCATTACCGAAATTTCTGTTCTGGTTCTGTTATGAAGATTGTCATTGGATATGACCTTCCTTATCTTGTTTTATTTTTAGCACTTTCTCTCATTCCTCGTCTCCAGCAGCGTGATTTCTGCATTATCTACGAAAGCCGCCGCAATAAATTCAAGACTTGTTCATCATAGTCAGTTTTGGGCAAATCTTTATATCTTTAGCGTACATTAATGCGATTTTCAGTGACGAGTCATTAAATTGCAGGTGGCCAAGGGCGATAAATCTGACCAGTATAACTTCATCTATTTCTCCCTGCTTCTCACGCTTTACAGCCGAAGACCGATTGATATTTCCTCCCAAAATTATGGCTGGAACTAGACTATAGGCATGTTTGGTTGGAACGTAAATATTGACAGAAGAAAAAGTCTAGAATGACAGTTGTACTGATAATAAACTGAGTATAAGGTATGTCTAAAATTATATAATTTAAAAAGCAGATAACTTGTTACAGAATCTATTTAGAATGTTTCTTAATGGATATGTCTGGTTATCCATAGAAATGTTCATTTTTAAAATAAAAATGGAACTCGAATGTAATTAAAGATGTCTGTGTTGTGTAGTGGTTACTGTTACAAAAATGATCGGGGTTTCAAGTGAAACTTCAAGTCGAGCCCGATGCGCTTACTTTCACACAAATGCCCTTGGAAAATATGAATATCATTCACTAGTCACGAATTGATAACAATGTAAGCTAAGCAACCAGTCTAGGAGAAGAACCATCTGAATTGTAGAACGGCTAGATGCGAGGCTAACAATTGTACCTCTACAACTATGCTTGATGCGAGAACCACAGTAACAACGTTTGCATTGGCTAGGATATGATCCTATAATTCACGGGGGCGTCTAGTGTTAGCATAGATAGATTCTAATTAGTTCAACTATAATATTTGTACTTAGCTTTGCTTAAATTTCGACTAATTCCTAATCAGCAAGAGTTGATTTTTTTCCTTTTTTTTATACAGGAAAATTAGCAAAAAATGTTTGATTTTTAATGGTGCATAAAGCTTCCTTATATTAAGGAAAATAAAAAGAAATGAGAAGAATACATTTTGCCATAAAATAATGAGATGGCTGAAAATAATGATATTATTCTGCCACTAGTAATTATTTCTATGTGAGGAAAACATGATTTATAAAATAAAGGAATCGTTCCGTGCGCATAATTAGTTTATGAAGCAATTAGTTATATTTTCATTATATTTCCTCTTCCAATCAAGATTGAATGTCTTTTCACCTTTTGTATAAAACAAAGGCATACATAAATCTTATTATTATCGGGGTTAGCGTGATTGCATACCCCATACTGTTATAATTAATTTTCAAATTGAACTGAGAATATTTTTCTCATAATTTTGTTAATTTCAACGGGACTACCTAAGAGGAATTCATTACACAACGTTTCAGCTGTAAGACAAACCAAATAGTAATTTAATAGAAATTGAATCACTGTAATATCAATAGAATATAAAGGTATCATTAGTCAGCAAGTTGGTTTTGCAAATGTATTTGCTAGTATGAGTTATGTACTTAAAATACACTATTTGATGGCACGGTGACTAATTTCAACTTAGAATCTGAAATCGGAATAGTGAAAGGCAAATATTTAGAAAGAGTGATCTTTGTTAAAAACGAAGAAAAGAATTTACACCGTTATGTAATATATCTCCTCTTCGATGACAGTGAATGTTGACAGTGAATGTGCTGTATCCATTCAGGACCTGGGCAATCATACTTCACTTATACTCATTATAGTTTGTTGTTCTCAGTAACTTTTGTCTTTTTGCTAGCCACTCTAATCACTGTTCTGCCAACCATTTACACAAGTTATGAATTTAAGCGCAAAATTAGACTGGCAACGAGATCTCATCAATTTACAGGTGAGCTAGTTAAATGTATACGTAACTTCAATGATAACAGTTTCTTATCCCGCACTTCTTGCTTAGTCGACTCCATTCAGGCCCCATGCATTTCACCCAACTTTAATCTACAAAAATTTAAATGCAGTGTCAATCGCCTGATTGCTCTTTATCCTCATTACCAACGTTTCTGTTCATAATTCCTCCACACTCCTTGTGTAACGCCTTGTGTGTTAGTGGCTTCACTGACTTGCCTGGGGTGATACCGATTTTTAAAAAATACCAGCTAAAGAAAACATTCATTATCCTACCTAAAACATTTTTTCTAGCCATGTCACTTTCTGCGTCTATTTTCTTTAGAAAATAATTTTCTACAAAATAGCCAAAGAATGTAATCTGTCTTGAGCCGTGGATGACCTCAAGTATGTTTTTATAAGCTTTAGTTTTGGAAGATCCAAAACACATGACATGGCTGTATGATGACGCCCTCTGCTTTAATGGCGCCCGGGCGATTGCATTGTTTGCCAGTACATTATGCCGACCCTGCTTAAAAAGATAAGCGGCTGATACAGTGTAGGTAAATTCAGAAGAAAAACACTTTCAGATGATATAGTATGGGAAAACGAGATAAAATTACTATTTGGTTGGTGCAAAAATAATAACGTAATAATGTCGTTTTTTGACGTTAAAAATACGTCAAAAAACGACATTATTACGTCATTATTTTTGCACCCACCTAATAATTACTGATTCACTCTTCTGCGTATTAAGTTTATAGAAGTGGATAACAGTATTTCATGGGTAGTAGCGACTATTTGCCCTAGACGTGAAGCCCCGACACATTTCTAAGAATGTTTTATACTACTTTGTTGTTTTTAATGCAAGCACTTTTGTTATTTTTATTTATTAAAATATTCACCCTGTACAATATTATCTAGGTTATTATTGACTTTTTTCTCTCTATCCTTACTTTTTTCATTTATTTATAAGCGTCATTTTTTTACCATTTTCCTTAAACCTTCGTCGTTGTTCACATATTTGGTCCATGGTATTCTCATCAACCTAATTCAAAACCATGATTCTGTTGCCTCGCGTTTCCTCTTCAGCTTTGAAGAGATTGTCCAGGTTGAATCTGAAAAGAAGCTACGGTTAGTTGGTCTTACTTAGTGTCTCTTAGTCATGATCGGAAGCAAGACTAACGTAAGCTAATAACTAGGTATTATCTACAGAAATATGAGTAGAGAAGTAAAAGTTCGTAAACATACTTTTTTTATTAGGGCGAAATTTTAAATACTGTTTTGATTTCATCTTTTCTATATATTTTAATTTCTTTTATAAATGAATGTCTCAAAATTTAATTACTTAAAATAATAAACACTGAATATATATATGAGGCCTGTTTTTAAATTTTTAAAGGGGCTGATCCGTTCCCCGATGTGGAGACATCGTCAACAGTGAGTTCTTGCCACAGAGCCAGATGATCAATCTGCAAGTCTACAAATAGATCCCGTAGCGTTTACTTTGCTCATTGCCCGAGAAAAAACATGACTTATAGGAAGACAGGCAGCCGTTGTTTCACCATGGCAATGTACCTGCACTGAGCATCTGGCTGTTCCGAGTCGAGACGAAAATCGCTGTACTGGAAGCCCTCCCACTCTTATTCAACTCACCATTCTCTGTGTGACTTTTCCCTTTCACCAAGCTCAAGGTGATCATCAGGGAGGTCTGTTTTGAGGCCAGCAAGAGGGGTGTAATGACGGCGTAGAGAGTTCTCCAAGAAAAATCATTTCTGCAGTGCAAATTAGCGTGGCAGAGAACGATGGAAACGTGCAATAGAATCAAAGGGGAATACTTTGAAGGGGAATACTTTGAAGGGGAATCCATGTATTTTGCAGTTTAGTATTGAAATATATTGTTTGTAACACCAATCAAGTTAGCTTTTCAGGCAGACCTCGTATATATATATATATATATATATATATATATATATATAGAAAGAGAGAGAGAGAGAGAGAACTTCTCGAAGGTCCCAGATATCGAACAAATCGGTTTTCGAATTGATAAATTCGAAATGAAAATTCCTCGGATCTCGAACAACATAGTCGAACCGAGTTAAAACGAACGGAATAATTTCTGAATCGACCGCCGTGTTGTATATATTCGTATGTTGTGTTGTGCTTTTCTTTTCCAGTTTTATTGTACTGAGGCATTTTATCTCTACATTGATTTCTATTGGAAAAATAGATTCGGTTTACGAATGCCCTTCAGGAACGAATTAAATTCGTGACCTGCGGTTCCACTGTGCATGTACATATATATATATATATATATATATATATATATATATATATATATATATATATATATATATATATGTATGTATGTGCTGGCAACAAATCAACTGCTTACGGATAGAAAATGCATTCAGTAAATATGCAAAAATAGAAAGAGGTGGAAGAGAAAGATGTGTCTTCTCATTGTATTCATTTCACGTATGCAGTGAGGTGATTCTAAGAGAATTTGATCGGAATTCACTATTGGTGTCTACAATCTTAACAGCATCAGTTATGTTAGGTGATACATTGTTGATAAGAGACACAAATAGGAAACTAAAATCATTCCTACGGAATGTTGTAAAGGAAAAAGAGAAAAAATGACTTAACATCAAATGCAAGAAGACAAAATTCATGGTTTTACTAAAAGTGAGAACACATCATGAAAGTTACAAATTAGAGACCAACATCAAGCAATAATAACAATTTGAATATCTGGGAAGTGTTTTAAAAGAAGACACTGAAATCCGAAATCACATTGGGATAGCCAAAGATGACTTCCAAATGCTAAACACGGTATTAAGAAACAGAAAAATGTCATTATAAAAAAAAACACTGAACATTTTATGTAGTACTCGTCCTTCAATATGACAGTGAATGCTGGACAATTTTCTCACAGATGAAGAAGAATATTGAAAGAACAGAAATATGGTTCTACCGAAGACTACTGCGAATAAGTTGTCCGTATAATCTAAACAGCGACGAAATGGAAACAAAAAAGACACTTATACATAACATCATAAATGGACAATTGGAATTTCTAGAGCACATACTGAGGAAAGAATGTTTAGAAAATCTGATAAACACAGCACGGATTGAAGGCAAAGAGAACAGACAAAAAATATGGACAGATGGAATTTCTAGAGCAGATACCGAGGAAGGAATTTTTAGAAAATCTGATAACGATAGGAAGGATTGAAGGCAAAGGGAACAGAGAAAAAATGGACAGTTGGAATTTCTAGAGGACATAATGAGGAAAGAATCTTTAGAAAATCAGATAAACCAGGATGGATTGAAGGCTAAGGGAACAGAGAAAAATATGGACAGTTGGAATTTCTAAAGCACATGCTGAGGAAAGCATTTTTAGAAAATCTGATAACCACAGGACGGATTGAAGGCAAAGAGAACAGAGAAAAATATAGACAGTTGGAATTTCTAGAGCACATACTGAGTAAAGAATTTGTAGAAAATCTGATAACCAGAGGACGGATGAAATGCAAAGGGAACAGAGAAAAATATGGACAGTTGGAAATTCTAGAGCACATACCGAGGAAAGCATTTTTAGAAAATCTGATAACCAAAGGACAGATTGAAGGTACATGGAACAGAGAAAAATATGGACAGTTGGAATTTCTAGAGCACATAATGAAGAAAGAATTTTTGGAAATCTGATAAACCAGGATGAATTGAAGGCAAATGGAACGGAGAAAAATATGGACAGTTGGAATTTCTAGAGCACATACTGCTGAAAGCATTTTTAGAAAATCTGATAACCACTGGACGGATTGAAGGCAAAAAGAACAGACAAAAAATAGTAACAGTTTTAAATTTCTAGTGCACATACCGAGGAAAGAATTTATAGAAAAACCGATAACAAGAGGACGCATTGAAGGCAAAGGGAACAGAGAAAAATATGGACTTTTGGAATTTCTAGACCGCATAATGAGGAAAGAACTTTTATAAAATCTGATAACCACAGGCCGGATTGAAGGTAAAGCGAACAGAGAAAAATATGGACAGTGAACATTTATAGAGCATATACTGAAGAAAGAATTTTTAGAAAATTTGATAACCACAGGACGGATTTAAGGCAAAGGAACAGAAAATATATGGACAGTTGCAATTTCTAGACCACATACTGAGGAAAGAATTATTAAAAATCTGATAACCACAGGACGGATTGAAGGCAAATGGAACAGAGAAAAATATGGACAGCTGGAGTTTCTAGAGCACATACTGAGGAAAGAATTTTTGGAAATCTGATAAACCAGGATGGATTGAAGGCAAATGGAACGGAGAAAAATATGGACAGTTGGAATTTCTAGAGCACATACTGCGGAAAGCATTTTTAGAAAATCTGATAACCACAGGCCGGATTGAAGGCAAAGTGAACAGAGAAAAATATTGACAGTGGGAATTTATACAGCATATACTGAAGAAAGAATTTTTAGAAAATCTGATAACCACAGGACGGATTTAAGGCAAAGGGAACAGAAAATATATGGACAGTTGGAATTTCTAGAGCACATACTGTGGAAAGAATTATTAAAAATCTGATAACCACTGGACGGATTGAAGGCAAATGGAACAGAGAAAAATATGGACTTTGGGAAATTCTAGAGCACATTATGAGGAAAGCATTTTCAGAAAATCTGATAACCACAGGACGGATAGAATGCAAAGGAAACTAAGAAAAATATAGACAGTTGGAAGTTCTAGAGCACATAACGAGTAAAGAATTTTTAGAAAATCTGATGACCAGACGACGGATTGAAGGCAATAGGAACAGAGAAAAATATGGACAGTTGGAATTTCTAGAGCACATATTGAGAAAAGAATTTGTAGAAAATCTGATAATCACAGAACCGATGAAATGCAAAGGGAACAGAGAAAATATTGACAACTGGAAGTTCTAGAGAACATAACGAGGAAAGAATATTTAGAAAATCTGATAACCACATGATGGATTGATGGATTGATGGAAAATGGAGCAGAGAAAAATATGGACAGATGGAATTTCTAGAGCACATATTGAGGAAAGAATTTTTAGAAAATCTGATAACACAGCATGGCTTGAAGAATAAGGGAACAGAGAAAAATATGGACATTTGGAATTTTTAGATCACATACTGTGGAAAGAATGTTTAGAAAATCTGATAACCAGAGGAGGGATTGAAGGCAAGGGGAACAGAGAAAAATATGGAGAGATGGAATTTCTAGAGCACCAACTGAGGAAAGCATTTTTAGAAAATCTGATAACCACATGACGGATTGAAGTCAAAATATGGACTTTTGGAAATTCTAGAGCACATAGTGAGGAAATGATTTTTTTTAAAATCTGTTAACCACAGGACGGATTGAAGGCAAATAGAACAGAGAAAAATATGGAGAGTTAGAATTTCTGGAGCACAAACTGAGGAAAGCATTTATAGTAAATCTGATAACCACAGGACGGATTGAAGGCAAATGGAACAGAGAAAAATATGGACAGTTGGATATTCTAGAGCACAAACTGCGGAAAGCATTTTTAGAAAATCTGATAACCACAGGATGGATTGAAGGCAAAGAGAACAGAGAAAAATATGGACAGTTGGAATTGCTCGAGCGCAAACTGAGGAAAGAATTTGTAGAAAATCTGATAACCACTGGACGGATGGAATGCAAATGGAACAGAGAAAAATATGGACATTTGATATTTCTAGAGCACATACCGAGGAAACCATTTTTAGAAAATCTGATAACCGCAGGACGGATTGAAGGCAAATGGAACAGAAAAAAATATGGACAGTTGTAATTTCTAGATCACAAACTGAGGAAAGTATTTTTAGAAAATGTGATAACCAGACGACGGATTGAAGGCAAAGGAAACAGAGAAAAATATGAACTTTTGGAATGTCTAGAGCGCATAATGTGGGAAGAATTTTTAGAAAATCTGATAACCCAGGGTGGATTGAAGTCTAAGAGAACATAGAAACATATGGACAGTTGGAATTTCTAAAGCACATACTGAGGAAAGCATTTTTAGAAAATCTGATAACCACAGGACGGATTGAAGGCAAATGGAACAAGAAAAATATGAAAAGTTGGAATTGCTCGAGCACGTAATAAAGAAAGCATTTTTAGAAAAACCGATAACACAGGATGGAAGAAATATATGGACATTTGGAAATACTAGAGCACAAACTGAGGAATGTATTTTTAGTAAATCTGATAACCACAGGACGGTTTTAAGGCAAAGGAAACAGAAAAAATATAGACAGTTGGAATTTTTAGAGCACATACTGAGGAAAGAATTTTTAAAAATCTGATAACAACAGGACAGATTGAAGGCAAATGGAACAGAGTAAGTTATTGACAGTTGGAATTGCTAGACCACATACTTAGGAAATCATTTTAGAAAATCTGATAACCACAGGACGGATTGAATGCAAATGGAACAGACAAAAAGAAGGACAGTTGGAAATTCTGGGGCACATACTGAGGAAAGCATCTTTAGAAAACCTGATAACCACAGGACGGATTTAAGGCAAATGGAACAGAGAAAATTGTGGACAGTTGGAATTTCTAGAGCACAAACTGATAAAGCATTTTTCGAAAATCTGATAACCACATGACGGATTTAAGGCAAAGTGAACTGAGATAAATATGGACAGTTGCAATTTCTAGAGCACATACCGAGGAAAGCATTTTTAGAAAATCTGATAACCACAGGATGGATTGAAGGCAAAAGGAACAGAGAAAAATATGATCAGTTGGAACTTCTAGAGCACAAAGTGAGTAAAGCATTTTTAGAAAATCTGATAACCACATGAGGGATTTAAGGCAAAGTGATTAGAAAATAATATGGACAGTTGGAATTTATAGAGCACAAACTTAGGAACGTATTGTTAGAAAATCTGGTAACCACAGGACGGTTTTGAGTCAAAGGGAACAGAAAAAAATATGGACAGTTGGGATTTCTAGGGCACATACTGAGGAAAAAATTTTTAAAAATCTCATAATCACAGGACGGATTGTATGCAAATGAAACAGAAAATTATGTACAATTGGAATATCTAGAGCACAAACTGAGGAAAGCATTTTTAGAAAATCTGGTAACCACAGGACAGATTTAAGGCAAAGGGAACAGAAAAAAATATGGAAAGTTGGAATTTCTAGAGCACATACTGTGGAAAACATTTTTAGAAAATCTTATAACCAAGGATGGATTGAATGCAAAAGGAACAGAGGAAAATATGGAAAATTGTAATTTCGAGAGAACATACTGTGGAAAGCATTTTTAGAAAATCTGTTAACCACAGTACGGATTGCAGTCTAAGGGAACAGAGAAAATATGGACAGTTGGAATTTCTAGAGCGCATATCTAGGAAAGATTTTTTAGAAAATCTGATAACCACAGGACGAATTGAAGGCAAATGGAGCAGAGAAAGTTATGGACAGTTGGAATTGTTAGTGCACATACTTAGGAAAGTATTTTAGAAAATCTGATAACCACAGGACGGATTTATAGCAAATGGAACCGAGACAAATATGGTCATATGGAATTTCTAGAGCAGATTCTCGATAAAGAATTTTAAAATATCTGATAACCACAGGACGGATTGAAGGCAAATTGAACAGAGAAAAATATGGAGAGTTGGAATTTCTTGAACACAAAGTGAGGAAAGCAGTTTTAGAAAATCTGATAACAACAAGACGGATTTAAGGCAAAAGGAACAGAGAAATTTATGGACAGTTTGAATTTCTAGAGCACATACTGAGGAAAGCATTTTTAGAAAATCTGATAACCACAGGATTGATTGAATGCAAAGGGAACAAAGGAAAATATGGACAATTGTAATTTCTAGAGCACATACTGTGGAAAACATTTTTAGAAAATCTTATAACCAAGGATGGATTGAAGGCTAAATGAACAGAAGAAAATATGGACAGTTAGATTTTCTAGAGCACAAACTGAGGAAAGCATTTTTAGTAAATCTGATAACCACAGGTCGGATTGAAGGCAAAGTGAACAGAATAAAATATGGACAGTTGTAATTTCTTGAGCACATACTGAGGAAAGCATTTTTAGAAAATCTGTTAACCACAGTACGGATTGAAGTCTAAGGGAACAGAGAAAATATGGACAGTTGGAATTTCTAGAGCGCATACCTAGGAAAGATTTTTTAGAAAATCTGATAACCACAGGACGGATTGAAGGCAAACTGAACAGAGAAAAATTTGGACAGTTGGAATTTTTAGAGCACATACTAAGGAAAGCATTTTTAGAAAATCTGATAGCCATGTGACGGATTTAAGGCAAATTGAGCCGAGAAAATTGTGGACAGTTGGAATTTCTAGAGCACAAACTGATAAAGCATTTTTAGAAAATCTGGTAACCACAGGACCGATAGAAGTCAAATGGAACAGAGAAAAATATGGACAGTTGGAAGTTCTATTGCACATACTAAGGAAAGCATTTTTAGAAAATCTGATAGCCACAGTACGGATCGAATGCAAATGGTACAGAGAAAAATTTGGACAGTTAGAATTTCTAGAGCACATACTGGGGGAAGCATTTTTAGAAAATCTGATAACCACAGGAAGGACTGAATGCAAAGGGAACAGAGACGAATATCAAATAGCCTACCTAGCTAGCTTGAGTAAATGGAACAAGGTTTAGCACAGTGAACAGAATGAAAAAATTTATTAAGTTCTATGATGGACAGGAATTTGTGTAGGTCTATGTTGGCGAAATCCTGAAACGACACGGCTCGTAGATGAAGAAATTTATACATTATCTCCTGCTGCTAAATATGGATGACACTGCAGCTAGAATAAATAATACATCATTCTGAGCAGAGTATTGATCTTCGTTTTATGACAAGATCCTACCTATCTTATTAGGCTATTATCAAGTGTATATTGCATCCAGGCGTACCTACATATATCTTAATTTTTATTTTTATTTGTTGCACGTGAACCCAGCAGCTTAATACATATACAGAACTATGTACCAGTGTCTCCAACCACGGAATAAGTTTTCTGACCGGACTGAAAAAAATACCGTAAGTTTCCTCGGCGAATAATTCACTTTTGAAACTCTGAAAAAAAAAACAAAAAAAAAACGGTCATTTAAGTGCCATCCGTTTGGGGAATCATGTATCTTTCGATTCATGAATGTCAAGGCAGAAGATTTTCCCTGCATTAGGTTGCCAGTTCTTTCTGCGGTAAACCGGTTAACAATCAAGGCTAATGGATACAGTCTGCCCTGCTATTTAACCCATAGATGGGGAGAAAACAAATGGATGCATACTTTTCCTAAGGGTATTTGTGCGGAAGAAAATTTAAAAAACCCGACTGGAATTCGTCTCACTGATTTCTTATTCCGAGCCGATTATACATTACACCACAAGGAAGATATTAAAATATCACTAATATACAAAAACAAAAGAAGACAATACTTTAAATATTTTGCTGAATATTAAAAATTATATATAAAATCTCATTAATATTTTTCCTGCTAATAAACGCATTCATCCTTCATTTTGTTTTTGTTTGAACTCATATTTTATACTGAATTTCAAGCAATACAAAGCTGAAAAGTCAATCAGGGAAGAGGGTTACTGTTAATATGATTATCATTAATAGGATGCATGAATGAAAGTCAAGATGGCAGGAAGCAACGATTATTAGATTAAAGAATTAGATTGCCATTAACCTTTGAATTTACAAAAAATCAGCAATTTTGGGGAAAACCGGTGTCTGAGTGATGGACAATATGTTCTTACTGGCAATGCTAGCAAACAAAAGCAATACTGGCAAATATACTGTTCTGATGAGTTCATTCTTGACAAAATTGTTAACTCAATTTCATTTTCAGGAATTTCTCTGTCATTGCTGATTCGATATTTTAATAGGTATCAATACTATATGAAACAATTGCGCCCCAAGTTGAAAATCATTTTTCGAAGGATATATCTTCTGTTTCTTTCGTTTTTCGTACCATCTTCCAAAATAATTTCTTATTTTTATGTCATCGTAGAAATTATGAACTAATTGTTTTCAATTCTATTGATTTGATTCATAAATAATTTCCCTTTTTATTTATCAGATTTATTCTTCAAGAAATAATATGCAATTATATTTTATTCAATTATATATTAACCATTGTTTGGAATGATTCCTTGCCACTCATCTAGTAACTCTCCGATTCCGTTTAAGTTAAATCCTGTAGTCTTTCATTTGAAAAAACTAAATTTTGAAGCTGATTTTCAATAAAGAACGTTTTTTCCATCAAAATATTTTGTCGCAATCGATAAAGGTAATAATCGACCAGTGTAAAGTTATGGAGTTTAACAGGTTGCGTGTTTGCGTGTATTTATATGAGTGTGCGTTCAATGTGTAAACAAAGATGGAAGGTTACAAAAAATTAGTTTCTGCTACGGATGTTTTATTTCTTTTATGTTGATTGTAGTTAAGTAAAGTCCTCAATGTCTATTTGGTTTGTTCATTTGTCTTTTGGGTTCTGAAATAAATTAGGATAACAGTGATTAGAATGGTCGATCCCAAGTCTCTGTCGTTGGAAAGTGGAAAAGGGAAAGATTCTGTCCTTTCTGGAAGTGGGGTCATAAAATAGTGCCTGGGGCCAAAAACTCTTTCCGGTTTCTTTATAACTTGCATCATGGGAAAATTACTTTCTTTTGTTCTTTTCTATTATGTTATTTAGTGGTTTTATCTCATTTTGACACGAGGTCAGGTGATTATGACGTTTTGGCTACAACCCAACTATCGAACTTTCTATTAGTCTTGCTGCATTCAGGCTGGCATTCCTAAATCGATGGTGCGTGCTGCATCTGCTATGTTGTAAGTAGTAAATTAGTATATATCGAACGTATTCTTAACGGCTACTTATGATTAGTAGTTAGTATGATAGATTATTCATTACAGCTGATTCTCAAAAAGTGGAATCATTTATTACTCAATCTAATAAGCAAACCATGTTGCATTAGACCTCCCAAAACCACAGTTTTCAGATAACTGTAAACTAAACGATTTCGATCTTATTTAAAGGACTAATTTCACTCGTAGAAATCAATCTACTAGGCCAAATTCATTTCATAATTAGAAATTAATTTATTCTATAAGTTATTTCTATTTGTTGTGGGGCGGAAATAGGTAAACTTGAAGACAAAACCTTTTTTGTTGTAGTTTTTCTTGTTGTTGCAACTGTTTTGGAGGTTTGTTCCTACTCCGCACCGGCAAACGTACAACCAAGCGTAAAAAAGAGAACATTGATTAGAGGTAAATAAATGTATAATTTATTTAGATATATACAAAGGCTGTCACTTACATCTGTTGCTCTTGTTAAGGCAACATGGAAAGAGAGAGTAGTGAAATAAGAAGCGAAATAATTGGGCATTTAATGGTGGTGGTGGTTGTCGTCGTTGGTGACCCCTTCTCTCTCTCTCTCTCTCTCTCTCTCTCTCTGTGTATGTGTCGGTGTTGAGATCAAATGCTGGTCAGTGTTGGAATTGACGTATATATAGTTTTTAGTCGGCTAGAAATTAAGGTTTTGATTTTTGAGCAGGATTGGTTTTCACTGTTCATAATATATTAATTTCCTTTTGTTTAAAACAGATATATGCGAGGAGGCTTTGTGTAGAAAACGTATTTACGCAGTCTGATTTGGGTCGTCGAGCGTCCAACATCCCCTTTGTGTAGAAAATGTAAGAGACGCTACATAATATTTTTATATATTTGCGAAAGTTCCCCCACGAGGTTGATAAGCAGTGTATGACCAGAATATGAAGAAATGTTTTGTTTACTTAATGGTTTCTGACAGAAACAAAATGGAGGCGGATATAGAATGACAGCAGAGAAGAGAATTTGCCTAAAGACATTTTCTCAAAAGAATGAATAGAAAACATTAAAATCTATAAAAATAGAATTTCGAGAATACGCTTTTCAAACGGAAGTAGTTAGAAAATGCGTAGATGCAATTTATAAATATGCTAGTTTTAAAGAAAAAATCTTGTTTGCGGGATAATTATATTGCTGGAATGTTACAAGAAAAATCACTTAAATGAATGAACTAAATATATATTAATTCTTATGTAATTTTTCAGTGAATGTTTTCTTTTCAGAATTCTTTAGACACGCTGTTATTACAATTATATTTTATTTTGGATCAAATTCCTCAATATTCTTACATAATTGGTAGGTTTTGGCTGGTAAGCACGCAAGTGTGAACATCGTTATGAATGGGATTTCTCTAAACGCGGCACATTATTATGAAGCTATTGGGGCTGAAGCTCTCCCCAGACTTCAAATGGAACTCGTATAGCCGATCTCTTGCTAAAGATGCTGGAAAAACGGTACGTTTATCTAATTGCACCCGTAGGTATCTGATTACCTGTCGATATAGTCTAACATCATAAGAAACAGTTCAAACCAAAAATGGTGTATTGCTGCTATATCTGGACTGGAGCTGACTTGTCTGTCTTCGTAGAGTTCAAAAGCGTCTACATGACCTTCTGGGTGATGAGTTATTTTCCGCCCTACAACCTCTTTCCGTGAGACGAAATATTGCGACCCTCACGCTGCTATAAGAACATTCCCATGTCATGTGTTGCTGAGGAGCTTCATTCTCTAGTCCCACCAAGCCTGACCTTTAGACCGGGGACCGGCATGCGACGTACACAAGTTTGATCTCTACATATTCCCTTCATTTTCCAAAAGTACGAAATAAGTTTCCTTCATAGAGCTTCTAATCAAAAACTGCTGCTTTGTGGAACAGTCTCCCAACAGGATCTTTCACAAATCATTAAAATCTTGACATGTCCAAGTCTAGGGCTATTTTCCTGCATAACTACATTAACAACATTTCTTACAGTTTCTTACGCTCATACAATACCACATAGTAACCCTCTACTTAGAGAGTCTCAGGCCTTGTATTGGGTGAATAGGATAGAATAAACTAAAGCTATTTTATGAAAACAGCAAGTAGAATGGAACATGTATGATAGAAAACTTGTGTCGTGTTAAATTCTTTCAAGGAAGTTCTACCACATTTTAGTTACAGTCATTCACACATTATTGGAACAAGTGAAAGCTTTTGATATGGTACTCACAAAGACCTAATCGGAATTCAGTAAATTATTGGAATTATATGAGAATAATCCATAACACATTTAAATATGAATATCTGAGTAAATATATGTCCCAAGAAAAGGAAATTAAACAAGCTTCATGTTGAGCAATACAAAATTTATTAAACAAATTTTTTACAAGATATTCAAATGGATGGAGATATTATAACCGATTTTACAAAGATTCACAAATGTTCAATATACCTGTCGTGGATTCCGAGAATGGAATCTTGCTCAAATAAATAAACAACGCCAGTAATTGCAATAGAAAAATATGTGTATTAAACGTAAGAATACAAACTTGAAATGAAGTTTAGTAGTCAAGGAATGCGGGTTAGTAGAAAAGTATATGTACAACTCTCTTTAAGTGAAGACGTAATTATCTCTCTTTCTGGACTCTCGTATAACTCTGTCTCGACGTTTTCCTCACGCTATCTCTCCGTAGTATAAGTATACTTTGGACGAGTCCATCTTGTGTACAATGGGCGAGCCCCACAATAATACCCACCACATGTGAAACGACAGACGTCAAGACGATAATCTAGCAGCTGCCAAACACGCTGTAGAATGTTATTCAGGTATTCACATGTTAAATTATGTCAGTTCTTAGAGGACATCCTATCAAAGGAGAAAAACTGAAGAAGAAATTACATAAGATTTGCTTACTGGAAGTCATCGTCTTTTGTTCCAGTTTTTAAGAACATTGGTGAACCATCTGAACCATCCAAGTATGGACGTTTTACACATCTGCCTCTTTTTGAAAAACTCATTGAGCCCTTAATCAATGCCGAATTCGTTCCTCATAACAGGGCCTTTTCTCAGACAATCAATGCAGTTTTGGTTTCTCCAGATCACTTGCTGATGCACTAACGATAATTGCGTAAAGATTCTATCATGCTCGAGATTAGAACGGTGAAGCCCGGGCTGTAGCATTGGAGATTTCGAAAGCCTTTAACAGGGTCTAGCATTCACTAGCTGAAAGGCTACGTTGTCTCCGGGCATGTTTTTTTTTTAGCTGATTCAGTCGTTTCTCTGAAATCATGAAATTAAAGTTTTCCTGAATGGCCATTGGTTATATCCTTTCGTACTAACGCTGGTGTCTCCCAAGGATACATCTTTGGTCCTTCCATTGATTTTAAGCTTCATTAACGACCTTCCCGATGACATCAGCTCTAAACTTGTCTTCTACACTAAGGGCCTTACCGTTTACTCCAGCCTCGATATTAAGGTTGATCAGTAAGACTAGGTCAAAATGGCAGCTGATATACAAAACGACCTCAGGACTGTCGATAACTGGGATTGAAGATGTCAATTTTAACACCTCCAAAACTAATTTTTTCTCCATTAATCATCTGAGTGAACCCTTTCTGCTTTCCGCCACAATAGTTGATGCTATCCTCCGAGTAATTGATTCGTTGCGCCTTCTCTGGATAACATTCTCAGCTTACATGAGGTGGAAAGACTACATTGAATCCATCCCTAGATCAGCTGCTAAGAAAGTTGGTTCACTCTGTCGGGCGAGAGACGTTTTTTTCTCTCAAGTTGCATCTCTAACTATTCGCCCATGCTTAGACGTAATGTTGCCTGTCTGTGCCTTTTTTTTATAAATACTTTCATGGTGATTGTTGGATGAGCTCTTTGTGGAACCTATGCTGTGTGAATTTAAGCGCAAAATTGGACTGGCGACGAGATCTCATCAATTTACAGGTGAGCTAGCGAAATTTATCCGTAACTTCAATGATGACAGTTTCTTATCCCGCACTTCTCGCTTGGTCGACTCCATTCAGGCCCCATGCATTTCAACCAACTTTAATCTGCAAAAATTTAAATGCAGTGTCAATCGCCTGATTGCTCTTTATCCTCGTTACCAACGTTTCTGTTCCTAATTCCTCCACACTCCTTGTGTAACGCCTTGTGTGTTAGTGGCTTCACTGACTTGCCTGGTGTGATACCGATTGTTAAAAAATACAAGCTAAAAAAAAAACATTCATTATCCTACCTAAAATATTTTTTCTAGCCATGTCACTTTCTATGACTATCTTCTTTACAAAATAATTTTCTACAAAATAGCCAAAGAATTTAATCTGTCTTGAGCCGTGGACGACCGCAAGTGTATCTTTATAAGCTTTAGTTTTGGAAGATCCAAAACACATGACATGGCGTTATGATGACGCCCTCTACCTTGATGGCGTCCCGGGCGATTGCTTTGTTTGCCAGTACATTATGCCAACCCTGCTTAAAAAGATAAGCGGCTGATACAGTGTAGGTAAATTCAGAAGAAAAACGCTTTCAGATGATACAGTATGGGAAAGCGAGAAAAAATTGCTAATTACTAACTGATTCACTCTTCTGCGTATTAAGTTTATAGAAGTGGATAACAGTATTTCATGGGTGTTAACGACTATTTGCCCTAGACGTGAAGCCCCGACACATTTCTAAGAAAGTGTTATACTACTCTGTCCTTTTTAATGCAAACTCTTTTGTTATTTTTTATTTATTAAAATATTCACCCTGTACAATATCCAAGGGCCACCCGAGGTAGAGGTTTACACAGTTTATGGGTATACTAGCAGGCTTCGCCCTTCCGCTATGTAGTAATTTTTCTAGGGAAAGTTAGTTGTTTTCCTATGGAATTAATGTTCACTATTTATGAAATTTTGAAGAGGTTGTGGACCTTTGGTATATTTGTTCAGAGAATATGACTGTAAAGACCAAAGAAATTAATTGGTCAGATGTGGGGGCAGGCTTGTTATAGATAAGGAAAGTTTTACAAATAAATGCCAACTTGTTGAAAGCCAAGTAAAATGCAAATTTCAATCACTTTTCTGCACTATATAAGACAATACTCCTAAACAGAACTATTTTTGATATGAAAATCAAAACAATTCTCGAATAATGGAAAAGTAATGAGTGACAATGAATTAATGAAATATACTTGCTTTAAAATCAATATGCAAATTAGTTAATCCTGAAAAGTGAAAGCGCGTAGAAGTATATGAGTCAGATATTGCAATTTCAGTGCTTAAATTATGATAAAGTAGAGGTAAGCCTTTTTAAACCTCAGAATTCGTGGGGGAATTCAGCTCCAATTTCGTATTTATTCATATAGAAGACAAGCAGCATGGCTCGGCGTTGCCCGTGCTTGATTCAAAACTCGTAAGACTCATACAGCAATCGTTATCACTTGACTTAAAATATTTTGGCCCTTCCTTGCCTTTAAAGGAGTGCCTTTTACCGTGCTGATGTTGCTACATGCCTTACTACTTGCCTATCTCACACAGCGAATTTTTTCTAAGCTCTATACTAAGCATTAAATATGATACGAAAAAAGAACTAAACAAAATGAACACAAAACGATCAGCTTTAAAAAAGGACTCGTAACTGGAAAACCGAATGAAAAAAGAATGTTAACAGCAAATACTTCGTCACACCCAACCCAGTTCTGCGGAATCAGAATCAACGTTGAGTTTAAGCAAGCGAATGAGCCAATTGGAGTAAAGTGCCATGTAGATTTAAATTTTTCCAACTTGTGACTAATGCAGCTATAGATTTATTTTGCATGCTAGCATGTTACTTAACATTCGTGTCAGTCAGCTGTTGGCTCTCACGCTGGCCAATAGAATCTTCCTGCCTATTCGTGGCAGTCAGCTATAGGATCTCACTCTGGCCAATACAAAATGTCCGCAAACTACGTGAAAACTGCCGTAGAAGCAAGAAATAATCGATTATTTCTACTATCGATGGCCTTCCTGTTAACTTGGAGTGTGTGCATGTAAATTTGAGTGCAAATCCGTCGAAAATTGCGGCCGTGAATTCGTTACAGACACACACACACACGCGCGTGCGCGCGCACGCACGCACATCCAGCCTTTTATAGATAGAGATTAAACAAAATAGATGAAAACACTGAATTATAAATATTATACAGAATTTTAATTAGGGTAACGATAAACATGCATAGCCTTGGAAGTTAACTGCCTTGGGTAAGACGATAAGCTATACCCGGAAACAAGGCCCCTGATCGGAAGTTTAATTGCTGTTGTTCTCTGGCACGCCCTAACACGGTGTGGTGGCACTTGTTATGTTTGCAGATTTGGGCAAATAGTTAACCAGCAAAGTGACGTCAAGACAATATAAAAATACATTTTTATAGTAAAAATAGCAGCAATATATATTTAATATAAAAAGAAATATACCAGCAATGTATATGTATATATATATATATATATATATGTATATATATATATATAAGTTACGAGCAATACAGTTTACAAAAATATCAGTAATACCTATTTTGTAAAAGAAATTATTGATACTCGCAAGAAAATTAAATTTCGCTATTAAATGACCCATAAGGATTTGATGTTCCACTAAACAAAGAAACAAACCAGACAATAAGAAATCGGAAAATCTAAATTCATGATAAACCATTTGTCTTATGTTTTATTTATTGATTTTGTTTGCCATTTCTACAACCTTTGCTGTCACTGTATTCTAAAACTTAATCACGCTGAGAAAGCAGAATATATTTGGTTAATATATTTGTTTATTTTCTGAAACAAGCAAAATGCATTTTCCAAGAGAGTCGAGTATATTAAGACCTCTTAACATCTTAGAATAAATTAATTCATACATGAATATAACGACGTCTATTTTCTGCAAGTTTTTTTTTTTTTTTTTTTTTCACTCAAAATATTATCGATTTCTCATATCATTTTAGTCACGGAAGATGCTGGATGGCAGTTTCTTGACTGCAGTTAACATGAATAAAATATTAAAATCCAAATATCAATAGTATGTCTAACATGATGTATACATAAGTCTTTCCGAAGATGTACAATAAGAGTTCCTTCCGATTGTGAATATCTGCGCCGTGTAATGATGATCGTGCTACACATCTTTCCTGTTTTTAATCATTTCACCCCAAGCAAGCCACTAAGACGCAAGCAGGTTACTGAATGTTTGAGATATGAGAAAAACAAAACGTTATTATAATAATTATATAATAATTATAATTAATTATATATCATAGTAAATGGAAGACCGGAAACCAGGTCGGCACCAACCGAAATAATCCCACCAAAACTAAACTAGCGGTGCAGCAGTTCCAATGCTTAGTACCAGACAAGGTTGCCAAAAACCAATGACCTGTATCGATTACACGACTCGCTGCTTAAGTAGACGACTTGCATGCCTCCTTTTGAACCAGAGCGCGATTAATAAACATTTATTAAATCATAATATACAAGAATCTTTAGGGAAAATTCCAGCAACATAAAGATACTTTTCAAATCACAATCATACCCTATTCAGTAGTGGCGCATTGAACGTATTCTAAAAATAGAAGTTATGCCCAGGTCAAGCACAAAAAGAATACAACACCAGTTGCACGTACTACACACAGCAAACCTACTATGTGAAAAATCGCTATATAGAAACTATGTAGTAATTCACCTTCCAAAAACAACATCCTTGATAATGGCTAGCCGGAACAGTTATAACTATGGATAATTCCTATCTTCTTTGACCCATGAAAAGAAAAGAAAATTTTAGAATGCTGTAAAAACTCCATAAAACTCATTGGCCGTTTTCAATGAAACATGCTAGAAAGAAAGGTTGCTGTCCAACCATATTTTATTTATATATATATATATATATATATATATATATATATATATATATATATATATATATATATATATATATATATATATATATACACCTTCATATGCACACACATATACTTACCAGGTGTAACACCAATTGTTCGATTAAACTCTGACGTAGTATCTTCGAAATGATTAAAGATATCTTACTGGAATTCTCCGAGAATTCATAACACTATCGGACACTAGATTGAGCAGTAAGAATGTATAATTACTGTCTAAGCTTAACAGAAGTATCGTGATGAAATCAATCATAAACGAAAATCACATGTTCGTTATCTATTAACCATAGTTAAGATTCTTAAGCAAATTCAAATATATATATATATATATATATATATATATATATATATATATATATATATATATATATCAGGATCATTTTCCAACTTATTCAAAATGATTTTTGCTCTCTCTAACCTTCTGACTTTCTGTCCTGGTGTAACTAGTTAGCTCACTGTTTTCACGTACGATTTCATTATCAGTTCCTTTTTACTGTTCTTTGGACTGCCATAGCTGAACCTTTTCTCTCAATTACCAAACGTCATATGAATTGAGTTTGATCTTTACCAATTGATTTCTTTAGCTGTAAGTTAAAATGATGATCTCTCTTCCTGTTGTGATCTCTTGACACGGTTTTCCTCTCTACAGTTCCCACTTTTTTAAACTTATCCACCGTTTTCTTGATGGTTCTTGAATGGACTTTAAAGATGGAAGCCATAGTATGAATGTTGATACCATTACTGAAAGCCTGAATATTTTCCTCTCACCATTGCTCAGTTCGGAAAAAGTCTAATTCAAAACAATTTTAACCATTTCTCTTTCTAGCCGAATGGATTTTTCAGTGATTCTTGCAACAAATGGTGTCAAGATGGCTTTTCTGAAGACATGAAAAAAGAAGAAACATTTTTTTTAATTAGTTTAGCGGTTTTTTAGATGTTAAACATTTTATAGGCTGGATATGTATGCCGTTACACGATTTGTACAATTTTACTGTTACAACCTATATATATATATATATATATATATATATATATATATATATATATATATATATATCCCTTTATCTCGTTTGCACAAGGACGTTTGCTCTTGTCTTCATAAAATTTCATTCTTCACCTTATCATTCTCTATTATTATTATATTGTGCTACGTAAAGATTTATTTTGTATTTTTCAGCGCTTTTTGTATTTTCTTTTAATCATTACACAGAGCCAGTATAAGCAAGAACCAAATATAGTGATATATGATGGAAACGGACTCCATCAAAACTTAACCCTCCATGAGTCATCCATAATCGAAGCGTTTCAGTATCAACGCATGTAAAGAGTTTAAATGTTTAATGTTTAAATGTCGGAACAAAACTTAGACCTAAATGTTTAATATAATTCAAAGTTTTCTAAAGATATTCTCTTATTTTTATAGAGGCTAACAGCAAATTAAGCGGCTGCATTAGTTGGACATACGTATTTTAGGTCCATCAGTTTTTGGCTTGTAATAGATTGTGTCAGCTAATAACGATCGGATGTTGTGACTCGTTTATTTGAGTGGCAGTAGCCCAAACACATGTTAATCACATTTATCGAAGATTAGCCAAATAAAATGTCATGAAATACTGGTTAAATATATCCGTTTTCTGTTGAACTGTACATTAGAGTTGGCAGGTAATTCTCATGTCAGTGGGGAATGAAAACGACAGTATTTAAAAGCCGTCAGATTAATATCAGTTATCATTATTTTTCTTGAAGATCATTTATATTACTTGCTGCAGAAAACATTGTGATATTGTCATGAAATAACATTACTTACACAAATATTCGGTTGGTGCAAAAATATTGTCGTTTTCTCACATATGTTACTATCTGAGAAAACGACATTATTTTTGCACCAACCTAATACATCTCGTTTCAAGTTGTCCTTTTTCTCAGATATTTGCACATTGACCCACTCTACAAAGAACTCCTCTTAAAAAGTTAATGCAAAAAATCCATTCTACATGAAATTCATTAGCACCTTAAAAGAATCTAAATATTCCTTACTAATTAAAATGTCATTTTTGGATCCCCCTATTTGAAAATTCCCTTTTTTGTTTTGTTACTTTTTTAACAGTGTTAATTATGGCTACCTGCCTGATTATTCAACAGACTTAAAGAAATTGTGCTCTCCGGCAAGGTTCGAACATGCTTACCCCTTTTCAACACCTGCTTCTCTTTCTTCAAAATGGTATTTGAATATTGTAGGGCTCTGGCGCCCTCTGTGTCAGAGCTGTCTAAAGTACGCCAGATCGGATATTGGTCTATTCTACAAAGGGAGATTTAGGTTGGAGCCCTGCCGAACATTTTCTTTGAGTAACTCCAAAGCGCAGATCGGTAAGTATAACTCATACTGTTAAAAGAATAACAATGTCAAATTAAACATAGATATTTGCAAAATAAAGTCTGGAATATCCAGAAATAATATCGGATAATAGATCCATTGAATCCTTAGAAGTTGGTCTACATATGTAAAACGTCATCGTTATCTATCGGAATGAGGTTTCCTTTTTTAATAAATATTGTTTGCAATATTGGATTCATTAGAAGAGGAAATAGCTCCAGAGTTTGAGACCTACCATCCTGAATTCCCCTCCAGGATCCTCTGTCAATCTGGGGTCCAGAAGCCGGTGGCGAATCAGTTGCAGTGAATTGCCATATCCAATTCTATACAAAGAATATTTTCCACGTGTTCATTACACTGGTTTTAACCTTCCTTTTCCCAGAGAGGTGACAATCCAAACGAGATCGTCCTTCTGGTAGGTGATATAAGAATTCAAGTATTTCTCAAGAGTATTATTGCGAAATTGAACGGAGAAGACTCGCATAGTGTCAGCACGAATCTCGACGATTGATGAATTTGTCGATGAGACTTGGCTTACGTACGGCGCGGCTGGGGCAGTGGCTTTAGACAAATCGAAGTCGTTCAACATGGTTTGGAGATCTGAAATTCTCCACAAGTTCAAAGACGATGGTTGTATCTGGACGAATCTTTGGCTTACTCCATTTTTTCTTAACAAATCGTCGTGTTAGATGGACATGTTTCTTGATGATTTACCATTAATGTGGGGGATCCCCAGTACTCTGTCCTTCGAACTATATTATTTTTGATGTTCATCAACGACCATTCCGATATGCTCACTTCCCAACTACGTATTTATGCTGATGACGCAAATATTTACGCCGTCTTGGGAGTAAGTCCGATAGGTTTGATAAAGTAAAACTGGCTACTGCTCCCGAAATGGACCTCCAATCAGTGGTTAACTCTGGCAAGAAATGACTAGAAAATTGTAACGCCCCAAATCAAAACTTTTTTTTCATTTAATCACAATAGGGAACTTTTTCTGCTTTCCCTCGGCATAGTTGATATTAGCCTCCAAGAGGGCAACTCTTTGCGCTCTCTTCGGCTCACTTTGTCCACTGACATGGAGTGGAAAGATTATATTGAATCATTTGCTAGTTTTACGGCTCAGAAAGTTTGTTCACTATGTCGCGTTAGACAATTATTCTTTTCATTATCCATCTAGCACATTTATAAATCTACCATACTCCTGTGCATTGAATATTTCAGTCATATCTTGTCTACTTCTCCTACTATACCCGACTTGGGTATGATGATAAACTACATCCGTGTCCAGGGTAAGACGATAAACTACGTCCAACAGCAAGGCCTTTGATCAGGAGGTGTTGAGGAGCGCGGTACCACCTCTTTATTGTTGGTGTTCCCAAGTCCACCCTGACCCGGGTTGGTTGCACCTTTTAGGGTCCCAGCTTTGGGCAAAAATCTAACCCAGAAACTGAGATAAAAATCATTATGAAATTATATCCCCGTTATATATATATATATATAGATAGATAGATAGATAGATAGATAGATAGATAGATAGATATTGCTTTATTAGTAAAAAAACGCACTCCCTTAAATTTTCAAAAAAAATCAACCTTAACGTTGCGGCTGCATGCTCCAAAATTTTCTATCCATTACCAATAACACATTTCAAAAAAAGTCATATTTCGATTCACATTATATTTTTTCGTCTCGGATGCTACCTGAATTTTGCCAAGAACAAAATAATTTCCATGCTTGAATATGACTGAATGTACAGTTGAAAGTACTTGCGTATTAAAGAAAGCACAGCTTATAATTTTTTAAACAAAGATCATAACATTCATCAAGTGATTTATAGGTTAATGTACATTTAAAATTTTGCTAGCGAAGGGATTTCGCCATTTTATATCATTAACTTTACTAATCCACTTTTTCTATGAATGATTCATTGTAATATATATATATATATTTATATTAAGAAATAGACAACTTTAATGGTTGATGACCATGAATACTCAAGGTTGTTTGTTTTTTTATATAATTAATATTTGCTCTGTTTTTACATTGAGCTCTCTGGATTATATCCTCCCTGGAATTGTCCATACGGATTACCAAACACACACACACACAAACATATACACACGTATGTATATATATATATATATATATATATATATATATATATATATATATATATATATATATAAAAGAAAGAAAGAAAGAAAGATAGCAAGAGAGATTCATATCTTGATTGAGCGTTGGTTCGTTTTCTACAGCTTATCAATCATTTAAAGATTATTTATAGCAAGATCGTAAGAATTTTTTTAAAGATAATAGTATTTAATGATACAATGTGGAGGTCGAGAAAGAAGAAATGGATTCATCCCTCTCCAAATGCCATTTGCGCATAAGTAAATATAACGAATGCCACTCGAATTGAAATCAGCCCTAAATAATTCCGAATCATTATGCATTACTATACACCCTCACATCCAAGCCGACAGCAGCTGCTATGCACAAGTGGCTACTCGTCTAGTTATTGACCAGACTAAACGTTGTCTAACATCGTTGCTTGTACAGGAACCGTTTTTTCAACGGTCTGTTTCACGATTCAAATAAATAAAAACCTAACAGTATTCGAAGTCTTTTTAGTATAAATAGTCGGTAAATATTTTTCATGTATCCTAAGTTCTGGCAAAACTTTAAGATCCAATGAAGAATGCCTTCTGTGGTGAAGGCAAACATAGTTGTCTCCTCCTATACTCAACTATAAAAGAAATGATTTTTCCTCACTTAAGAGCAGTAGTCAAATTTATTTTAAAAAAGCTTCTCTATGATATTCGTTTGTTTTTTCTTTACACGTTCCCAGAGGAATATATAAGCTCAAACACTAATATCCCATGGTTATAATTTATTATATCGGAATCGTAATCACAATCCAAATCATCAAACCTACAAATTCAATTCCAAAAGAAATCGGAAAATATAACTCCCGGTATAAAAAACAAAATTTTAGTGAAAGTGTATGTGTGGGAGTGGGGAAACAAGTGTGAGAGGGATATGTATGAAAGCTCTAGAGAGAGGGTGTAACAGAAGAAAGAAGAACAGAAAGGCCTAAAGGTGAAGGTCGGGATTAAAATTTAACAGAGAAAAGTTTTAAAGAGAGAAGGTAAATAATGGTTTAAATGAGTGAGATACAGATAAATATGAATTATTTTCAGATGCATAAATTACTACCGATTCGCTGACCTAAAATTAAAATTAAAAATCTCACACCGGAAACGTGTGGATACATTTGTAGTGACATGACGCACAATAAAAAACGATATGATCTAAACTTAAAATCCAGCCAATTCATACTTCCGATGCATATGTGAAAATTTTCCATCTGCTTTACATTACTAACCTTATGTATACAAGAGAAGATGAAAGAGAAGGAGAAAAAAAGGGTCGAGTGGGCCGCAAACTAAAAACGACGGCATTTATAAGAAAAATGATGTGTAATCAAGAATCCCCACCTTCACATTTAGACCTTACTGTTCTTCTTTCTTTTGTTATCTCTCACAATTTGTTCCCACATATACACTCTAACTAAAATTTTGTTTTTTTATACCGGAGTTATATTTTCCGATTTCTTTTTGAATTTGCAGGTCTGATGAATTGGATCGTGAATACGATTCCAATTTAATTAATTATAACTATGGAATATTAATGTTTGAGCATTTTACATTATATTCTTAGTCTGTCCTGTACATTGAGTTCTACCTGGATTCTATTTCTTGGGAATATATATATATATATATATATATATATATATATATATATATATATATATATATATATATATATATATACATATATATATATATATATATATATATATATATATATATATATATATATATATATATATATATATGTATGTGTGTGTGTGTGTTTGTGGTGGGGAGGGGCGAACGCGCAGATATGTAGAAAAAAAAACAGTGCTCCATAGAGCTTAAATTATAATTATTTTTTTTTTAAATATGATATATATCATATTTTAAAAAAAATATTTTTTTAAATAATTATAATATACATACATATATATATATATATATATATATATATATATATATATATATATTGACCACTAATAATATTTATTTATCTATCTACCTATCTCTATCTCTCTCACTATATATATATATATATATATATATATATATATATATATATATATATATATATATATATATATATATATTACTGATATTTTTACTATAAAATATTTTTTTTTCTTTTTAATTTCTTATTGTTTGATTTGTTTAGTGGCCAATATTTGCCCATAGGCGGGCCCCTAACAGATGCTAACAAACCCGATCAGGTTGGACCTGGGAACAACAGTAATTAAGAAGTACTTCTATGCTTGTCAAACTCCTGTAATCTCACGATGAGAAGCCTTGTTGTCGGATGTAGTTTATCGTCATGCCAAGAATTTGATTTTTTTTTAATAAAAAAACAACGTCAAGCTTTCATTTGAGTATGGAATGTCATTGATTTACTTTTTCTATCTCTAGGAAAAGCAAAATTTTTCCTCAATTAATTCCTGTTTGGCACCTGGAAAAGAATTTAAAACTGAATTCTCTGTGGATTTCAAATTCATAAATAAACGTCACATTTTAAAACGAGTACACACGTTAGGTTCTTTTTTGCGGACACATTATAAGCAATCTTTGGAGAATGTGAAAATAAATAGCACGCAGGTGAGTGGAATCTAATGCTATATACAATGATTATAAAAAAGTGAAATCTTGAAGGAAAAAAGAAAGAGAAAATGCATGAAGCAAAAATAAAACATAATGATGGGGAAAGACATGAAACTTTCAGAAAGGAGAACAGCGCCGTACGATGAGAAAGAGGTCGTCACAATAAGTTATTTAGAAGTTGAGAATCAGAAATAGAACTGAGAAAAAAGCAAAGGGGACTTAAATAGGTGAACATGAGAGAGAGAGAGAGGGGGGAGTGAGATTGGTAAATGAAAAAGGTGTGTAAGATGATTGAAGAGAAATATGACAGTAGCAATGAAAATTCGATAATGTTGTTTGTGCTTAGCAGATGGTTCGAGAGGGGAGAAATCTGTGGACTTGTTTACTGAATCCAGCTGTGCGTTTCTTTGAAAGTGCACAGCGGCCTGACCTGTTTTTCCAAACTTGCAAATGTTGTTGGGGATTTTATCGTGTTTATCACAGCTAAATTTTTTATCACCTCAAAGAATTTATACTTTTTTTTCTGATCAATTTTTTTTCTCTTAGGTTGGAATACTTCTGTCTAGCATTTACAAGTAAAGTGCGCTCCTAATATGATTTTTTTCTCTGTGTGTATGGGTGTGTGGGTATATGGATGTGTGGATGCGTCTGTGTGCGTGTGCTTATATGCATGAGTGTGCATGCGTGAATGTATGTTTTCGTGTGGTTGTGCGAGCGTGTGTGTGTTATCTGTGTGAGAGAGCGAGCGAGTGAGAGAGTGTGTGTGAGAGAGAGAGCGAGTGAGAGAGCGTGTTTGTGAGAGAGAGAGAGAGAGAGTGTGTGTGTGTGTGCGAGTGTGTGTCTGTTAGAGATAGAGAGAGCATCCCTGCGTGTGTGTGTCTGTGAGAGAGAGAGTTCATACATGTGTTTGTGTTTTGTGTGTGTACAAGCATTTTTATGCGTCAATGTACCTGTTTATTTGTGTGCGTGTGTTTTTGTGTGTGTGCTTGATGTTTCGAGAAAAATCTGAATAAAAGACAATACGATTAGTGATTGATTTGTTTGTTTGTTTTTGTTTTGTTTTGTGTTTTTTTTTTGTTTTTTTGTTTGTTTCGTTTTTCTTTTTCAGTTTATCAACATTTTTTAAGCTTATTTAAAACCAGATAATATTTTTAGATTATTAGAATATTTTGGAGATAATAATTATTTACTGATACAATAGATACTAATTAGCCCATAGCTGAGGGTGCAGAGCTGGATTCATAATTTTTTCCCAAATGGAATTTGCGCGTAAGTGAAGCAAACCAATATAATCTGAACGCGGTTCTCCGATTTTCAATTTCGAGTTTTTAGCATTTCACCACCTGCACATCAAAGCTTACAGCATCTTGGTATTTACCTGGTTCGATGTTGCTTAACATCGGTTATCTTACGAGAACCGGTGTTTCATCGTCACATAGCCGTAAGTATTTAATGCAACTGGAAGACAATATTGTTTGTGTCATATACCTTTGCAGAAACAGATTTGGAAAGACGCTGATATGATATTATGAATAGAGAATTATATCTGCTACGAAAAAAGCTTGAATTCCCACAAAAAGGTACTGTAGTCGTATTTATACACAAATATTCCATATACGAAAAGATTTACCAGTAATTCTTACTCTGCACACAACATTTTATTCACAGGAACTCCTACAGAATAGAGTAAAGCAAATCGATAAGAAAGTACTAAACATCAATTGCAAGAAGACAGAATGTATAAGCGTTAGTAAATGAAGGGTCGGACTTCCGAATTACAAATTACCAAAATCGAGCAAGTAATAGAAAGATTGAAATATATATAGAAGTGTTACAAATCCAAAATTGCATCAAAATACCTAATGATACTTTCAAAAAGCTAACCAAAATCTCGTAACTCAAATAAAAGAATACTTAACTGTTATACAATTTTGATCATTCTATATGGCAGTGAATGCAGAACAATCTCCTTATAGATGAAGAAGACACAAAGATATGGTTCTATAGAATGCTGAGAATGCCATTTACAGAACATGTGAGCAATGACGAGCTTTTAGTGAAAATGGAAACAAAAATAACACTTCAGAAGAGGACAGATGGAATTTCTAGTGCTTATAAAGAGGAAAACGTGCTTAGAAAATTGACACTTACAGTACATATTGAAGGCAACAGGGACAAAGAAAAACAATGCATGAACTACCAAATGAGCTTCAGTAAATGGTTGGTAGAACAATGATTAGCAGATATAAGATGAGATTAGTTAATATCTACACTGAAGAGAATATTGTGGAGAGACATGGTTACTCACATCCTAAAGGGACACTTCGTATGAAAGAAGAAAAAAATATTATTCTTATTTTGTAATAACTCTCGTTTGAAATAGATGTCCTTCAATTATGAACAACATTTATTCTCTTTTTTATAGGTATTGGCTATGTTATTATTTGGTCAAATTTAAGAAAGGCTATCATAATCATGGTGCGTAGTGACTTTTCTCCGAGTAAGATGCTTCATTTATAGGAATTCTAAGCAATTCCTACGAATGGTGACGCCTTAAGGGATTTCAAACTTTGAGACACACAACTCGATACGTATCATAAAGGCCTTCAACATTTCGCCATACAACTTTATAGGCACAACAAATGCCTTCAAAATTTGATATAAACACAAGTTTTTCTATGGCGAACTGCTTTAAAATGACTCGCCTTTTTAATGTAGGCTATTCGCTTTTAGGTTTTTTGGGGTTTTTTTTTTTGCTTTGTTATTTTTGCTTACATAATACAGTAAACATAGAAAATGATCTTTTATCTGTTATCAAAACTATTTGTCACGACCTGCGAAAAGACGTTTTGGTACAGTATTTGGCGAACTCTTCTCAATTAGCAATTATTAAGTTGAATCAGCGAGCAAGATATAGAAATCAACCGAGAATGTTGAGTTCAATATTGCAAAAATGGTAGGAAAAGTATCCTTGTGTTGAGAAAGAAATGAATACATTTTTTTTCCTTATGTATTAAATAGCAGATCCTGACTGGAATAACAAAGCTTGGTTCGAACGAGTCTGTGACGGCAAATGTGAATTCAATTTAGTCTGATGTGGGGCTTGTAACTTCACCACATAAGACATGCTTAGTACAGCAACCACAACAGAAAGCAGTTTGTCTGTTTGGCTGTGGCATTTTAATCCACAGAGGAATCTACATGTTCAGCAAGGATTTAATAATGTGAATACAACGTGTTAAAAATAAAACTTGTTTATTACGATTACTGTTGGAAACACCTTATCAAGATGCGTTAGAGAAATTAATATTTCACGCTGGGTAACTTGATTGGAATATCGACATAACACGGTTCTTATTATTTCAATAGTGTAGCCCAATCAATATATTTACATTTTTCTTTCATTACACACACACGTACAAACATATATATATATATATATATATATATATATATATATATATATATATATATATATATATATTATATATATATAGCAACAAAGGATTTCGTGGATTAACGAATTTACAAAATTCATATAAAAATTCTCACTTGAAATATTTCAACTTTAGCGTTGCGACTTACACGTTTCAGTATTATACAATCGTTAATAAATATCTTTCGGTCTACAACACATTTATTTCGTCTTCAAGTTTTGATTTCAAAGGAAAAAAATTACAGCCTGACGATGAGGACATGAAGTCCTTGAAAGTACTTGCTTCTATAAAAAATACACTCGATCCATCTGACAACAATTTTATGCATAAAGGTTGCATCATTCAGTGGATTGTTAGTAGTTTAATGCTTATAGTATGTCTATTAGCGAAGATATTTCGCCATTAATCGCATTAATATTGCTAATTGATTCAATGTATGATTATTTCTTTATAATACATATATATATATATATATATATATATATATATATATATATATATATATATATATATATATATTAGGACCTTGAATACGTCCTCTCTGTTTTCCTACATATGGCGTTTCCAGAATTGCGTACGTGTAGTTTCAAATGGTAAGACATTTGTAAGGAAGTACTATAAGCAAGCTTAAAATTCAGTGTCTTCCATTTCGGCGAGATGCAAATAACTTTGTTTTTCTTAGCGTTAAACATGTCTGATTTAGTGCCAAAGAAAATGTATTTGCGATAATTTTACTGCACTACTTTACTCAAAAGGAATCTGGTTGTGACTTACTGCGTCCATGCTCTATCGGAACCAATATGTAAATCACAAGCTGAACTTGCAGAATCATTAGTAGTTGATCACGCAACAGTTTCAAAATGATTTGGATGGATTCAAAAGAAATAAAATGGTGTGCGTTACTAGTTGAAGCTGGGGGACGTCGAACGGTGTCTTGTCAGGTGAGAACTGCTGATTTAGCGGCAGACAAGGAAAGCTTTTTTGCATCGTATCGTGATCGGAGATAGACCTATGCGTAAAAGAGCGTGGGTAAGCCTGTCATGCATCATCATCACAGTAGCAAAGCCGAATATCCTTGATTCGAGGCTTCTGCACTACAGTTGGTGGAATCAACTGGGCGTAGTCTATTACGAGTCGCTGAAACCGACCGAAAACATTACGGGAGATATCTATCAGCTACAATTGATGCGTTTGAGCCGAGCATTGAAGTAAAACCGGACGCAATACGAGCAGAGACACAACAAAGTGATTTTGCAATATGACAAAGCCTCATATTGTAAAACGGGTGAAAACCTACTTGGAAACGCTTAAATGGGAAGTCCTACTACACCCGCCGTTTGATGCCACATCGCCTGGCTGAGCAGCACTTAAATTCTTTTGAAGATAACATAAAATGGGTCGGCTCGTGCTTAGCCTCAAAAGACATGTGGTTTTTCCGACGTGGGATTCAAATTCTGCCAGAAAGATCGGGAAAGTATTGGCTAGTGATGGGCAATGCTATTAGTGGCATATTCCGTAATGTTTTTTGTTAATAAAACATTACATTTCATGAAAAATCAGCGATAATTATTCACGGTCCCAGTACACACACACACACATTAAGTAATTCACGGAGTCTAGAACAAACCTCTACAGAATGCAGTATATTTTTGACTCATCAGCAGTGCGCGTCCACTACCGAGAATTGAAACCCGGACAGTTATGATATCAGGTAAGCTCCATCCACACTGTACCAACAGGCCTCGGTGATGAAGAAGTAACAAATTAGACTCGATATAGCGCCGCTAGATCATATATTTAACCTATACAGAGCGGCGATATTAACGGAACTGGAGATTTTGTCCGGATTAATTATATGAAAATGACAAAATATTGATAGTAGACACGAAAAGAAAACTACTGTTAAGAAAATGAAGACCGATTTTAGAATCCACATTTATTCCGGTGTTGGCTTACGGTCACATCACGTTCAAATACTGGTTCCCGTACGATCCACGAATTTAAGCAACGTAGATCCTGGTCAGTACCTAGATGGGTGACCGCTTAGGAATACCAAATTCTGTAAACTTGGATGTGCGAGGGTTTAATATATAATGGCTCGGAATTGTTAATCGGAGAGCTGAGTTTCAACTTCAGTTGGGCTCAGTATCTGTCTATATTTCTGATATGAGGTATGATGTACATAAATATGGCGACAAAGATGAGGACAGTAGTCCGAATAATATAAGTATGTCAGTTGGGCTCGTTATAATCACTTAGGCGCGAATAGCATTGGGAAAGTTTTGAATTTACGTCTTCTCCCTCCAACTGTGGGTTAATTCATTAAAACTCGTATCACGACAAAAACATTATTATCGAAAAAAATATAATTTACGTATAAATTATTTACATTTCGGCATAGACAAATAGACCAACAGATGTTGATAATCTGCTAAACCTAAAAATTTTGAATAAATGTATTTAAACAGTGTTTAAATCCGTCGAAATAGGGACCCTGAGAATCTATAAATTTCTACCATCGAGTTACAAGTTTATTTATAACTTTACGGTGAAAACTCTAAAAGTTTGACGACAAAAACTTTTTGAATGCAGTTCCCAAATCTTCTTTGCAATGGAATTGTCAAAAGAAAAAGAGATCATAGGAATATGGTGATATGCCAAATTCTTGTATCTCTAGTTGGTGTGTTTCTGTAGGGTCATTTGTAGGGTGCATTATCCTCAAGCATGATTGGACCTGCTCGATTGACAACTGACAATTTTATTGGTACAGTCTGATATTATCGATACCCATTATCTGATTCTTCGTTATAGGTTTTGTTTGACATGTGTTTTTAGATGTTAATTGTCAATACCAGATGGGCATCCTTTACCACCTTGATCTTCATGTCTCATATCCTTATTACGGAACTTGAGAAACCAGCGCTGTAATCCTCTGGTCACAGGTGGATCGTCACCCTATGCTTAATTAATTTTGGAAGTAGTCTGAGAAGAATTATGACCAAGAAGGAATTCCGGA
>OZ010591.1:78853339-78908339 GCA_963932145.1 Acanthosepion lycidas | reverse complement strand
TATGTGTCACAGATATTTCAGCTTTTCGATTCTAAGGAAATGTGTCTTTTTGTTTCCTTTTACTTTAAAGCGTCCTCGTTAATCATGTTTTTGTTATGAAATGAGGAATGCTGAATCATATTATAATATATAGTCTCCTGTACGTAAGTGAATAATGGATGATTATCTCATAGTTTAACAAATGCACGGTACTTATCGGAAAGAGCTCAATATCAGTGATAGAGCTAAGATATTTAGTTGGATTGATGTCAGTTTGTGATCCTGGATTTCACGCTATTTACGATCGTCAGACAAACAGATTAATTTTTAAATTTTGGATTAAAATAGGGTTGCGTATATCGGTGTGTTTATGGAAGTGGGAGGAAAAATTGTCGTCGGAACGCTGCTCATACTCACGCAAACATACATATATGCACGTACTCATTAACGTACGCGGACAGATAGACGTATACACACACACACATATATATATATGAATTATATATATATATATATATATATATATATATATATATATATATATATATATATATATATAAAACACACACACATATATATATACTTCATTATATCAGCATTCTGCTTTTTTTAATAATCTAACAGCTGTTATCTTTATCTCATCCTTTTTACGTCAAAAATCTTCCCTTTTTTAATGCGACTTGGTTTCAATGAAATCCTTAAGCGTAAGTTGCTCTTCGTTCTTTTGCTCATAAGTTTCGAATTAAAATAACAGTTACAACTTAATAAGCTGATTTTCGTACGGAGAGAAAACTACAAAAACTGCAACAGAATGTAGCGATGGAAAGCGAGAATAAAAGACTAAACATCAACTGCAAGAAGACAGAATGCATGATTGTTAGCAAAAGAATGAGCCCAATATACAAATTACAAATTTGACGAATCAAATTCAAACAAGTGCGTAAAGTTCGACACTAAAATATGAAGGCGCATTGGGATAGCGAAAGATGCATCCCAAAAGGTAAGCAATATATTAAGAAACATAAAATAATCATTAGAAACAAAGAAAAGGATACTGAAATGTCACATGTTATCTCTCCCGTTATGTGGCAGTGAATGCTGGACAATCGCATCGAAGATGAAGAAAAAGAAGGAAGGGAAATGTGGTTCTAATGAAGGATACTGAGGATACTATGGATCGAACATGTGAAAAACTACAATGTTTTCGAGAATTTG
The DNA here is from genome assembly GCA_963932145.1 of Acanthosepion lycidas. Taxonomy (NCBI): domain Eukaryota; kingdom Metazoa; phylum Mollusca; class Cephalopoda; order Sepiida; family Sepiidae; genus Acanthosepion; species Acanthosepion lycidas. The sequence continues at coordinate 78,907,145 of OZ010591.1, read as the reverse complement.
GAAGCAAAAAGGAAACGTACAGTTAACATTAGGAATAGACAGTTGTCTATGGAATCTATTGATGAAAGTGTACTTGGAAAATCTAATACTGCCAGCACAGTATTGAACGCAAATGGAACAGAGAAAAACAGCGCATAAACTACTTAATGAGCTTGAGTAAATATTAGGTTGGTGCAAAAATAATGACGTAATAATGTCGTTTTTTCACGTATTCTAATAATGATGTAATAATGTCGTTTTTTGACGGTAAGTCAAAAAACGACATTATTACGTCATTATTTTTGCACCAACCTAATATATGGCGGAACAAATATAAGAGAAACAACAAAAAGAAAAAAATTATGAAGAACTACGAAGAACAGGAAATTGTGGAGAGCTAAGATCGCCTACGTTCTGAAGAGACACGACACATAAGGAAGAGTGTCTTTTTACGAAAATTTGTGATAATTTAATAACTTTGCAATCAATATATAACTGTTTGCAATATATTAAACCTATCAGTAACCTGATGCTCACCTAATCAATAATCGGCATTCGATACCAGGTAATAAAAACATTTCCAATGCTGATTTTCAAGGAAGTTATGAAATTTGGTATTTACCATTACGGAGAATTACGAAACCTACATTTTCAAACACCATTTCTTACCAAGTTTTATTAGCTGTTTCTGTGTGACTCATAGCACATTCTTAAAATCTATTCGGTTTTCATTCTAGATAGTGGCTAATAAAACATTCGATAACCCCGTGGTACCAATATATTTACTGATATTAACGAGGCGTCTGTCTTCTGAAGTTAAAAATAATGATAAATGCGAAAGCACATATTCCAAACAATAACATTAAACTCTATTGTTATCAACTGAGGAAGGCAGTTGTTGCTTCTTTGTATTGTTTTTTCATATTTGGCAAAACTTGTGTTCCTTTCACAATTATATTATTCTTCAATATATGTCTTTCGTTCCTAACCGTGCAAGACCTTAACAATAGTTTTCAAAGGATAAGAGGAAAACAGTGATATTTACAAGAAAAACATACAATGCTGTAAAATGTTTCCGCCTCTATTGAACTATTCATCCTTAGCAGTGTTTTTATATTGTTTTTGACAGTCTGATTTCTTTCTTCTGAAATATAAATATTATAAGAATTTATAATAAGGGTAAAATTTCTATGATTGCGAAGCGATATTATATCTGCTTTAGATATTATTACCGAGTTTTCACTACAAAATAACTAACAGCTTTTAAATTCGACCAAAGATTAGCATTTCCTAATATGCACACACATATTTTACATAAATGAAACGCTTCGTAAATATATGAGTTGTACTGGTGAGAACATTTATTTTATTTTAATTTTTTAATTTTTTTTTTTTTTTTTGCATTTCTTTAAGACACGGGCTACTAGGGTTCTAAATATGTACAAATAGTTAACCGCCAAACTGGGGTCAAAACATTATGAAAGTGTAAAAATAAGTTTTAATACCAGCAATAAATTTGCTGAAGTAACATCCATGTAAACAAGGAGGAAGCTTATACTTAACACAATGAAGAGGCAGATGAAATTTCTGTGACACGTAATGAGAAAGGAGGGCCTGGAGAACTTGATACTCACAGGTCGAACAGAGGGAAAGAAAGATACCTCGCGAGCTTAAGCAAATAGATGACAGAACGTGGTCTGGGGGAGTTAGCAGAGGCACGAAACTTATTGAGAGCTACAAGGGATAGGGTGAAGTGGAGAGCCATGATAGTCTACTTCCTGAAAGGACACGGCACATAAAAATAAAGAAGAAAGAAAGAAGAAAGAATAAAAACTACTTTAATTCTGCAGACCAACCTCCAGCCGTTAGGTTACAACGTAGATAATTGAAAACATACGCCTTGTTGTAGGAATTATCAATAAAAGTTAATGTGTAGAGACACGGCGAGGGAATAAATGTGTTCTTAAACTCTAATAGAATGTATTGTTCGTTTTCTAATAAGAATGCTTCCGCTTTACCAATCAAAGTGGACGTTAATAAAGCAGGCGAATCATTTCTCAGCCTGAAGCGTAAAAGAACGTTTTGCAACGATGATGTAGACTGGCAAATATCATTTAATTTCGAAATACCTTTCATTTTTTTTTACCAAAGGAAATCGATTTAACCGACAAACTCCGACGAACCATTATCTGTAAGAAAAACACAATGGATAGTTGTCAACAAATGAGTCATCCCAGGAATTGACCTATGTAGTAATCACTTGAAAATCAACCAACTCTTCCTTTATGTACCAGAACGGGTTTTTCATGGCTCTCCACAACTTCCTATTCGTTGAAGCGCTGAGCAATATTCATGCTTTTTACGATCTTTCCTACTCCCTATCCTGACAGCCAATGACACAAGTTCTTAAGGTAGCTTACTCGCAGATTCCCCCTGCATATCTTGCATTCTATACATCCTGCGAGTGTCAGATTCTACAAGCCCTCTTTCCTCATTATGTGGCACAGATATTTCAGCTTTTTGATTCTAAGGAAATGTGTCTTTTTGTTCCCTTTTACTTTAAAGCGTCCTCGTTAATCATGTGTCCCGTTCATGGTTTTCTAAGCATTATGCAGAGTGACATTTTTTTACCTCATGTCTCATCTTCACCCGAAAGAAAATGGTTTGGCGTTCGCTGTGATATCGAAGCATTGATAATGCGCAAGAATCCCTTACAGTCTCTTTCTTTGTAAATTTTCCTGTTACTTAATATATATTATTTATTTTTTCGAAAGCATTTTTCGTTGTTCCCATACGCGTTTGGATTTGATGTCACCTTTTCCGTTGTCTGATATTACATAGATATTTAATTATCTGTACTTGCTTTATTTTTACACTTCCTATTCGTGCCTGTCTTTTTGCTACATTCTTTTTTTTCTGACAAATATAGAGGTTGATTGAAAAGTAACACCCTATTTTATATAAAATGGATTCTCCCGTCTAACTATAATTTTACAAGACGGGTGAGTTCACTACACATAAAATAGAGAGTTACATATCAATCACCCTGTATATTCTGTTTTCTTTCACTTGATGATAATGGTAATGATTATATTAGGCATTTTTTATAATCAATTCACCCCAAGCAAGAGATAATGCTGCTAAGACATAATGGGCTACTGGGAGTGAAAAAAAAGGAAAAAACTTTAGAAGGAACCGGAAGCTAAATCCTAAACAGGAAACAAATATTAGGTTGGTGCAAAAATAATGACGTAATAATGTCGTTTTTTGACGTATTTTTTAACGTCAAAAAACGACATTATTACGTCATTAGATTTGCACCAACCTAAGATAAACTTATATTCCTGTTCAAAAGATCGGAGAGGAAGTTGGACAGTAGGATGGGCGAACCTATCTACTCCCATTATTAGTGCTTTCTTCTCGTTTCTTTCTTTACTATCTACATAAATTGAACTATACGAGCAGTGTAGTAACAGAAGACGGAAAATGTTCTGGATATTCGAAGTCTCATAATAATAATAGCAAAAGTTGCCTTCCAAAAACAAAAAAAGTATTAAGAGATTAAATTTCCACTGGAAAGGAAAAATGCTGAACCTTATATTATATAGTCTCCTGTATATATGTGATACTGGATGATTATCTCATAGTTTGAGAAGATACATCAAGAAACAATGACGCGATTCTGGAGATAAAAAATAGGAATACTATGGATAGAAGCAACAAGGAATTATTTTATGAAAATAGGAACTACAAGGAAAAGGAAAAATGCTGAATCATATTATAATATATAGTCTCCTGTACGTAAGTGAATAATGGATGATTATCTCATAGTTTGAGAAGATACATCAAGTAACAATGACGCGATTCTGGAGATAAAAATTAAGAATACTATGGATAGAAGCAACAAGGAATTATTTTATGAAAATAGGAACTACAAGGAAAAGGAAAAATGCTGAATCATATTATAATATATAGTCTCCTGTACGTAAGTGAATAATGGATGATTATCTCATAGTTTGAGAAGATACATCAAGTAACAATGACGCGATTCTGGAGATAAAAATTAAGAATACTATGGATAGAAGCAACAAGGAATTATTTTATGAAAATAGGAACTACAAGGAAAAGGAAAAATGCTGAATCATATTATAATATATAGTCTCCTGTACGTAAGTGAATAATGGATGATTATCTCATAGTTTGAGAAGATACATCAAGTAACAATGACGCGATTCTGGAGATAAAAATTAAGAATACTATGGATAGAAGCAACAAGGAATTATTCTATGAAAATAGGAACTACAAGGAAAAGGAAAAATGCTGAATCATATTATAATATATAGTCTCCTGTACGTAAGTGAATAATGGATGATTATCTCATAGTTTGAGAAGATACATCAAGTAACAATGACGCGATTCTGGAGATAAAAATTAAGAATACTATGGATAGAAGCAACAAGGAATTATTTTATGAAAATAGGAACTACAAGGAAAAGGAAAAATGCTGAATCATATTATAATATATAGTCTCCTGTACGTAAGTGAATAACGGATGATTATCTCATAGTTTGAGAAGATACATCAAGTAACAATGACGCGATTCTGGAGATAAAAATTAAGAATACTATGGATAGAAGCAACAAGGAATTATTTTATGAAAATAGGAACTACAAGGAAAAGGAAAAATGCTGAATCATATTATAATATATAGTCTCCTGTACGTAAGTGAATAATGGATGATTATCTCATAGTTTGAGAAGATACATCAAGTAACAATGACGCGATTCTGGAGATAAAAATTAAGAATACTATGGATAGAAGCAACAAGGAATTATTTTATGAAAATAGGAACTACAAGGAAATGGATTCTAAAAATTAGAAAGAGACAATTGAAATTACATATATGATGAAGAAGGAGATGGCAGTCTGGACATATTGCAGGAAATAGGAACAGCGTGAAATAGCTAGAAACCTACTTAACGAGTTTGTGTGAATGGATGGTAGAACAAGGAAAAAGATAAAGTGGCAAACATTAGTTACAGCAACAAGGTGATAGAATTTATGACCAGACAACTGTCGCCCACGTCCTAAAAGACATGATGTCGGAAATAAAAAGAATACATATATTGAGATTACGTTATCTTTCGACAACAGAATCTAGTGGATCATCCAATATAATTTTCTGTAAGATGAAAATAAATAGCAGTTGGATGTTATCTATTCATCGTAAAAGGCATGACGTATTATAATATGATTCATTTATAAATCTAGCTTTCTTTCCTAGCATTCCTAGCCTGTTTCGGTGTCAGAAACTATCATGTACTTTTTTCTAATACACTCGGAAGATCCTAGCGTGTTTAAGCTAATTTCAAAAGCATTTATATATTTGTGCATAAATGTACTCAATCAATCATATGGTATAAGCTATTTTTATGCTCAGTCATATGTTATCAGCTTTTTTGTACTCAGTCATATGGTGTCAACTATTCTTGTACTCAATCATATGTTTTCAGTTTTTTTAATTCAATTATATTGTGTTAACTATTTTTGTACTCATAGGGTATAAAATATGTTTTAGCCAATCATATGTTATCAGCAATCTTTTGTACTCCAACGTTTGGTATCAACTATTTTGTATTCAGTTGGATCATTTGTACAGAATCACTATCACATATCAGCTATTTTTGTAATCAATTATATGTTATATTTATACTCACTTATGGTATCAGCTATTTGTATACACAAAAATATGACATCAGCTATTTTTTGTACTCAAAAATTTATAGTAGCAATTATTTTTTTTACTCAATCATTTGGTTCCAACTATTTTTGTACCCAATCATATGTTATTACATCTTTTTATTCAATCATATTGTATCAACTATTTTCCTCATTTTGTATTAGCTACTCATTTTTACAACGCAATTATATTGTGTCATCTACGTTGGGTGCTTTACATACCAGTTTTCTTAAATGTTAATTTTATATTTTTTTTGATTTTAACACCATCTCCATAACCCAGTCATTTGAAAAGTTATATTATATCGTCCATCGCTGTTCTTTGAAAGACCTCTTTTATGTATGTTTTCCTAGATGGAACAAGATCTGTACACTCAATAAAAACATGTTTTATACTTTGTACGGTTTGCCATGTAGGGCATATTGGTTGTTCTTCCCCTTTCAGCAAGTACAAGTGCTGGTTGATTGGTTGGCTGGTTGGTTGGGTTATATGGTATATCAACCACTGTGGGTCATTTAATGCCAAATTAATATATATATATATATATATATATATATACACGCATACATACACATCTACCCATACATATATTAAATATACAGTAATATTAAATATACAGTACTATTAAACATAACTGGCAACATTATTTTTTCCAAAAAACGTATAGCTGTCAACCTTATTGTTTCAAAAACGTATAGCTGGCAACATTATTTTTCCGAAAATATTATCTGAGGTCTTGTTGTTGGACGTAGTTTATCGTCATATCCAGGACGCGGATGTAGTTTATCGTCATACCCAGGACGCAAGTACAAGTGTGTAAATCTTGTGTGGCCAATACGCAAGAAGTCTAATATTACGTCTTGTTTTAGGGATTTTCTATATCTTGGCTTTTATTCTCCAAGTATTGGCTGAATTTGCAGCAATTTATTTGGAGTGCAGTTATTCCAACTTTGTTAGCATTTTTTGTTTTATAAACCTGTATATAGCGCTCTTTAGGTCTTGGAGTTCTTAATAGTGGATCATTTCATATTGGCGTAAAAAAATCGGTTCTTCCTCGTCTGTGATTGTTCTTTTCAAAGTTGGATCGGTTTTGTTGCTCTTGGTAGAAAATTAACGAGGGAAATGATCTACATTAAATCTGTGAAATCCTAAAGTTCCAACACCGTAGTGATCCACATATCCAAGTGTTTACAAAGGTATAACGACGTCTATATGCGATACGTTGAGAATCTCTGCGATGTCTCGTGTGACGGGGATTATTTTTAATCCCTGTTTGATTTGGTCCTCATTGGTCACTTCAATCCTTTCGGGACGTTCTCGGATTTCGGATTTCCATGTCGAAATTTCAATTTTGAATCCTGCGGACCTCTTACGATCACCATCTCCATAAAGGGAACAGTTATTCTTTATTTATGTTTGAACATCGTTTCACACTTTAGGGAAATCAAAAATATATCAAATGATGAAAATGGCTCTTATTTCTGTCTGTTTATACACATTTAAAACCAACATTGCACAGATGAATAGTAAAGAAAGAAGCGGTGAAATACAACCATTGTATATATATATATATATATATATATATATATATATATATATATATATATATATATATATATATATATATATATATATATATATATATATATATATATATATATATATATATATATATATATATATATATATAAAAATATAAAAAAATAAAAAAAAAAGTAATTCATCGAGTCTGAAAGAAACCTCAACAGAATGCACTGGACTCATCAGCAGTTCGCATCCACAACCGAGAATTGAAACCCTGACAGTCAGGTTATCAAGCAAAAACATCATACGAACTATTCCACCGGGCCTCGGTGACGAAGAGTTTGCAAATCAGACTCAATATAGTGCCGCTCGCTCACATATTCCGAGTTCTCTGTAACCATAGGTCTGTGCCCCCACTCTCTCTCTCTCTCTCTCTATCTATCTATATATATATATATATATATATATATATATATATATATAGAGAGAGAGAGAGAGAGAGAGAGAGAGAGAGAGAGAGAAAGAGAGAGAGAAAGAGAAAGAGAAATTGTGTATTTAGGCAGCAATCTTTCTTTCATGCAAGTTTCATTAAATATGACAGAAAAGGTGCTTTGATTAAGTTCCAAGTTCACGTGATCTTTTTTTTTTTTTTTTTTCCAGTATAAGGGAAGTAGCTGTTTTGCTTTTGCTCATACATGTATAATTTTTTCATAAGCATTGAAGGACCTTGTTGCTATACTTTGATTGTTATACTATGCTAAATGACTTTATTTCGGTCTTTAACTCTCTTATATAAAGGACTACAAGAATTTTTAATTTTTTACTTTTTATTGTTTTTATGTAATATAGATTAATTTTCAACTAATATCCGTCTAATCTGTTAGTGTGCGCATGAGTGTTCCTTTACTTGTTGATATATTGAGCTATGTTCTGCCAAATGAAATGTAAGTCTTTTTGTAAGCATCGTCGTAGAAAAGCCAACGTACGTATTGACATTTTTATCAGAGATACAATCTCCTAAAGGACATTTAAATTGATTTAAAATGTTTGCATTCTGCAAGATGCTAGATGGCGGAAAATAGTTGTTTTGAATAACTTGGGTGGTTGTATTAAATTTAGTACAATATATAATTAATTTTATTTTTTTACTTGAATCAGTTGGATATAGGTTAGTGTTTGTGAGATTTTAAAACTTTTTTCCTCCTGTTTTTAGTAGGAATTTGATAAAGATATAGTAACTTGATATGTTTAGAGTTATTTGATGATGTATTCATTTTTATTTATGTTATTATTTCTAAAAGCTTGTCTAATTTGTTCATGAACAATCTAATTAGGGAAGAATTTGATTTTGAACGGTTTATTAAGTTTCGTACAATAGCTATTTTTTTAATTCACTTTTATAGGTGAGAATACAACGAAAACTAATCGATATGATATGTTTAAATTATTTAACCAAAACTGTTTGAATAGATAGATAATTAGATAGATAGATAGATAGATAGATAGATAGATAGATAGATAGATAGATAGATAGATAGATACGTACGATTGATTGAGGAAAGGTTCTTCGCTCATTCGAAATCCTAATATACATCTTACTAATTGAGTGAATATCTGACATTTTCAGAAGAAAACTTTGGTTTGAGATCTTTTCTGCGTTTCCATGTACGAAATTTGTGGGATTTCAGAACGAGTTCACGAAGGAATGCCGATAAGTAATTAGAAAAATCAATGATTTCTTGGTTGGATAGAGTTTTTTTTTTCTGATTTATTTTGTCAGTAGTGAGATTGTAAAACTTTTCTTCATTTAACTGACATAAGCTACTACCAATAAACTGTATGCAGATTTCCAATTTTTACAATCAGAGCTTTGGTGTCTCCTTTTTATTTTTTTATCTTTTCCTTGCGTGATTCATTAATATTAATCTTTTCTTTTCTCGGATTTTACATTTTTACCTTCTTTTAAATTAAATATTTACACCAAATTTATCATTATTTATAAATATATTTTTTTCATTTTCCGTACTTCTTGCGTCATTATATTTCCTTCAATTGTTTTTTTCTTTCATTTCCGAATTTTTTACTCTTGCAATTTTTCTTGTTTTTGCTTTTCTCCCACCCTTTCTTTCTTTCTTTCTTTCTTTCTTTCTTTCTTTCTTTCTTTCTTTCTTTCTTCTTCTTTTACGTTTCTTCTTCTTCTTATAATAATAATAATAATAATAATAATAATTATTATTATTATTATTATTATTATTATTATTATTATTATTTTATGGCCGTTGTTTTTCTATTCTTTTTCATCTTTCTTTCCAATTTTTCTCAAATAGCTATTTTTTGTTTTATTATGTCTAATCCCTTCACGCTTTTCTTCACTCCCATTATTTCTGTTTTTTCTCTATCATCAGTTTCCTGTTAGTTTGCAATTGTACATGTGTTGGTGCTGTATTTCTTCTTGCGATAGATTCTTCTTCATCTTCTTCTTTTTCTTCTTCTTCTTCATCTTTTTCTCATTATTATTAATATTAACATTATTATTATTATTATTAGTAGTAGTAGTAGTAGTAGTAGTAGTAGTAGTATTAGTATTATTATAGAGTTTTCCTGATTTGCTGTTTCACATGTTACTTTACCAAGTCTATTGCATGAGACTTGACATAAAGGAAAATTTTTCTTGTAAATTTATTGAGTCTGTCACATGGAGAGATCTTTTCTGAATTAGCGAGTGTTGCTCTTGAGTACAATCTTTTGTATCTCAGATAATGATGAGTTACGTGGAATAATGCTAACCTATGTATCGCTATTTTTTCGATCATTCCTCGTGCTCCTGTTATCATTAGAATAATGGCTTTATTTCAAATCTACATTCTACAGCTATGATAATAATGATGATAATAATAATAATGCCCATTCCCTTTTATTCCTAATATTATTTCACTTAACTAATCACTTCATTTTTCTTTTTTCTCGTTTATCACCCTTTCTATTCTATCATCATCACCGCTTACTGAAACGTTTCATTCTAGTATTATTACTACTACCTTCTTCTTCTACTACTAATTCCCTCTTTTTTCTATTACTACTACTACTACTACTACTACTAACTTCTTCTTCTTCATTGTTCTCACCTTTTTTCTTCTTTTACTACTACTACTACTTCTCCAGCGCCTTCGTCTTCTTCTTCTCTTTCTTCCACTGCTATTAGGTTGGTGCAAAAATAATGACGTAATAATGTCGTTTTTTGACGTATTTTTAACGTCAAAAAACGACATTATTACGTCATTATTTTTGCACCAACCTAATAATACAATAAGCCCTCTCTTCTTCCTCTTTTCTTATACTACTACTACTACTACCTACTACTACTACTACTACTACTACTACCTACTACTAGTAGTAGTAGTACACCCATCTTCATTTTCTTCTTCTCAAAAGGTAGTACTTTTTTTTTGTTTTTCTTCATTTTTGACGTTTGACTAATTTTACTTACATTCTTGATTGTTTACCACAGTTAATCTTTCATAACAATCTCTTATACCTTATTTCTTATTCCCAGTCTTTTAATATGTAACTTAATTTTATGTTTATATATATATATATATATATATATATATATATATATATATATATATATATATATATATATATATAAGTAATATTTTCTTTATTTGGTCTCTTTACTTATATTTTCATTCTCATCGCGCTTTTGTCTTTTATTAAATATTCATTATTTCTTTCCCTGTTTTTTTATTCTTTCCTTCTCTCTCTTTCTCTCTCTCTCTCTCTCTCTCTCTCTCTCTCTCTCTCTCTCTGTTTTCGTCCAACCTTCTAAATTCATTTCCTACTTTAATTTTTTCATCTTTTTTTTAATCCTTTGCTTGATATCCTGACGCAGTGTATAACAATCTTCAACTTATTTTCGTGTTCCTTTTTCCTCTAAATTTATAATTTTAAAATGTCCATTCCACTTTTAGTTAAACTACTCGACCGCATCTTTGAACCTCATTCACCTGCCTTCCGTTTTTTTTCCCTAACAACTAAATTTAGGAAGTCCGCTGCGAAACGATACCTTATTAGTAACATTTTTCTTTTTCGATGAAGAGTAATTTATTCCTCAAGTGCAATTTAGTCGATTTCTGTTGAACATAAATATTCAGATATAAGCAGGTGCAGATATTGACTAAAATTGACGAGTTATTTATTTATTTTGTATTTTTTCTATCGTATTTATTTATAGCTAATCTATTTGATTTCTGATTTTCTGCAATATTGTCGATACTGACCTGGCACCTCGACATAAATCATTTTCCCACTGACGTAATGTAGATTTCCTGTGCCTTTTCTACTACTCTTTATGCGTTCCTTACGTTTGATCGTGGTATTATGATTAACATCTTCCATTTTGCGTCCTGGGTATCACGATAAACTACATCCGCGTCCTGGGTAAGACGATAAACTACGTTCAACAGCAAGGCCTCTGATAATACGTTTTTGAAAAAATAATGATGCCAGCTGTATGTTTTTGAAAAAAAATAATATCACCAGCTATACGTTTTTGAAAAAATAATATTACCAGCTATGCGGTTTTGAAAAAAAATAATATTACCAACTATGCGGTTTTGAAAAAACTAATATTACCAGCTATACATTTTTGAGAAAAAAATATTAACAGAAATAGATTTTTGACAAAACAAAAATATTAGCAGGAAAAAAAACGCCGTCAGCATTAAATGACCCATTGAGATTGATATGCCGTAAAACAAAACAAACCAAACAAATCTTCCATTTTATACTCATTTGGAACTTCGTATTTTATTTTTAGTCGTTCATTTATAATTAAAATCTATTTTAATTGTGTTCCAATTTTCTCTCCTCATTCGCTATTTACTAATGTGTCTTTAATTGTTTCCTGCTTCTCGCCAACGTTCACTTTTTGAGGAAGTTTTGGCCGAAAGGATCCCCTGAAGGTAAAACAAAGACTTCCCTTTATTTAAGTTTGTTTTTATATTTTTATAATATTATTTTTGACTTTCTTTCCTGTTTGGTAGCTCTACCTCTTGAATTTAACTATAAACTATTAGGTTTTTACATATATACGTTCGTTTTTGTTTTTGTTTTTTGGGGGATTTGGGTTTGTTTTTTTTTCTGATATTGAAGAATAATCTTTTGCAGCAGGCTTTTGCGTCTTTGTAACTCTGGCCATCTTGTCTAACGTTATTAAACTTTTCTTCTTTTTTTTAGTCTAGACACGCCTTGGAGATGGGATGTCAAATAGACTGAGAATGAGCATGTCCAACATCATCTCTTTACTTTTAATCAAGGTAACAAAATTGCTCGAGACACGTGTGCTGTGTATTGAGAGAATAGCAAAGAAACGGTTTTCTCGTTTCAGGGGCGGGGAGCTGGAACTAACAAACTCTTCGCGTTCTGACCGACCCGTTCAGTTTGATGAGAACCAATTTTACGCGCTGATTAAAAAAGAATCACTAGGAAATTGACTCAGAAAAGGAAAAGCTCTCATAGTTATTGACGCTCTTAATTTTCAGTGAACGGTTAAGTTTCAGAAAACCGGCACATAGCTGCCACACGCATTGACCGAGAGAACTCCAGCCCTCCAACTATGGTAGAGCGCTGAAGTTGGAGAGCTACATATGTAGCGACCATAGTTTATTCAATCGATACCTGGCTAGTCATGGATAGAAATAAAGATATCTTCACCGTATTATCATCGAGGAATAAAAATGGTGTCTTTACGCGAATATTGAGCAGAGAAGAGAATATATATTTTAAAAGATTCATCAGAATTAGTAATAAATAAATATAACTGACAAAAAACGAACACATTTATGTGACATCCTATCAAAGTAGCAGCTAATTCACCTCATTTTACTGTTGAAATTGCTAAAAGTAACCGCAGGTTCTATGTTAACAGTTTCTTCTTCCGTACTTATTACTTGTGGAACTAACTTCCGGATGTTTTATTCCTGTCAACTTATTTATGTCGCATGTTCCTTCAGAAGATTGGCGATCCACAATTTCCTATCATTCGTAGCTCTTAATATTTTTTTTCTTTTTGTTATTTATCCGAAAATTTCCGTCATACATTTACTCAGGCTCATTAAGTCTGTTATGAGCTATTAGGTTGGTGCAAAAATAATGGCGTAATAATGTCGTTTTTTGACGTTAAAAAATACGTCAAAAAACGACATTATTACGTCATTATTTTTGCACCAACCTAATAAATTTATCTGTACCGCTTGTCTTCAGTATACCCTGCGAGCATCGGATTTTCCAGACCCTCTTTCCTTACTTGGGCCCTAGAAATTTCACATTTCTCTTCGTGAGGCTAAGCATGTTTTACCTTTTGTTTCCGTCTTTCTCTAAAATTTCGTCTTTGCTCATATGTTCTTTTCATGTATCCTCAGCATCATTCTATAGAACCATATTTCTCTTGCTTCATGTCAATTCTTCATCTTTGAGAAGATTGTCCAGCTGGCATATAAGAGGCCAGATATCACGTAACAGTTCCTTTCGGATTTTCTATCGATTGTTTTCTTGATACTCTGCTTAGCTTTTAGAACGCATCTGTTCTATCCGAATGTGCCTTCGGATTTCAATGCCGCTTTTTCCGTCCACAATAAAACACTTTGCAGGTATTTAAATTGTTGTGTTTGTTTGATTTTGGTACAGTGTAACCCGGATATAAGAGACCCTGATATAAGAGAAACCCGGATATGAGAGAGATTTTATCTGGTCCCAAATTAGAGCCATACTTACCTAAACAAAATAGACCAAACCCAGATATGAGAGAAACCCGGATATAAGAGACTTCTTATCCGGTCCCGACAACTCTCTTATATCCGGGTTACACTGTATTTGCAACTTGCATTTTGGGTTCATCATTTTGCTAACAGCCATGCAATTCTGTCTTCTCGCTTTTCGTTAATACTTTCGATAAGAGTTTTGTTGTTTTATTTTTGTGCCTGCTATCAACACTGTGTCATCTGCATATTGGGGTCGCTAATAATGAATCCTGGTAAGATATCTAGTTTTCTCAGAATCTTCTCACAGCTTAGGTTGAATAAGCCTGATGAGAAGCTATATCCTTGTCATAACCCCCTTTCAATTTTTGCATATATGCTGAACTCATTTTAAATTCGTATGCAGGCAGTTTGCTGCTAGTATAGGTTCTTGATTATAAAAAATATCCTTTCCAAATATGTCGAGGTTGAGTCGAAGTTCCAATAGGTGTTTGTGGCATACTTTATCGAACACCTTTGCATACTTATTAAAACACAGGTACATGACCTTTTATTAAAACAAGGTTAAAGGTCATTCCTCATTTATATTATTTCTTATATATTTCTGAGCATAAATATCACATTCCTTGTCCCCGTGTCCTGTCAAAATTCTTTTCTTTTTATGTGCCGTGTCATTTCAGGTCGTAGGCGATCATGGCTCTCCACTTATCTCTATCCCTTGTGATTCTCAATAAGTTTCGTGCCTCTGCCAACTCCCCCAGACCACGTTCTGTCATCCAGGTATGTCATGCATTGCTTTCCCTTATCTCTCTTTCCCTCTATTCGACCTGTGAGTATCAGATTCTCCAGGCCCTCCTTTCTCATTACGTGTCCCAGAAATTTTATCTGCCTCTTCCTTATGTTAAGTATAAGCTTCCTCCTTGTTTGCATCCTGTCCAAGACCTCATCGTTGCTCATACGCTCGCTGCATGATATCCTTAGCATCCTTCTGTAAAACCACATCTCCGCTGCCTCGAGTGTATTCTTCATCTTTGAGGGTACCATCCAACACTCGCTGCTCTATAGGAGGGCAGATGTCAAGTAGCAGCTCAGTATTGTTTTCTTTGTCACCAAAAATCCTCTTGTCTGGCAGTACTCTGCCCATACTTGGCCATCACAATCCGTCTTCAGATCTCGAACTACGATTTTTAAAAATTTAAACGCACGGTCAAGCATCATCAATCGTCATATTTCCCCTTGGATTCTGTTCTTTTTATTGCACTTTAACGTTTTCTTAGTTCCTGAGTCTTACTATTAGGTTGGTGCAAAAATAAGTAATAATGTCGTTTTGGGACGTTACAAAATACGCCAAAAAACGACATTATTATGTCATTATTTTTTAACCAACCTAATAGCATTATCGACTTACTTGTGGTGAAATGGTTTTCAAAAAAAGATAAAAGTTGACAACCGTCTATATATTTGAATTTATGTGATTTCATTACTTATAAAATAAATTTACCCTGAAAGCGTAAAGCTTTTTAATGCATGCAGTTGAATACGCTTATATACACGTAGAAATGCTTACTCTACATTTCTGTCGACATAAAAAATCTATTTCAATAAAATGTGATCATAATGTCTTCATACGAGGCATTGAAAATACTGTGTTTTACAAATTACTTACGATTATTTTACGACCAGACTTGTTCGATATATCATCATTTATTACGGAATACTTCCGAAACAAGACTGGATAATTAAAAAGAAGATAAACAATTAAAACTCAAATGTCTATAAAGATACAATAATATTTTCAGACAATCGTTTTGATGTTAAACATAATATATTTTGTTTCGGTAACAGGTTTTCTTTTTCCAGTAAAAAAAAGCTTTCCTGATGACGCCAGATTATTAGCGAAATATATGCAGCGAAATGTGTCATATTTCTCCCTCCCTCCCCCTCTCTCTCTCTCACTCTCCATATATGTATATATATATATATATATATATATATATATATATATAGAGAGAGAGAGAGAGACAGAGACAGAGACAGAGAAATAGATAGATAGATAGATAGATAGATAGATAGATAGATAGATAGATAGATATTTTATGTGCTCAGTACTTTTTGGAAAGTTAGCTAACATATTCAGTTGTAAGGATATGAGTTTGTGATTCTGGGTTTTACGCTTTTGCGATCAGCTGACAAACTGTTTTATTTTTTAATTGGATCTATTCAACCATGTTTGATTAAGTTTGGTGGCGGGAGAGGGTAATTTACTCCTGTTTTTGGGGGGTGATACTCTCATATGCATAGACACACATACATACAGGTGTACGGATTTTGCTTCCTACAAACACATCCATATAAACAAACCGATGTTAGGCGAAAATGCATGCGTTCGGGCATACATACGAAGTTGTAATTCTATTTTGGTGTCGAGTACGTAGCTTTTATATACGTAGCGATGCTTTTTTCAACAAGGAGCGGCTAATGGGGGGAGGTGTCAACGCTTTCCAGATCTACCGCCATAAGCACAAACTCATATCCCTATAGCTCAATATATATATATATATATATATATATATATATATATATATATATATATATATATATATATATATATATAATAGACGCTTCTTATTTTAAATTGACACCCTTATATTCAAAGACATGTCATGTATAATCAGAATGATCTATTCTCGTGAAGTAAATAATGTTTTCTGTCCGAAATTCTCAAAAAAAAACAACTGTAGTAGACCGCAGCGGACTACGGCCGAAGCGTTGTGTCGTGAATATGGCAATAAAGATTAGGAAAACAGTCCAGAACAAAGTGTATATATATATATATATATATATATATATATATATATATATATATATATATATATATATATATATATATATATATATAATATGCACTGTACTTATTGGAAAGTGCTCAATATCAATGATAGAACTAACAAATTCGGTTGTGTGGATATGTGTTTGTGACTCTGGATTTCCCGCTTTTGTCATCATGAGACAAACTGGTTTATTTTTTTTAAAACTGGATCTATTTATGCTTGTTTGGTGATGGGAGGGGGAATTCCGTTTATGTTTGGGATGACACTCCCATACACACAGAAACATATATACAGGTGTACTCATTTTAGTTCACACAAATATATCTATAGAAACAATCCGAGGCTATATCCATGCGTTCGGACATACATACATACATACATACATACATACATACATACATACATACATACATATACAGTTGTAATTCTTTTCCGGTGTCAGACCTGTGAGTTTTATTATATGTAGCGATGTTCCTTTCAACAAGGAAAGGTTGGGGCTGTTCATGAAGGTTTTCCTCAAACTTACACTTCCTCACACACATACACACATGTAGACGCGCACATACACTCCTATTCGACTGGGTCTTTCACCACCACTCTAGTTAAGCTAGGTTCTGTTTGTGGGCATGGTGATGATGATGTTTGTTCTTTTCAACGCTGTCTGCTTATGTATTATTGGCGATTGTGATTATGCTGATAGTGATATTAATTGATTATGCTGACTGTGATATTAATTATTATTAATATGTTAATAATAGTTATTGATGTGTTAACGGTAAATTTAGCCTTAATAAACTGAAAGGAAATTATAATGACAAAAAAGGGACAATAATGACAAGCGTATTATGATAATAATCGTGGTAACAATAACAACGGCAACAACAACAACAGCAATAATAATAATAATAATAATAATAACGACGACAATAGTAAAAACAATGACAGTGTTATAAAGCAGTACTAATGTTAGTGATTATATATATATATATATATATATATATATATATATATATATATATATATATATATTCTCTGTTTTACATTTATTACCTCGGTTTCTCTATTGTCTCCCGTCATGCGTTCTTTTCTCTTTTTTCTCTCTTTTCTTTTTATTTGTCAGCCTCTCTCGTTATCTCTGACGCTCTCACTTCTCTTTGAAAACGATGAAGCCTGATAGATTCGGCGCATCGTATGAAGTAATCGATTTTCTTTAAGTCTTTCTCCGTCACTTCGACAAAAGACTCTTGCGACGAACGACCTCCAACAAGGTGATCTTCAGAAAAACCCGACTGCAAAAATAGAACATTCAAACACTGTTTGATGAATATAAATGGCTGGTTTTCACTCGTTGTTTATCTGGGAAAGAGAGCCGTGAATATCTTAATGGCAACTGAAGGAGCCTTGTCTGCAACCATTCCTATTCCCATCATCCTTTTTCTGTGACATCAACACCCCAACCGTTTCACCTTTCCACTTTTAAAAATTAAGCACTTGATTTATGGCACACTATCGACTATATGATTGCAGGCAATTCTTTGCGAAAACAAAGGACGCTTACCGAATAAAACCGTTGTTTTTCTTTATTTAAGTAAAGGAAACCTAACAAAGCAAAGCAGAAAGGGAATATTAACTATTACCTGGGAAAATGCTCCCCAGTAAAATAGACAGCACAATATGTAATTTAAATAATGGGGACGTAAAATCAAGTAATTACAGACTATTAACTATTTGAGTAATCCAATAATAGACAATGGAAAATCTAACACAGAAAACCAAAGTAGCATATCAATTCTAGAAAGTAAGCAAAGTATGAAGAAAAAGCACAATATGGTTAAAAATAAAAGAAAAGTTATGTAATATCTACTCACCTATATAGCAAGGAATGGTGAACATTCTCACAGATGGGGAAGCGACTTAAAGCAGCAGAGACATAGTTCTCCCAGCGAATGTAAAGAATACCATAGACGGATCATGTAACGAATGAGGAAGTAATAAAAATGGAATTACAAGGAAACTGATATCTGTCACAAGTGCAGTTGAAATTCCTGGCACACAAAATTTGGAAAGAGGACTTGGAGAATTTATTATTCACAGAACATACTGAAGTCCGTGTGAAGGGATAATAGATCAGGGACAAAAATGAATGTTTTTGTCGTTCTTTTATAATGATTCGGAGTAGAGTGTTACAGAATAGAAGGCACAGATGTGTGGGGGAAGATAACCGTTAAAACTAGACTTCAATATGTTAAGGTTGTAGTGATCCGGGACGCATCCTCTTTGGTGTCGATTTCCCAAAGCAATGCTTCATAAGGAAGAAGCTGCTCGAGTGGGACATACGCAGCACTGATAGAATAGAAATGTGATATTAAAGTGAAAAAAGTTACTTGGAGAGTTAAGATTGCCCACCTCCTTAAAGGACGCAGTGTAAAACTGAAAAAGGGTGTGTTTTCTTCTGTGTCAAATTACGTGTTGACAATAATAATATCTCTCTTGACTGGCAGGCAAAATTAAAAATAGTTAAAGTGATGAATAAAGGAGAGCCTCTTGAAAAGAAAAGCAATATTATCTAGCTATCTGTATGTTAATTTTCTAAGTGTAGCTTAAAGATAGCACGAAGTCGTAAGCGTGGAGTATCCAGTGAGAATGGAAGAATAGATACGACCCAGTCGTAATTTATCTAGAAAGACAAGCTTGCTAACAATTACATCACTTCAGAGTGCTAAATTGACTATCTGTATGTATCAATTGCGAATTTATTTAGTTGATAAAGTATTATATTTATTTGAGAGCAGCTTAACCATGAAAAGTATATGACGGTAAATGTTAATTACTAATATTATTATGAAGAGGATATTATAGATGGTTAATTTAAAGGTGAGGGGAGTAATGGGTAGCGGCTTGGATTGAGGAATCGGAGAGCCGAGTTCGAATTCAAGTTGAATCCATTACATTCACTTATAAAACGTATGAATCCTCTTCTCCCCGCAGCTATGGGTAAGTAGCAGGACAGACTGGGTTTTATAGCTTTGGATGGCAACTGGTCTACCGCAGAAAGAAATGGTAACCTTTCAGTTTCCATTTATAAAATCTTTCTATTAAAACAATTTTTTAGGAAAATAGATTTCTGATTGATGTGGCGGGGGTTATTGTATGCTAATAAATAAATATTTCTCTTTGTCTATTGCCGGTTGTGTTCGCTAGCGTACATATATGGTAATTAAGTACAAGAATGTGAATTATATGAAATGACATTTTCTTTATAAACAAGGCATATTTATTTTCTTCATAGGTCAGTTTGTAATATTATTCCCAACATTGTGAATATTACAGTCAACTAGAACTACCTCTGGCAATTTGAAGTTAAATCTGTATTTAATTTTTTTGATGAATCTTAATTCTTACGTTAACAGCTGAATTCGCTCATAGGGATTTCTACGTAAAAAAAAACATTCGTAGAAATCCCCCCGTCGCGTTGATATATATATATATCAGTTTAACAACTTTAACAAAATGTTGCAATAACAATCCTGAATATGAATGCCTGTCGTTATTTTAATAAGTTAAGTCGTACAAATGAAAAAAATTGAAACTGACTTTTTTTTTTCCATTTCACTCAACAGACGTTAAATATTTCTGTCTTTCCTTTTTTTCTTTCTTTCTTACTGTCTTTCTTTCATTTTCTCATTGAAACCAAGTAGCGTCTCTAATATGTCTTTCGCGCCTTTGCATACGATCAAAACGGAATCGTCCGTTATTCCTGAGTTATTGGCAGGGAGTAACAGTCGTGCTAACTAAGGGAGCAACAAGCAGAATCATAAGATAATGCTTGTAAATGCAATCAATAGGTGATCTCACAAAATGCCTTTGGCTTATTAAATTTTTATCTTTCTGTCAATCACCATCTTTCATTGTATCGCCTAAAAGGATTAGCATGAAATTATTTTCCCCAGTGATTTCTTCTATACATTTGATAAATATCATTTAAAACTTACAACAGGTTGTATATTGAAGAAATTTATCATGATTTTTATTACTGCTTACAGTCATTGATCCAAACTGCCCATGTCCCACTGAAAGAAAATACTATCACATGTAGACGTAAAAGTCAACTGAACCAAAGTAGTTCAATTCAATTTTAAGTTACTATATTTACTCACATTCTAAATTACAAACCTGATCTTGCATTTATGAATTTATACAGTTCTCTCTCTCTCTCTCTCTCTCTGTGTGTGTGTTTGTGTGTATAGATATGTATTTCTGTATTGTGTTAAAGTTATTCGGCTTGTGTGATGGTTATCAACGCACAAAATGGGAACAGCTTTTCAAGTTCAAATTCTGCTAGAGTCGCTGTCTAAATTTCTAGAATGAACAGTAATAATTATTTGCATTCGGACTAATACCCCCATCTCTATTGTTTTCCTCTCAACGTTTCGGTCGTTTCCCAATTACGTCTTCTTCAGGTGCTTGTCGATCAAATTATTTTTTTTAATTAATCTCTTGTTCTCATTCCATTATTCCTGTCTAGGTACATAACGCCTTGATCTTTTTAATACTGATCAGTTAGCTGTTGCCACGTTTCCAATGAGAAGTTAGATGAATAGTTGGTCTTAAAGTCAAATGCCGGGTTTATGATCAGTTGAAATACAGCTTTCTTAAAGGTCACAAAATACAATCATAGTAGATGGTTGCTGAGTTAGTTGCGTGATACGAATGCAAGAGAAGATAGAAGGAAGTGGCGATTATGAGGAATAGGGGGATAAATACTGACAGACATGTGACATGAAAATGTTAAGACTTTAGAGATCAGATTAGGCTGAATCCACACGACCCTTGGTTCCACAGAATAGTTTTTTTCAGAAAAAATCTAAGTGAACCTTCCTCCTCAAAAATGGAATGCAAATGAAATTTGTGTGATTCGACTCCGTGAACCTAGCTTGATGAGTCCGCCCTTTAGATCACTGAACTGGTGGAAATTTGATGAGATGGAAATGGTGGAAATGTTTAGATGAGATCAACATGTTAAACATTTTCCATGGAAATATCGATAGAGAATTGATAGTCTTGCAACTTTGCGTCTGTACCAAAGATGCCATAGAGTGGAATATACGTCCTTCACCGCAAGACCGTGTAAATGATTTTGAACTCTAATAATTGAATGCAATTAACCCATTACGGGCCATGAGCCCCATTTAGGGATCTGTTAAAATTAAACTCACTACATGTTATTCCTTGTATTTACATTGAATTGCTTACATACATTGCATTTGCAGAGTTATATTTTCCAACACTTGCCTTTGAAGTTTTTATTATTAGCCGTAAGACAATTTTTGTTGTAATTTTACATTTCACGAGTAGATAAATAATGACTATTTTGAAAACGATTTTTTTTTTAATTGTTTCTAATCAATATTATTTTTTGATGTTGTATGCACATATATATTTGATGTTCAAGTTTCTGAAAAAAAAAGAAAATGGTAACTACTGAAATTAAACATAAGGAATAAATAAACTCCTAAGACACCTGTCTGGGCCAAAAAATTTGGCAATTAATGGGTTAATGTATCTCTTTGATTGTTTATTTTCAATAACCTCAGATGTAAAAGTTTAAATACGAAGTAAATCCTAGTTGAGAAATCAAATTGAAATTGGGCAAGCCATAAAACTCAACAGAAGGAAAGTGAACCGAAACTCTAAGAACAATGACATTGAATTTAAATTTTGCATGATTTTTTTTATTGATTCTTTTTCTACGGCTTATCAACCCTTTGTGGGTTATTTACAGCCTGCAAATGACTTCGGATTTTTTTTAAAAATAATAATGATTTAATAATACAATTACTAATTAACTCATACAGGCGTGGAGAAGAAGTGGTATCATATATTTCCCAAGTGTATTTGTACATAAGTGAATATAACGAACCTGACCGTAATTGAAACTCGGTTCTCCGATTAACAATTCCGACTTATTATCAATTACACCACCCGCACATGCAAGCTTACATCACCTAATGTTCCCAAGCAGTCATCTAACTAGGTAGTGACCAAGCTCAATTTTGGTTATATATATATATATATATATATATATATATATTACAATGAACAATTCATACCAAAAAGTAAATTAGTAAAGTTAGTGATATATAATGGCGAAATCCCTTCGCTAACAAAAATTAAAAATGCATTAATCTACCAATGACTCGATGAATGCCTTGATACTTGTTTTGTTTTTTATTATAAGCTGTATAAGGTCTTTCTTAAGTACTTTCGACTGTACATTCAGTCATCTTCAGGCATGGAAATTAATTTGTTTTTGCTAAAATTCAAGTAGCATCCGAGACAAAAAATATAATGCGAACCGAATATATATATATATATATATATATATATATATATATATATATATATATATAGTAAATATTTTATTGATAACGGATACAAACTTGTGGATAATGCAGCCGCAACGCTAAGGTTGATTTTTTTATTTTTATTTAAGTGAGTGCGTTTTTTTAATAATATGGCAATTTGAACATTTTTTGTTGTAGGAGTTTATCAGTCAATGTGTCATGAACTAAATATTTCAATAGTGTATTGTCTTAGTTGCTATCCCGAAAATTTGCACGTCGGATCAGTATATATATATATATATATATATATATATATATATATATATATATATATATATATATATATATATATCCGTAAGTATCTTTTAAATGGATCCAGCGATTCTGTCTTTTCCCTGAGATTCGTGTGGTGACAACAACTTTGCGGATAACTCCATCGCCCTTGGGGTTACGAGAGATATATTCAAAATGCCCAATCGCATTAATGAATAAATCTCAATGACCAATCAATCTTTTTTTCAAAACTCTTTCTACGCCTGCGGCCTGAGTGCGCAACTCGCACGGTTGAAGAATTTCAGTCACTGTATTGCACCCACACAAGAGATTTAGGCTTGCTGGAAAGGAAGATTTTATTGAGGCGACATCTCTAGCCTGTATAATCCAGTTTGATTTATCTATCTTACTTCTTATCAATGCAAATGTAATTTCAAATTTTTCGAATTTGTATTAAAGGATGGTATGTTTTGTTATGATAAACTTGTAAATACATTTTGGAGAAATGCTAAAGTCTCACCACATTGGGAAGTGATGTTGCAGCTTTACTATCAAATATTTTTTTTTTATTTTTAGGTAAGAAACTTTCTAGTCCTCTATCCAAATTATTTTGAATTTGTCCTATGAGATTTCATTCATCTAAACTTTTTTCCAAACAAGGATATAAAGCCAATTTTGTACTACTATGTATTCCATCTCAGCATATAATATGGGAAATACACTCACTACATTACCAATAAAATTTCCCGACTTTTTTAAAAGAAAACTGGCTTTTATTTAATAATATTCGCGTTATGTAATTGTTTTCTTACAGCCATAATAGCCGCTAATTTATCAATATCTTTGAGAAAAAGTATTTCGGAAAATTAAGCGAAACAAAAAATATAAAGCGGTTCTGTGTTTGAGCAAGTCGAATATACTTCTAAAAAAATCAATCTTCTCTTTATTTTTGTCTTGATTTTAGAAACTAAGCAACACTATTGGTAATTTGCCACTCGCCATATATGACGTATTATTGAAGGATTATATTTAGTAACGGTTACTAAAGAAACGATGGCGTTTCTCAGCAGGTAAACAAAATAGAAAAATTCGGCAAAAGAGAAAATCTCCCACTGTTTACACTAACTTCAATGGCGCTGTCGTCTGCGTCGTTTAAATTCTTTTTCAGAGGGCCAACTGATTCACTTTCTTCTCTAAGATTTCAATATAACTACGCCTATTTAGTCAAACGTTGTTGCAGTTGATTTTTCGTGTTAACTGAGAAAACTTGAGCATGCTTTCTCTTTCATAATATCTTCATTTCTAATTCTATATTTCCCCATCATTCTGTCTATCATATTTGCACTATGGTCTGCCAGAAGGGCATATTTGACGGCTTCTTATTATTTAATAATTTTAATTATTTCCTTCCTTCTTCCATCTTTCTTCTTGCAATTCACATGAATCTAGGTCGATATTAGAATCTGAAGATATGACAGGCAACAAACGTGTGCTAACCAATTGGTTGATAATTTAAGCTAAATTGCAAAACATATCTCACTTTTTTCAACTCGGAAAGTAGTCTTAATTTCGTTACCTTGAAAGAAAGAAAAGGGTGAAAAAGAGCAAATACTAACGTAGGAACGTAGAAATGGGGTGGGGGGAATAAGAAAGAAAGAAGGTGGAAAAGAAAGCATAAGAAGGAAAGGTGGAAGAAGTTAAAAAAAGAAACAATAAAAAGAAAAGGTAGAAAAGATGAAAGGGGGGGAATAAAAGGAAATAAGATAGAATAGGTGAAAAGAAGGGTAGAAAAAACGAAAAGAAGAAAATAGGGAGGAAAGAAGATGAAAAAAGATTAAATAAGAATGAATGAATGTACAAAAGATGAAATTGAAAAAAAATAAGGAAAAAATAGAAAGGGGAAAATAAAGAGGAAAGAACGTAGGAAAGATGACAAAAAGAAAATAAGGAGAAAAGGAAATAGAAATAAAGGAAGAATTTAGAAATTGTGCAAAAGAGAAAAAAGAAAGAAATTGTAAAAGAGAAGGCAAAACAAAAAGACAAGGAGAATGAACGTAGGAAATTGGGAAAATTATCCAAAGAATATGACTGAAACGAGAGAAAATATAATTGAATGAAAAATTAAAAAAAAAAAACAAAAAAAAAACAGAGGTCGTGGAAAACAAATAAGAATGATCCGAGTAAAAGAGAACAAAAAGAGAGAAAGAACAGAAAAAAAAAGCGAGATAACATAAACGGTTATTTATACTATTTACATTATTCGGACCGTTATTCTCATCTTCATTGCCATAATTACAACGTTTCGGTCGTTGTACGCACCGGCCTTCTTCAGGTGATTGGGATTTCGACTCGAACCCTTTATTTCGTCCACCGGGGTAGATTGTTCTAGTCCCACGGATCCCTCAGTTGTATCCCTTTAACTTAACTCTCCAAGTCTCGGTTTACTACTTTTGTGGCCCGGTATTGAAGTTAAAGCTCTTTGGGTCAAGTCACTGGATCTAACCAACTTCTTTATCCACTCGGCCATGAAGAAGGTTGGAGCGTACAACGGCTGGAACGTTGTGAATATTGCAATGAAGATGAGGATAGCGACCTGAATAATGTAAATAGTGTAAATAATTATGATACCTCATTTCTGAGATATAAACAGATATTAACAAAAACAATGTTTAAAAAAGAGAAATAAAATTATACAGAAGGTAAAGGAAGCAAAAATAACGGTCAGTCTAAATACAAAATCCGAAGACGCATTGAAATTGCCAAAAACGAATTCCAAAAGCTGAGCAGAATATTACAAGACAGGAAGATTTCTTTGGCAACAAAAAAAAAAGTTGCTACGTCTGTCCTCCTTTACGACAGCGAATGTTGTACGTTTTCCTCAAAAATGATGAAGAGACTCGAGGCAGTGGAGGTATGGTTCTACAGAAGGATGCTAAGGATATTATGGAGCGAGAGTGTGAGCAACGATGAGGCCTTGGGGAGCATGCAAACAATGAGGAAGCTTAACATCAGAAAAAAGCAGCTGAAAATTCTAGGACACGTAATGAGAAAGGAGGGCTTGGAGAACCTGATACTCACAGGTCGAATAGAAGGAAAGAGAGACATGAGAAAGCAAGGCATGACATAGCAGCCGGGCTTAAACAAGTGGATGACAGAAAAGGGCCTGTGGGAAGTAGCAAAGTTACAAAACTTATTGACAGCTACATGGTATAGGGAGAAGTGGAGAGCCATGATCACCTACGTCCTGACGGGACACGGCACATAAAAGGAATAAGAGTGACAAGTGAAAAAGAAACGAAAAAAGTGACAAAAATAAATAGTAACACAAATAAACCTTCTCTTGATGCCCGAGAGACCTTCATGTTTCTACCGACTCTGTTAGATGGTGATCAAGCCCAAGGGATAATTTTTTTCTCTAAAGTCACGCATCTCTTTCCTATGAACACGATTGGCACAATAGTTCCTTTCTAATACTCTTTACTCTACTGCCATACTAAGATAAGCTGAGAAAACATTCATCTGCTGTAATGGTTAACAAATACGGATGAGTAGTTAGTTCGATACTCACTGGGTGGTCCAATATGTGAGGCCTTGTGCCACATTTAATTTATGCTTAGTACATCCCTAAGATCTGAGAATTGTAATATAGTAAGAATTCTACGTAGTAGCTTTAGTGCTGAAAAACGTTTATTTAATTCTGATGCATGGTTACAAGCGAAAGGGATGATGGGATGTGCATATATAATTATCACAATAATAATTAGAAAATACAATAATGAAGAAAGGTAATAGAAGGGACAAAAATGAGTAAACGACTTTTCGTGAATGGATGGCAAAAAGAGATTAAATAAGAAGGTAAAAGGTTATATATAACAACGGATATAGGACACAGTGGAGAGAAATGATCGCCCATATTCTGAAAAGTCATAGCTTATAAATAAGATGAAAACAAGGAAAGTGAAATATAGAAATAAAAAAATAATGACAAAAAAACAACGAAGAAGGATATAATTTGAGGCACAAATTGCTGTAAATTTCCATGTAATGCCTTAGGATTTTATAGACAAATTTTCCCCAGTCAGGTAGTTCCACCCATGTTGAAAGATTATTTCTTTCTTCTTGAAGCTTGTGAGCAACTCTGAGAGGATAGTACCACAGAAACGCTACGAATAGTAATGCAGTTTAGGTTTTAGTGGGAACTAGATGGAGTTCAAATTTACTTCCTAAGACTAGCAGCCAACCTACCAACCAAGACTGCAAAACAATATCTGCCTTGCCGGAAGGAGAATTAGTAGATTCAAGATGTTCTCAAAATAAACTGCGAAATAAACAGACATTGTTTTAAATGGATTCACTAACTCTGCTCTTCTATTCAATTTCCGGTACTGTGTGGAAAACGGATATCAGTGTAGAAAGTGGAATCGACTAGAGAAGTTCAAATTCCGAGCTAGTCTCTTGCGTTCCCTTTCATAAAAATACCTCGAGAATGCCATGAATCCGTATTTTTTCTCTGCACCTCATAGATAAATAGAGGGTAAACGGTCCGTCTAGACTTGGATAGCAAGCACTCTAAAAAGAAAAAAAAATGGTAATCTGAATTATAAACTGCGGAGATGTTAACGGGAAATGATATTTCACATACAATGTATAAAAGGAAGATGTGAAGAGACATGATCGCCTAAATGCATGGTGATAAAAATAAATTAATATGTACGCAGGACGTAATAGCAGAGTAACGGTTTTTGAAACGAAAAGTAGAAATGGCCAATCATGATAAAGCCTTCTTTGTTGCGCTCAGTTTGGAAATAATGCCTTCGAAATAGGCAGAAAGCTATTCTCCCCCCAGTTAGGGATTAAACAGTGAGAAGTTTTTGTGTAATAACCAGACTGGGAGAGGGACAATTCTTAATTCAAAGCGTTTAGAATACAAAAGAAAAAAATACTATATTTCCTAAGGTAATAGATGATAAAGAAAAGGAACCTGTGCAGAGTCATCATCGATCCGGTTGTGAAGTCATATGACATTTTTCAGTAAAAATTGTCACCACTCTTTATTCCTGCCCAAGAATATCCTTTTGTCGCATTAAGGTAAATATTTTAAATATCAAGTAGATATGTCACCTTTTTTTCAGAATCATAAGTGGCAGTAATTGAGTTATCGACTAGACCGATACCTATTCTCACCTTGTTGCACCTTTCGTCAATCATGGTCTCGAGCATCTAATCAATTTTTATTGCTAACTTCAGGTTGCACTCGGAAATCTCCAGTTAAAAAAGAAGAGAAAAATATAAATAACTTTAGAATTGACGCTGCCGAATTTTTCATCTCTTTCTCTATTACACTGAAAAATATAATCCTGCAACAAGCAAGACTTTTGCCATGAACGATTTGCTAGCAAGTTAGTCTCACTAAACTTTTGCTTGTGATTTTAAGTTTCACTGGACACTCCCTCCCGCCGTTAATGTGGCTATATGCCAGATTTATATTCATTTTAAATAACTACGCGAGACCTTTACAACTGGGGTCAGCTATACCAGATAAATAAGGGGGAATAATCCTTATTTCCTTTCTATTAGGTTGGTGCAAAAATAATATCGTTTTTTGACGTATTTTTTAACGTTAAAAACCGATATTCTTTTTGCACCCACCTAATATTACATCGGTAAGGAGTAAGTTCAATTCGGATAGCTTCTTACGAAGGATTTATGCATTGTGGAACACTACCCCAGGCAGTATATTTTCGTAAGCATTACAATCTTGACCTTTTCAAGTCAACAGTTATCTTTTCTCCATAGCAGCACGAATTCCTTGTCCTTTCTTATGCACATAAAACACTACACAGTGGCACTTGAGTGGCTGTCGGGCCTTGTATTGGGTGAACATTAGTATAAAAATTTACTGTGCCAGAATGAGATATGAGCTATTGGCAAATTTGACTCTCACGTCACTTATGAAGAGCATTCTCAAACAACGTGTAACCTATCACCGGAATTGTTTGTAAATGGATGACAAAGTCTAGACAACGTGTCAGAGTAAAGGGTCAAATGTTGCTTAGTGATTAATGGCACGAAGCGAAACGGAAAGCCAGGAGAACCCACAAAGTGAAAGGACACAGCGCGTCTCAGAAGAATTATTATTCTATATTTTACTGAGTACGACCTTACTGTTTTCTACACTTGTATTGTTTGTCGCCTTTCTGAGCTATAAGCAGTTTCGCTTTCTGACACATAAAAATAAGATGGAATCTGTAATGGCGGAGTTTAGAAGGGAATGTAAAGAATGAAAAATAAAATATTTACCTATTCGAGTTGAAGATCAACCTTTATCGGTCGTACATAGTCTCATAATTCCCTGCTCTCTCCCTGTACGCATTTACAATTTCCCCACCTTTGAGTGACAAATAGCAACAAAAAATATCGCTAAATTAAACGAATAGGAAATCAGCTGAAAATACAAAGGGATAATATGCCACATGTGATAATTTGTTTCTCTAATAATTTCTTTTTTTATATATATTTAGTAATGTTTACTCTGATAGCAAAAATGGGTTTGCCATCATCATCATCATCATTCCCATGACCTGATCTGTTCTCACCGCATAACTGGGTTGGAGGCCGAAGACGCATTCATTGATGCGTAACGATGAACAAACGGCTATTGATTCCATTAGGGGAACACACCGCTCACACTTTTTTTTTTTTTTTTTAAATTCAGACCAGGAAGCTATCCGCCCAGCGATGCTGTGTCATCGCCATACTGATTTCCTATATATATATATATATATATATATATATGTGTGTGTGTGTGTGTGTGTGTGTGTGTGTGTGTGTGTGTGTGTGTGTGTGTGTGTGTGTGTGTGTGTGTGTGTGTGGACCCCAGTCTACCAAATTGTACTACATGATCCTTGATCCTATAATTATGTTCATCTACACTTTGGCATGTTTTGTTTTTAATCACCAGAAAAGCCTGATATGTCAACTGGTTTAGTCGCCGATGACCTGAACATGCGGTAGATAGCACTGGGTTACATTATACCTGCAGCGATCGTAAGCTGGCATAAACATTACTTTTGTAATTGTTTATTGCTGTTGAAGTTTTAAAAAAAATATTATGCCCAGTCCCCAGGATATCCCCCCCACAAGAGTGTACTTCACCTTCGGGAGGGGTCTGGATTTATCACCTGGCATATGGAGCAAGGGCAAGTACCGAGAGGGCTTCAGCAATTTTTCCACGGTATTGCTGTTAAACTCACTTCAAACTTCGACCTTGTTTCACATTCGGTAGCGACATGGGTAAAATAATTACTTTTGTAATGTGTTATATTGTACTGGAAGTTTACTTTATATTGTGCGTGTTTAAATACACTCAAAATTTTGTTCCTGAAGCGGACGTCTAATATTACCAGGCGTCTCTTAGGACGTTACATTCGCTAATTACCTACAAAATATTTCAGCATTGATGCTTTTATGAATATTATATCCGAACATCCTTAACCAGTTAACAGAATATTAACATCCCTGTGTTATTTTTCCTGTTATTCCATGATGTGTGCTTATTGCTCAGAGTTATTGTAAACGATAAGAAGTAAAAGGTCGTCGTAATACAATTATCTTTAGAAAACTTGTGTCATTTATGAAAAGAAGAACTGGTTCTTCTGTGTAAAAAAACAGGACAATGAAAAGTAGCGAAAAGAAGCAGAACTAACTTTAGTATGAATAAATACACAAAGCCTAAAGAAAGTTTGAAAAAGAAGAGAAATATATATATATATATATATATATATATATATATATATAGATAGATAGATAGATAGATAGATAGATAACAGTAAAAAACAACAAAATTAAACGAATCGACAAAAGGAGAGAAAAAAAAGAAAATGATGAGAAAAAGTACAGAAGATATTAGAAATTGAAACGGCTTAAAATATAATTAACAACACATATACATTTTGTGTTTGCTTAATTTAACAACAAATCAACCCTTATTGGATTATTTACAGTCGAATATAAGTCTTTGAGGACAATAAACTTAATGATATTTTTTGTTCATGGTATTCTCACAATCCTTCCGTTGAACTACATCTCTGTTTTCTCAAATCCCCTCTACATTTGAGATAATATTTTTCCAGGATTCCCGCCATATAAAAAGATTGGCATAACATAGTTTTTCGCTATTCTTTTCTTTGTTTCTAATGTAAATTTTCCTGTTTTTATTACTTCGCTTAGCTTTCGAAAGGCATATTTCGCTATTTCAGTGTACCTTTGAAAATCTGTCACACATTTAACGTTCGTCTTTTATAATACTTCCCAAGTACAGTATTTACATTATGCGGACCATTGTCCTCATCTTTGTCGCCATATTTGTCACAACGTTTCGGCCGTTGTACGCTCCGGCCTTCTTCAGGTGGTTGGAATTTCGAACTGAACCCTTTATTTCGATCCCTGGGGTAGACTGTTCTAGTTCCACGTGCCATGTTTGATGGATGTCAGTTATCAGTTCTCTCCTGCTAATTTTCCCTCCGAAAGTTCTCCACTGCCTTAACCGGGTATTGAACTCACACTCTTTGGGTTTGTCACTGGATCATAAAACAACTTATTGTAACATAACGAGCTGGATTTGCGAGTAAAAACAGATTTTTGTAATATTCGCTAGCTTCCCTTTTCAGAGTCACAGAGAAGGCATGTATCATATTTCATCACATTGTTAGCACATACTTTTTGAATTTTTTATGAAATTCACCTCAAGCATAGGTGGTAAAGAATTTCAAAATATCGTGAACAATAGTAGAGTAATCAGGAAGGCAGTAGATAACGATTGACATTGCATTTAAATTTTTGAAGATAAAAGTTAGTCGGAAAGCAACTTTTATTTATATTTTTACGATTTCTCACTGGCCGATTTTATGTTTTTGTTCTAAGTTTTTCGGTAAATATCTGTACCTACGGTCAAATATATTCGGTCAACACAACACAGTGATAATATGGAAGAAATCTCATGGAAATTGAATAAAACGATTTTCTAGAAAAGAATCTAATAGAAATAGAGACATAACGAAAAGCTCCTAATATACTTAAACCTTAAAGTCTATAATAAATGTTTAATGAAAATGCAAGATAGATGTGCATAATCGGGTTATTAAAAATATTGCAGGAAAAAGACCGGGTAAATATCAAGGAAAGTTGGAATAATTGTGTGTTTGCTCAAAGAAACAGAAATAATTGTATATGTTTCAGAGAGGAGATGAAGATAAGAGATATCATAGAAATGCTGTAACTAAAAAAATGGAGGTGAATGGCATTCCTAGCAAGAATATATGATAGCAAAGAGAGTAAAATATTTGCTGAATAAGGTTTAATAAGTACAAATTAAGTAGAGGGAAATCAGGGAAAAGATGGGGAGAAGATAGCTGGTAAGACAAAGCAGAGTATAGTCGCTAAATTCATGGAAGGATGTTTGAAAGGCTTTTGTTCAGAAATATATATAAGGTTAATGGTCAGAGTTGAATCAGCCAAGGAAACAGTAGTATTAAAAAGTGCTCAATACACGTATGACAAAACTAGAGTAAAAATAACATGTAGAACTTTTAACTTTAAAAATCAGGAGATTATTTGAATCCGCTACCTTACGGTATCCTCTGGCGAATTTTATTAAATGACCACCTAAACCTTTTTTTTTTGACTTTTTTAAAAAATAAATAAACAACGCCATATTATTATTTTCAATAATAAATAAACAAGTGCACAAGCGTTGGGTGTAACAGAAGGGAGGAGGAGGATGTGAAGAAGAAGAAGAAAAGCAAGTGCATTGCAAATGTATTAGTGGGAGGTGGGTAAATTTCTTTTTCTATCCGGCCTCATATGCACTTAAGTAAAATTTTCTGATTTGTAAGCAAGGACTTGACTTCGGATTTCTGGTTTAAAAGGTTTTTGCGATCTGGAAATGTCATAATCGCTAATTGTTCAATTATGACATCCATCCTAACTATTAGGTTGGTGCAAAAATAATGACGCAATAATGTCGTTTTTTGACGTTAAAAAATACGTCAAAAACGACATTATTACGTCATTATTTTTGCACCAACCTAATATTTTTATCGCTATTTTTTTATATAAATCTTTTCATTTTTTTATGAAAGAGTCTTCATTTTCGTTCGCTGGTCACGGAATATTTCAAACAATGTTCATATGAATGTTAGTTTGGTAATAATTACAAGTGGAACTTCATTTCCTTTGTTGAAGATCCATATTTTCCCTTATACACAACTGGAGATAAATAATAAAGAAAAACCGTGGAAGATGATAAATGTTCTTTATTTTATGCATATCAAATTCTCAGACATCGTTATATCCCTGATGTAACATCGTCTGACAATTTATGTTCGGCTGGAAATGACAATTTTCAAGCCCTCCGCATCCATAAATTTTACGCTTTTTATACAATTAAAAAATTCACAGCAACAATGGAATTTTCCTGAAGTCCTATCTTCTTGCTCAGTCAATACGTTGGTAAAAGCTAATAAATTATTCTCGTTTTCATAACACTAGCGTATTATAAAGAATAATTCAGTTTTTATGTGCCCAAAATAGATTGTCGAATTGCCACGTCTTAAAAAAAATCAAGCAGATTATCACCTGCATTTTATACGCTTATTTTACACAATTCGATCGGTTCCTAGTTCTCTAACCAATAATACTTTCAATTTTTTTCAGTCTGTTCGCACTAAAATTCAGTATTCAGAAGCCTATGGGAAGTAATCTTTTTCTGTGGTTGTACGTCTTGATCCAGGACACCTATAGTGCATGGTATCCGGTTAAAAACAAAAACCGTATGTAGATGATAATAATAATAATATTAGGTTGGTGCAAAAATAATGACGTAATAATGTCGTTTTTTGACGTTAAAAATACGTCAAAAAACGACATTATTACGTCATTATTTTTGCACCAACCTAATAATAATAATAATAATAATAGGCAAAATGACTGGCGTACCAAACTCTCGAAGTCCATCCTTTTAATACAATTATTTCTGTTTAACTCAAAATAATAATAATAATAATAATAATAATAACTCTTTGCCAAAGACGACAATGAGTTGACAGGCCAAAGACGACAATGATTTGAGAGGCCTCCGCAATATTGTAAAATACTTCAGTGACGAAATAGGTATGGACTTCAGATTAGATAAATGTGCAAAAGTAACATTCAAGAAAGGTAGAATTACAGAAACACCTTTAATAGATTTAGATTTTGTGACAAAGATTAGGGAACTGGAGCATGATGAAGCTTATAAGCACCTAGGAATTAGCGAAGGAGATGGCATACAACACCCCCAAATGAAGGAAAAAATAAGAAAAGAGTACTACAGGCGTGTACGTCTCGTACTAAATACTGAGCTAAACTCAAAACAAGAATATCGGCCATAAACACATTGGCTGTCCCTGTGGTGCAATACAGCTTTAATGTCCTTAACTGGACCATAGCTGAAATTAAGCGAATGGACGCCAAAACGAGAAAGCTTCTCTCTTGCTATCGCATGCATCATCCCAAAGCTGATGTTGATCATCTGTATGTGCCCAGATCCGAAGGAGGCAGAGGATTAGTTCGACTAGAACTTTCCTACAAAACTACAACAATTGGCCTCCAAAGATACTTGGAAACTACAGAAGACTGGATGATGGTATGCGTCAAGGAACATGAAAGTAGTAAGCGTCTTTACTCCGTAATAAAAGAAGCCAACAAATTCAAAATGGAGTTTCAAATGGGCGTAGAGATGCAACTACAGCACAATACACCGGCTGAAACTGCAAAATACTTAAAAAAAGACAGCAAAGACAAATGCAACCGACCAGATACAGAAGCGATGGCAAGATAAACCGCTTCATGGCCAATACCCTGCCCGTAGCAAACAAGCTGACGTAGACAAAACTCGTACCCATCAGTGGCTACGTACTACGTAGCCACTGATGGGTTGAAAGCTGAAACTGAAGGTTTTATCCTTACTGCACAGGACCAATGCTTGCTAATTAGGAATTATCAAGCACATATACTAAAATATTGTGTCAGCCCAAAATGCAGATTCTGTGATAAATATCTAGAAACGATTGATCATCTTGTATCAGGTTGCACGATATTGGCACCCACCGAATATAAAACCCGGCATGACAGAGTAGGCCAATATCTGCACTGGAAAGTCTGCAAGTTCTACGGGAAGGAAACTAAAACAAAATGGTATGAACACCACACAGACCCGGTTACGGAGCTAAGACCTGTTACAATTCTATGGGACTACACAATACACACTGACAGAACAATCAAAGCCAACTGCACAGATATTGTTATTAAAGACCACAAACAAAAACGGTGCCTCCTTATTGATATGGCAGTCCCTGCTGACTGCAATGTATCTTTGAAGATATTCAAAAAGCTGACAAAATACAAGGACCTAGAAATCTCGAAAATGTGGCATATGGGAACATCAACAATCCCTGTTGTAGTTTGAGCCCTAGGACTGGTTGGAAAAGATTGCAGTAGACTAATTGAAAGGATTCCTGGAAGTCCATGCCTCAAGGAGATACAAAAATTTGTTCTGACAAGTACAACCCACACTTTACCAAGGGCTTTATCTATGTAATTTTTTTTTTTTTGTTGTTTTGTCAGTGGAGAGTATCATGATGCCATTTCTAACCTTAGGTCCCTGGGCGGGACCCAGAAAGAAATGTGTAAACGCCAGAAATCAAAGAAAATAATAATAATAATAATAATAATAATAATAATAATAATAATAATCGAAAATGTGGCATATGGGAACATCAACAATCCCTGTTGTAGTTGGAGCCCTAGGACTGGTTGGAAAAGATTGCAGTAGACTAATTGCAGGGATTCCTGGAAGCCCATGCCTCAAGGAGATACAAAAAATTGTTCTGACAAGTACAGCCCACACTTTACGAAGGGCTCTATCTATGTAACTTTTTTTTTTTTTTTTTTTTTTTTTTTGTCAGTGAAAAGTGTCATGATGCCATTTCTAACCTTAGGTCCCTGGGTGGGACCCGGAAAGAAATGTGTAAACGCCAGAAAGCAAAGAAAATAAAAATAATAATAATAATAATAATAATAATAATAATAAAAGGAACACAACAACATATTGGAATCATCCCTGGAAATTCCAGCAAAAGAGAAATACAAAAAATTGCCTTGATTATTATTGTCCACACATTAAGAAGTACTTTCTCCATGTGACACTAGTGATGTTATAGGTGTTTGAAAAACAAATCCGGAAATCTAGCCATAACAACACACTGCTACCTGTCTTAGGTCTTCCCGCAGACTTGGTAGGTCGTGTGACCATAGCAGGATTCGAAATATAACGCAGATGATGATAATAATCATAAACAAATTGATTTACGTAATCCTTACAATATTTTTCAACCGTTAAGAAAAGGGTTCGATTTAAGAAAAGAAAAAAAATTGTTTGTCAATGTTAAACAAAATTTCAACAGAATATCTGACTTCGTTATATATTTTTTTTTTAATTTCTCATGCATTAAATTATATAAATCTGCAAAATGTTACAATTCTTTGTACAAACATTGCTTGTCTTGTAATGAAAGTAACGTCTGTGCTGGTAATGAATGCATCAAAACAGATGAAACGCCGCAAGCGTGAATGGCTTTCAACTGAAACAGGCTTAATA
The DNA here is from genome assembly GCA_963932145.1 of Acanthosepion lycidas. Classification (NCBI taxonomy): domain Eukaryota; kingdom Metazoa; phylum Mollusca; class Cephalopoda; order Sepiida; family Sepiidae; genus Acanthosepion; species Acanthosepion lycidas. The sequence continues at coordinate 78,870,000 of OZ010591.1, read as the reverse complement.
CGATGGTGATCTTGTCCATCTTGGAATTTTCCATTAGCTCATTAGCTACAACTATCAGTAGTATTTATACTACTACTACTACTACTACTACTACTACTAATAATAATAATAATAATAATAATAATGATAAGAAGAAGAAGAAGAAGAAGAAGAAGAAGAAGAAGATGAAGAAGAATTGACAAGTTCAAGAAACACGCCGAACTACGAAATAACAGGGGGATGTTCACGCCAATATTCCCCAGTTATCACTGTGTTTATACCACCAAATTTAAAGTTCTGCTTTCAGAAAATCGCAAACACAGTATTCAGAAGCCTGTGAGAAGTGATCCTTTTTCTGTGGTCGTACCTCTTGTTCCAGGACACCTATAGTGCATGGTATCTGGTTGAAAGCAAAAACTCTGAGGAAGATAATAATAATAATAATAATAATAATAATAATAATAATAATAATAATAATAATAAGCAAAATGATTGAGGTAATTTCCAGTATTTTTCAATACTCAGAGAAGAGCGCGATATAAGAAAGGAAAAAGTAAACACATGACATAGTGTTTGACAATGTTCAAAAATATTTTGACAGTATATTTGTTTTCTTCAATAATTTTTTTTCTTCAAATAAAAAAATCTACAAAAAATGACAAGCCTTTGTACAAGCGTCGCATGTCTTGTCAAAATCCTTTGCACTGATAATCAACGTGTCAAAACGAATGAAACGCAGTCAGCGTGAATGGTATGCACCTGAAACGTGTGTAATATGGCGGTGATCTTGTTCATCTTAGAATTTTTCGTTAGCTGATTAGTTACTAAGAAGAATTAAACAAACAGCTTAGTATAAATCTTATGGAATTCTCCTGACATTCTTTTCATTCTCCCTAGGAGGGAAGTTAATAGTTTGTATACATAACTATTCTCATGCGAATTGAGGGTCAAAAGATCGCCAGATTCTGAATGATTTTTCGGAATGTGCATCTTAAGATGTTTGTCTAAATTACAGTCATATGTAATAAAATTTTCCACAAGCTCCGTTCATGCCATAGGGTTGTGTCTGACAACATGTCCGTGGCCATTGAAGGTTTTTATTTAATTTTTCCGTTGTGCAACCTACATAAATCAAGTCATCTTTGGTACATTAAATGGGACCATTAAATTGCCACCTTCTGAAGATATCTTGATGTTCCTCTTTGAAACTGTGATAGAATTAACTTGACTCATGATGTTACAAATAATAATAATAATAATGTTCTCACAAATACCGTTCACGCCTTACAAACGGCCTTATCTATGTAAAATAAGTGTGGTTTTTTGTTATGAAAATGCTCAGGGCAGAATATGATGGTGATATTTCTGACCCTAGGTTGCTGATTGTGACCCAGAAAGAGCTGAGTATAAACAAGATATGAAAGGAAGTGATATATAATAATAATAATAATAATAATAATAATAATAATAATAATAATAATAATAACCAGAGATTATCTGAACAAACTGAGTTACCCGAGCTCGTATTATTGCTAACTGGAAAGTTATGGGCTGCATTTTTTAGAAACCTATCAACATAGAAAAAACATTTGGGTGTGAGGAACATGCATGATATAACAATAGTGGACTGGGTGATAGGATGAGTATATTTCGTTTCGTATATTTGTAATTCAGTGTAACATGTTCTTAGCTTTCAATCATTATTATTATTATTATTATTATTTTCATTATCATTATTTGTTAGTTATGTTATCTGATTTGTATCCTGTAAAACCGGATCTAACCTAAGGTCTTTAGCCCTTATAGGATAATTGTCATTTAAAGGATAGCACTTTTCTCAGTATATGTAATGTTCCTAGTAATACGATCATCTAGGCAATTTGTATATTGATGTTATCTGTGATACTCTTAGAAAAATTGCCCATTCCTTTTTTTCATGAGATCCAGAACCCTGATTAATAATGATAAAGTCTCTGTCTTCATTCCCCACAATCTTCATGTCTTGTATTTAGACAATTTCTCGATAATTTTCATGGGGGCGTTTCTCTCGGATGGTACTGCTATGTCAAGAGGCATGCACTTCCTGAATTTCTTGTCTTTTATGATAATATCAGGTCTGTTGGCTTTTATTTCCCTGTCAGTTTGAATTGGCCTTTCCTAGAGGATAGTTGCATCGTTATTTTGGGTAAATGTGTCTGGTTGGTGGTCATACCATCTCTCAGTGGTTTCGATTTTGTGCTTCTTGCATATCTTCCAATACACATATGTCGCTACATTGTTATGTCCGTGGGTATATTCATTTTTTGCCACATCCTGAGGTAATATGGTCGACATTTTCATCATATTTTCCGCAGATCATGCATTTCGAGTTAATTCCATCATTGATTATGAGACAGTGATATGATCTGGTTGCAAGGCTTTGGTCCTGAGCTACAATAAGTAGGCCTCCTGTCTCAATGTTCAGAACGGTGCTCCTCAGCCACTGATGCGTTTTCTGTTGCTCAACATCCGCTTTCTTTGCTCTTTTTATGCATATTCCACGCAACGCGTTATCCTCCCAGTTTTTTGGGTTTTTTTTTAACTTCATTTGGCCAAGATGTTTTGCTTTGTGTTTTAATCGTTTTTTATCGTTCGTTTCGTTATTTGTTTGTAGGGCTTCGAGTATATTTAGCTATTTCTTGAAGAGTACAGCTTCTTTGTTGATGGAGTGGAGTTGGTGTTTTGTTATTTGTAGGAGAGGTGTTGAATACATTTCGTGTACCCTTTTCTGTCTTGTTGTCATGATGAGTATATTGGGCTTATATCCTAGCGAAAAATTGTTGGTATGCTGCTCTCTTAGTCAATAATAATAATAATAATAATAATAATAATAATAATAATAATAATAATAATAATAGCAACAACAACAATAATTTTACTATGTAATACTCTCTATATTTTTGTCTGCAATATCTTTAAACTTTTCCTGTTATAGAGTTATCTCCCTGGCAAATGTGATTTACATAATATCATTATCTCTCTTGTACAGGCAATATATTTGTATAAGCGTACATATCAAGACCTTACAGTGATAGAAAAACTTAGCAAAATGAGCTAGCATGTGAAATCTAGTGATGATGATGATGATGATGATGATGATGATGATGATGATGCATGTTAAATAAATGAGATAAAGAGAATCAAATAGAATTGCCTCTTGCTATGATATTATTGTGAGACCGTAACATACCTACAACATGGACTCTTCCAGGACTATATAAAGTATGCGACATAACACTCTAGGAGAGAAGAAGAAGAGGAGGAGAGAGAGTATTCTAATACCGTAGTATCAGCCGCGTACGACTACCAATATTGGACACTAGCACATAGTAAGCTCCACTTACACTATCTCTGTAACCTTTTGTTTAATATAGCTTTCTTACCTCTAATCCGTGTTCCGTGTTTTACTTCCGTGGTCCCGACATTGGGCCCACATCAGATATAAAGGAGCCTAGTGTGAGGGGGATAAAATAGATTTTCTTAATTAAAAATATTTATTCACTAGAATGCATGTCATAAGTTTTTTTTGTTTTTTTTTTTCTATAGAATAAAAGGATGTAAAAAAAAAGGTGAGAATTTTACATCCTGATATTTGTTTGCCTTTTTTTTGTCGTCTGAGTGTCAAATTCGCTAAACCTTCCATCCTCATCATGTATCCAAGAAATGTCACCAGCCTCTTTCTGATTCTGATTATAAAAGTTCTTTTATTTAGCATTTTTACTTAAGAAAAGAAAAGAAAAACACAGATAAAAAATCAAATGCGCGTACTCATTAAAATTAACGTTAATAAAATTAATATCGGATTAAAATAAAGAAAGGGGATGGATTTTTTATTTATTAATCAAACAAATTTTTATTAATGTCTTATTAAAGGAAAATATGCGCTCTCCAATTCCTTCCGCATAATTTCCTTTAATAAGATTCAGGCCGGTAGACGAAAATAAATAAATATACTGATTAATAAATAAACGGTGCGTATACTCAAATACGGGTATCCACTAAAAAAGATCAAAGCCTGATACAAAAAAAAAACAAAAAAAAACTTGAAGATTTTTCATATTCTAAATGTTTATGTTCTTATTAAGTGGAAAGACCAAAGTATTTTTGAATACTTTTTTTACATATTTAAACCTTCCTGCACGTCCGAAATTTTAGTTAAAAATCTTGTTTCATTTTGAGTCAGCAAAATTGCCATAGAATCAGTCATTTCATCCATTTTTGACAACTTTTTAAACAAAAGTGACATTCTCCACTTAAAAATCTTGTAAAATTCAATTATACTTTATTGAAAAATTATTTTTAAGTTTACTTAATGTAATTGGAAACAAACATTACTTAATTTTTTTAGCAGAAACATTTAGTTGAAAAGAAGAGGGGCATGCTGATTGGTTTTGAAGGTGTGAATTGACGTTAAATCAGGGCAATCTATCGGACGGAAGTATTTTCGAATTTTGATTGAAGAAACTTGTTTAACTATAAAGTATTTAAAAAATTAACACATTTTGTATTTAAAATAGGAAAAAAATAATTCATATATTTATTTCATCGGAAAAATATTTTGGCTTCACACAATAGTGTCCTTAATATATATTATTCATAGAAGGCATTAAAAGTTTTGTTTTTTAATGAAATAATGTCTTAGTTTTATTGGGGTTTGTATTTTACAATTCAGAGCTGAATTTTGAGTGATATCGGGTCGAAATTTACTAAAAAAATCTTCTTTTAACTAATATAATCACAAAATTACAAAGGAGTTGAATTTTCGAGTTTTCATAAAATTTAGCAAGGAAGGGTGGTAACAGATGTAAAAAATATTTTTAACTTGACTTTCTAGAAACAAACATTTCTAAAATGATTTCATTTGTGAATAAAATTATTCTGAAAGTTTCACTAAAATTCCACAATTATTTGATATTTGCAAGAATTTCCAAATTAATGTTTTTCAATTGAAAAAAGAATAATATTAAGTGACGAGTGACGGAAAAAATAACAAGATTTTTAAACAACATTCTAGAAAGGATTAAAATGTGTTTTTTTTTAACTAATTAAAAAATTCTTTAGTCATTCCTCTTAATAATAACGTTAAATATTTTGACGATAAAACTTAGTTTTTATTAAGTTTGGGGACTATCTAATCACGCTATGCTGTTTTTTCGGCGAATTATTGAAGATACCTAGTAGCCTCTAAAAATAACGTGTAAGTAATATATATATATATATATATATATATATATATATATATATATATATATATATATATATATATATATATATATTATTGTTCAATAATAAAGAAATGAATATATAGAGAATCATGTCATTAATATACTTCGTTATTACAGGCGAAAAAATGTCAAAGAAAACTTTAATTCCAGTCGATTTCGCTACATTCACGTACGGGCAAATATCTCCACCCAGCTATGACTAAATAACACGTCAGACGGGTCCTATAAATTGGGTGGCAACCTGTCTACGAGTAGGACAACTCGAAATTCAAAACCTGACGATTATCGTTTGGGAAACTTGTGGCAGGGTGTTTACCAATTCTCTGCATTCGAATTTTCCAAAACGTGTGGTTGGTTATGTACAAGCATTCACCACTATAATCATATATAAGAGTAGTCTGGCTATTGACTTCTAATAAGTTAGCACCTTGAGACTCATACTTCTAAATCCACATACACACACACACACGTGTGTGTGTGTGTGCGCGTGCGTGCGTGTGTGTGTGCGCGCGCGTGCGTGTGTGCACATATATATACACACACACACATACACACACACAGGGCTCAGATTGAGGGATCGAAGAGACGATTTCGAATTCCAGTCGAATCAGTTACATTCACTTACGTCCTAATACCCTTGGGAAAGTTAATAATCCTTTTCTTCTCCCTCCAACTATGGGTAAATAGCAGATAAATAGCAGGACAGTCTAGGTTCTATAGCCTTGGATGGCAACTGGTCTAGGAGAAAGACTACTCTTAATTCAAAACCTGCGGATAGTCGTTTGGGGAATTTGTGGTACGTAGTGCATCAGTTCTCTGTGTTCGGCCCTTCAGAAAATGTGGTTAGTTCAGCAAACAGCCTTCAACAATATAATCAAATCATGTGCTGTATTTCCTAGGAACTGAGCTGATTCAACCTCATACGTCGAATACGACGGGAAAGTCCACCATATTTACGCGCGCTCACACACACACACATATGTATTATAGAAAATGAAGCTGTAGCGAGCCTTGATACTTGCATTCCAGCGATATGATGTCAGCAAAAAATATTAAATATGATATTCATAACAGTGATTGATTCGTTTTTTCTACGGTTTATCAACAATTTGCAGGTTATTTAAACCCAGAAAATATTTTTAGAATTTAATAATTTTGAGGCGGGGAGATAATAATAAATCCGTGATACATGTTGTACTAATTAACCCATAGTTGCGGGAAAATAAGTTGATTTGTACCTTTCCAAAGGGTATCTGCACGTAACGAAATATAACAAACCCAACGGAAATTGGAACACAAATAAAAGTACGAGCTATTATCCATTATCACTCGCACATCCAAGCTTACATCAATTGGTAATCCTAAGCCGTCAAGTATCTAGGTACTCACTAGGTTTGATGTTGCTTGACTTCCGTGATCATACAGGAGCCGGTGACTCAATGTGATGCGGCCGTAAGCCCAGAGTAGTGGTGATAATACTAACTTAGATCCTTGTAATATAAAGGATGTACTATAACACAAATGAAACAATAAATGATTAAATGAAAAATTTGCTGCCTCTCTCTCTCATTTGGTGTATCATTAACGATTTTTTCAAAAAATAGATATTGAATATTGATGACAATCGTAACATATAAATTGCTTAATGTCCAATTTTATTGCTATGACATCGATTACTTTATTGTACATCGATATTTGATCAGCAGGGAGGAATTGAATTAAAATTTTTATACAACTCCGCTGCATCAATGAAGCTCTCTAACGTTGAACGGGAAAAAAATTAAGCATTTTGTAATTACCAACGAATGTGTTGATTGGCTGAGTAAAATAGAATCGTGGTTCCCAGCTAGGAGTAATTGTAAAAGTGTTTGTGATATGTTTGACAAAATTATTTGATCAACAATTTAATTTTGAAAACGTATGACGTGCAACTCGAATCTCTTTACAGTAATGTAAGATAGTGTTTATTATTTCAAGAATGTTATGTAGATAAAACCAAATACGTCAAAATAAAAATAACTACGCCTCTTTTCTCGTTTATTTCTCCTGTAAGTTTTTCCTCATATTTTTTGTTGTTTTTTTTTGTTTTTTTTCTGGCATTGCTTTACAAGTGCCGTCTGGAATAGTCATGCCGGTAGAATTTTTCTAGTAATCAGTGTGCAGGTTCAAATAAAGGTTCCACCGGTATTTTTATCAAATAAATGTGCCAGTTCGGTTCATAGTGGCAGGAAATATTTTTTAGATAATTATCCCGTATGAAATAAGCAACGTTTCGAGGGAGAATTGAAATTAATGCGTTTTCTACAGCTTATCAACATTTAGGTAATTGAAAGAAATAGTTTCATATATTTTTTTATTTTTTATTTCAAAAGTTATAATAATGTATACACCGTATTTGAAAGAGATGCCTCATGTTTATTAAACAGTGTCTATTACAGTGTTGATTACGCAAGTTCGATCCCTGCCAGAAGAGCCGGCTCTAGGATTGACGGCAGCCTGGGCAATTTAAACTTTAATGCTCTAACAAGTATATTATTTTTTTAATTTAAAAACTGAAAATGTAGAATAATGTGTGTATTAAAATACACAACTTAAAAAAATCGCAATGACACATTTATTATCCTACGTAAAACATTTTTTTAATCTTTAGATCTGCAAATCTTTCCATGGAACTTTCTACGACTATATTCTTTAAAAGATCATTTACTGTTCTCAAAATAACTAAATCAATTTAATTTGTCTTGAGTCAGGACATACCGCAAGTATTATCCTAAATACATAGCAGTACATCTAGCCCGCCTGACTCAAGAAGCAACACATTTTTCTTTAATTTGTTTTCTCGAAAGCGCAGACAGTTTAATGAATTAAAACGGGACAAATACGGAATTAAATACTTTTGCTCATAGACAGGTGTTAGTGTTTCTGTTTGTATGAGAGACACAAAGGAAAAAGACAATAAGACAAGGTGAAATATTCAGGTGTATCCAGCGCACTCTCAAACGTCTGCAATGAATTTCATTATACCCACTGGCAACAGAACTCAATCTCTGACAATCAAGACTCCTTCGATTGCTAATATTTTAGAACTGGTCTCTTGAATCTGAAGGAAAATGATTGTTCTCATCAGTATAGACATATCGATGTCTTAAGGTAATATGATCGCGTTGTGTTTATTTTCATAATAGACTGTTGCGTTTGTTTTACTTTCCAAACTAAATGGCTCAGGGCCTATTTAATATAACTTAAAAGAATACACACACACACGTGTACGTGTGTGTGTGTGTGTGTGTGTGTCTTATATTTACAGGCCATATTGAAGGCAGGAGGGACAGACGAAAAACAACGCATAACTTAATTAGCGAGCTTGAATAAATGAATGGCAGAACAAGGTTTAGGATAAATAACAACAAAGATAAAATTTATTAAGAGCTAAAAAAAAAAAGGAGGGAATTGGGGAGAGCCACGATCGGCTACAACCTGAGGAGACACAGCAAATAAAGAGTGAAACCGGGATTACGATTTTTAGTGTCATCAAGAAAAATAAGTAAAATACAGCAGTTTTGGGGCCCTTACCAAACAGGTATTGTATTATACCAATCACAAATTAAATTGCGTATCGTCGTGAACTCAAATATAAAATATGTACATTCAATCATTAACTTTAAAGATTTTATTCTATTAGGTTGGTGCATAAATAATGACGTAATAATGTCGTTTTTTGACGTTTTAACGTCAAAAAACGACATTATTACGTCATTATTTTTGCACCAACCTAATATATCAGAACGTTTTCTTTTTTTATATTTTTGATTGTAATTTCTGCCAGTTCACCTCGGCTTTGGAATGATTGAAAAAAAATCCCCTCACCACATCTATAAAATAATCATACAGATTGTCTGCTGGGATTTCATAAATATGAAGATAGATAGATAGATAGATAGATAGATAGATAGATAGATAGATAGATAGATAGATAGATAGATAGATAGATAGATAGAAAAATGATTGACGGAATGAGAAAATCAGGATGAAATAAATGTAATGACGAATTGAGATAGATAAATAGAGAAAAGGTAACAGATAGATAGATAGATAGATAGATAGATAGGCAGACAGATAGATAGATAGATAGATAGATAGATAGGAAGAAAGAAAAGAGAAGAATATAAACTGAGATAGATAAAAAGAGAAAGCTTAATAAAGTGAGAGAGACAGGAACACAAAAAGAAAAAATAAGGGAAATAACTGGCTAAGAGATATTAGGTTGGTGCAAAAATAATGTCGTTTTTGACGTTAAAAAATACGTGAAAAACCGACATTATTTTTGCACCAACCTAATATATCAACAGGAATAGATAGATAGATAGATAGATAGATAGATAGATAGATAGATAGATAGATAGGAAAATGATTGAGAAAGAATGAGATAATCAGGATTAAATAAATATATTAATGAACTGAGATAGATAAATAGAGAAAAAATAAAAGACTGAGGGATTGAGATCCCCAGATAGAAATAGAGATATCAAATGACTAAGGGTGCTATCAATATAGATAGATAGATAGATAGATAGATAGATAGATAGATAGATAGATAGATAGATAGATAGATAGATAGATTAACAGACCAAGGTAAAGACAGATAAAGAAAGACAGTGCGAGAGGGAAAGAATCTGGCTAAGACAGATATGAGCAACTATGAACAAAGTTAGGTAGGTAGATTGAAAAACCGATGTTTGAATTAAGTGCTCTTTGATAAGCCGCGAATTTATTTGATGCACCCAGCGGTTATTTTCGGTTATTTCCCATTTAATCATTCTTCACATCCCCGTCCCTTGACAACCACGCCTTCTTTTCCCTCTCTATTCCACCACACTATCTCTCTCCCCACTAACATCAACTGTTTATTGCCAACACGACGTCTTTACCCATTTGGCCATGATTTGCTGTCATTAACAAATCACTGTTAACTTTATTCACTTTGATGTCGCCTGTTTGACTACAGTTTCCGTGTTTTTGTAATCATCGTCACAAAGACTTACTAATTTCCGGAAAAAGGCTGTGTCACGTATTAACGTTCTCAAATTGTTTGGTCTCGGCACTGTTGTTGCCTGTCTATTTAATTTTGTTTCTTCGGGGTTTTTCAAACTTCTCCCGCGGGGGTCCTATTTTATCAGCTCATCTAATTCATAATGTATATTCATATTCCTGTAGAAGCTCCGTTTTTTAATTAAACATTATTTTTTAATTAAACAGTATTTTTTTTTTTTTACCGATATTCAGGCTGGTAGATGTAGAAGGATTAAAAATATTGTTTAAATAAATAATAATGTTTAATTAAAAAACAGTACTTTCTCACGAATAACGTTTAAAGAAAATAAATTAAAATTAACACACACACAAACATACACACACATATACGTACATATATATATATATATATATATATATATATATACACAGTGTAACCCGGATATAAGACAGTTGTCGGGACCGGAGAAGAAGTCTCTTATATCCGGGTTTATCTTATATCAGGGTTTGATCTATTTTGTTTAGGTAAGTATGGCTCTAATTTGGGACCAGAGAAAATCCCTCTTATATCCGGGTTTCTCTTATATTCGGGTCTCTTATATCCATGTTACACTATATATATATATATATATATATATATATATATATATATATATATATATTAAGAAATGGACAAAGTCCGACAATTTATTTATTGAAGACATTTTTATGTTTAACGTTAAACATAAAACTGTCTATAATAAATAAATTGTCGGACTTTGTCCATTTCTTAATGTATGATGTCATTTGTTTACATTTGATAGGCCATGAGCAGATATGAATGTACGAGATTCATGGAAGATTGAAGTTTATAAGCAGTAAATTCGGCAACCGAACGATCCTTTGTGGCCGAACGGTTAGGAACGTCAAGATAAATGACGGTTCCGTATAGGATGCAGGTTCGAATCCTGTCAAAGGACAAATATTTTCTATGAAAATTTTTCGGGCATTCAGGCCGGTAAATGTTATTTAATACTGTTTATAATAATATATTATAAACAGAGCATTTACTTAAATACTTGTATCTATAAAGAAAAAAAAAAGAACGTTAAACATAAAAATGTCTTTAATATATATATATATATATATATATATATATATATATATATATATATATGTATTGCTAGACGCAATCGCGACCTGACGATTAGGAAAATCGGTTTCGTTAGGGCAGTTACTTGTGGGTTGTTAATCAGTAGCACTATTCATACCCACTTTAATAAACTATCAAAGCGTCATAAATGAGATATACTGGGAAGGGCAAAGAAAGAAATGGAGGAACCGAAAAAAAATTTTTTTTTCATTATATATATATATATACTTAAGACAAAAGATGGCCCACAAGTGCTTCTTATAATATGTAAATTTAATAGGCCGGTTATTTAAATTTGAGGAATTAAAAAACAACAAAAATGATCCCAACTTTGGCAATTAGATTGATGATATTTGTTATATGTTAGCCTTGACTAAATTGAAGCACGAAGAGAAAGATACAAAAGTCGGAATTTTCGGACACGCTTGTTCAGCGAAACAAGGAATAATCAAAAAAGTATAACTCACTCTTCCGAGGAATGTTGTTGTTGATAGAGGGCTCCCTGTGGAAATTTTATTGTGTAAGTATACCCAAATCTCAAATATATATCAGTGTGGGTGTATGTGTGTAGGCATTTATGTATCTAAGTATTATTCTGGTCATTGAAGTCATTTGTTAAAATTTTATGAGTTAAATATATTTATGCCTATGTTAAGAAAAAAATGCATGGTTGTTTTTTTTTTTAAACCAGTGAATTTGGCACCGTGAATAAAAAAAAATGGCAGAAATAACAGCGTAGGATTTACTGATTACCAACAATTTGTTGATTATTTAAAGCCGGATTAATTAAGATTGTAAGAATAATTGCTTAATTTCTGAGTGAATATTGCAGTAACTTTCTTTTTTTAAATAACAATGATTTGTTCCAGATGCCAGTCCTATTATTTAATCCATCTCCGTATGGAGGAAATGGATTCATACCTGTCCGAAGATTATTAGAGCGTAAGTGAACATAAGGAGACTAACTGGAATTCGAACTCTGCTCTCTGATTTGTCATTCCAAACCACTAACCTTTACACCACCCGCACATCCACGAACACTATGCTATATTTATGGGATAAGTGCTCAATATCAGAGCGTGTGTGAATATAAAAGTATAAATTGAAGTCAACATTTCGACGCGACAGTCTGTTTCATGCTAGACGCAATATTGCGTCTAGCATGAAACAGACTGTCGCCTCTAAATGTTGACTTCAATTTATATATATATATATATATATATATATATATATATATAGTGACACGCATAAGTATTGGATACATGTTATTTTCTGTTATAACTCTAGTTTATGTCCGCAATTTTGCCTGATATTTGGTGAGCAATATCTCGTAAAGTTGTTTTAGTTGTATGTGGAAGGAAAATTAAAACTTATGGTTGAATCCATTTTTTTTCATCAATGTTTAAAAGTACCCTATGCAAAAGTATTGGATACATCAACTTAATATTTTGTTGTGTATCCTCTGTTTTGTTTCACTGCTTCCAGTCGCTTTCTATAGTTGGCCACAAGTTTTCCACACTGATCCACCGTTACGTTGCCCCATTCTTCCTTGCATAATTCCTCTAATTGCTTAATATTTTGTGGATTCCGCTTATGAACTTTAACATTCAAAGTATTCCACAAATTCTCAATTAGATTCAAGTCAGGAGACTGACTTGGCCAATTAAGAGTACTAATACTATTATTTTCAAACCATTGCTTTGTAAGTTTTGTGGTATGTTTGGGATCATTGTCGTGTTGAAGCACGAAATTCCGACCATGTCCTAAAGAAGTTGCAGATTTCTGAAGGTTCTTCTGAAGAATCTCCCTGTACATGCTACCATTCATTCTACCAAGGATAACTTGTAACTCACCAGTGCCCTTGGATGAAAAGCATCCCGATATCATCATGGAAGCACCCCCAAATTTAACTGTGTGGATGGTATTGTGCTTGTTGAAGGCAGTGCAATTTTTCGCCAAACATTTGTCGCTGTGTTCCTTCCGAATATTTCAACTTCCGTTTCATCCGACCAGATTACCTTTTCCCAAAACTGCATACCTTTCTTTTCATAAGATTCGACAAACTTTAATCGGTCTTTGACATGTTTGGTTTTCAGTAAAAACACTTTTCTTGGTGATCTTGAATGAAAGTCTGTACGATATAGAGCTCTGCTAATGCTATCCTTACTTAAATTAATTCCAGCAACCTCAAGATCAGTTTTAATTTCAGAACGAGTAATGAAGGTTTTTTTTTTTTTTTGCTGATCCACCTTGAAGTACTCTCATTTATTTTTCTCAGTCTTCCATTTCTTGGAAGGTTTGCTGTACTGTCACCATACTTCGTATACTTTCTGATGAAATTTCCTACAATACTTATTGCTAGATTCATTTCTTTGCTAATTTTTCTGTAACCTTGTCCTCCTTTGCGACGTTCTCGCATACCTATGGATAATTCTTATGTTTTAGCCATTTTTAATCCTTGAATTGCAGAATGCACATCAAAGAGTCAGATGATTAGTTGTACTATCTTGTAAACAATTGTGTGCTCCTCTGATTGGTCAGAGATAACACTCCAATACTATCGAAAATTTGAATATTTAAAGTCTTTTAAAATACAAAGTTTTGATTGGAAATTTGAAAAAAAGTGTCATGTATCCAATACTTTTGCATAGGGTAATTTTGAAAATTGGATTCAACCCTGAGTTTATAATTTTCCTTCCACATACAACTAAAACAACTTTACGAGATATTACTTACCAAATATCAGGCAAAATAGCGGACATAAACTAGAGTTATAACAGAAAATAACATGTATCCAATACTTATGCGTGTCACTATATATATATATATATATATATATATATATATATATATATATATATATATATATATATATATACGTCTCTTTGTTCTGATATATTTTTATGTATATACATGTGGGTTTTTTTCGATGTGTGTTGAGAGTGGTTATATGTATATGCGAATTTTTTTTTTTTTGTTTGTCTTGAGAAATCGGGAACAATTTTTTCTCTGATTTCTCTTTGCAATTTAAACTATTTAAACTTCAGTCAAATCTTAACTGCTCAAATCTTCAGTCAAATCTTAAAAGCTCTAAATGATTTTGCCGAAAAGACAAGAGCTGAAATATATATCCATTCTTCGTCAGTTTCTCTTTCATAAAACGATGTCAGCCAGTCGATTGAAAAACTAGAATTCTAAAACGCCGAAACAAACTGCACTAAAGAAAACGTTTTAGCATTTCCTGTTTGTTCTTTTTCGTCAATCCTTTTTTGTTGTTTTCTAACTGATGGCTTATTTTAGTATATATTTAAAAGTTAATCTCTGTGTTATGTGAATTAACTAACAGATTAGACACTAAAAGGTTACATAAGATTTATTACGCATTAATACCTAAATATCTTGGATAATCTGGTAAGGTCTTGGAGATGTTAAATTGTTACGATGTAAGTTTTTTCTGGTAAATTACATACACTAGATATCTACTTACTTTCGTAGAGATATGTATATGTGGTTTCATGATGGCATTCTGGCCCGTGTTATATTTTAACTTACATCATAAAACAGTCGAAAGCTACTCGGAGAACCCTGAACACGTCAGCCGATTTGAAGGTTATCGGGAAGCGGTTGGACATAAATCATTGTGCTTAGAGGCATTTATTAACCGACAATAACATTAAAATAAAAAAGAGTCTTCTTAATTTTTTTTCTTGTTTCGTACTTTCTCTTCTGTTATATGATATTCATTCTTTTGTTATCTGGGTTCGGTATTCATTACTTATTTAATACTGTTTTGTTTTTGGCTTACTCATTGGCATTTTTTGTGTTTCGAAACTTCTCGAACAAAAGAAAAATCGATTTAGAAAAAGAAGAAATGCTTCTACGATGTTGCATTATAAAAAGAAATCGTAAAAGAGAAAATCTGACATAAACTTTGTTTATATTTTTTTTTTCCTTTTCTGGTTGATACTGAAAAACATTTAAAAAAAAAATGACTATTTATGATGGACTTGTAAAATCCGTATTTACACAGCATTATACAAGTTTTCATGATAATAAGAAAAGAATGAACTTCTCTAGGATTTGTTTGACATTCAGACTTAGACGTACAAATTTGAGGTGAAGCACGTTAGGTACAAGATCATATATTTCTTCTTCTTCATCTTCTTCTGAGAGACTTTAGTGAGGAGAAAAGGACAATAAAAGAACATTTTTCAGTAAGACAGAAGAGGGTGATTGAAGTTGCATTTAAATTTTTGATGATCGCAATTTGCAGGGAAGCAAGGAACCATAAGAGAAGTACGGGAAAATAAAATATTAGAAGCTTACAGTTACATCTAACTGTTTTCAAAATATAAAACGAGGAGATATTGTTGCCAATACGCATCTTTATTTTTCTTTTTTTTTTTTTCCTTTTTCTTGCAATGATGTTCACCTTATACATGTCACTCCATGTATAGGCTTACAAGGTAAGAGGCACGGATTATGATGATATGTGGGATAAATATAACGGTCAACCCTATATTTAAACAGGATGATTGTAGCGATAGGGAAAACATCCTCTTGGGAGTGGGTTCCACAAAGCAGCAGTTCGTGCGAAAAAGGTACTCCAGTGGAACTTGCATCTCCCTAATATGAAGAGTGGTTCGCTACAATGTACGTGGTGTCGTGGGTCTTAGACTTGAACGTTAGAACTGACGGGGTTAAGGAATGTTTGGACACTTTCCATGGAAATAACAATAGATCAGCAAGAGGCTTATGACGTTTCGTGTGTAGTAAAATGGTGGCAGGTTGAAAACTAATTAATCAACTACAAGGACGCAGAGACGCTTTTGAACTCTATTGAAACTGTAAATAACATCTGTCCATATATAGGAGCAGTACTCCATTTTCGGCCGGATCTGACTGTTAGAGTACAGCAGGAGGAGTCAGGTACTTACTAGAACGGTAGAGAGAACCGATCATTTTTCCGATCTCTTTAGTGATGAATTTTATCTAAGAGTTCCACTTGAGGTCTGGAGTATAAGTTCTAATAGTCTCTCGTGGCATTGGTCCTCCCTGCGAGATCACCTCTTTATCGCAATAGGTGAAAGTTCAGGGTCCACTCGATGATAATGGAACGTCACTAGTTTGGTATTCGGAGGATTGAATGTGACCAGCTAGTTTTTCCCGTAGTGACATCTGGACGGTCAAGAAACAACGTAGGTCCAAGGATAGAGCACAGCGGCACTCTACATTAATGTGGAAGCATCTAGAAG
>OZ010591.1:78793339-78850839 GCA_963932145.1 Acanthosepion lycidas | reverse complement strand
ATATATATATATATATATAACATCAACGTAGGTTTTTAAATTTCAAAATATAATTCATAATTCTTATTTCCAACCTTATTTTCAATTTTAAATGCTAATCTAGGCGTAAATTCAAATCCGAAATTAAACTGCAATTCATTTAAATAAAATTCATTTAAACAAAAAGCTAACTTGTATTTAACACAAGTAAGAGACAGCTGAAATTTCTAGGGCGCTTAATGAGGAAAGAAGGCATCGAAAATATGACACTCACAAGATTTGTTGTAGGCAAGAGGGACAGAGTAAATCAGCGCACAACTTATCTAACGAGCTTGTTTAAATGATCGGTACAACAGGGATTAGGAAAAAAAGCAAAAAAAATCATCAAGAGTTACAAAGGGCAAGAAATTGTGGAGATCCGTGTACTGAACGACCACAAGAAAAGGAACAAGAAGAGTTCATTAAGTACCTGGAACTAAGCCAAATGTTCCTTTAACCCGTTTAGTGTTACTCGCACATGTCGAGGATTTGTGTTATCTTCATACTGTAATTGCACATAATTCAATTATTTATAAGTCGGTTTGCATAAATAGGAGAGTCTCCTAATTCTTATATTCCAGTTGTGCCCGAATTAACCATAATCTTCTGCATACACATATATTTATCGACTCGCAAGTATTTAACGTAATCTTACTAACGATTATCCGTTAACTTTAATTATTCAGTCCGAAACTTCAATGTCGGTTAGAGATTTTGATTGGTCTGATAATCGATATAATCCATATTATTTATTCAGCTTCATTGTAAAATCAGACAAACTTTAACCCACCTTCAAGCGGGGATCAAAGTATAGATCTTCCTTCGGACGGATAAACTCTATTCTATTTCTTATTTGTATTTCTGTCTTCGGATAGAACACAACAAATAAATGAGTGATATCAATCCTCGGATAATTCTAACCCTGCGACAGTACTTCCTTTATTGCACCAAAACGAGAGGGTCGTTGAAATATCAACACCAACGCGACGTTGTTTGTGGGGACAGGGCAATTTTGGGACCTGGTTTATATGCAACCGGTTAGGCTCGCTAATTTAAACCGCCCTTGAGCCATATCCTGCCAGTGTGGGTGACTAGTAAATACCAAGTGTGGTATCTCCCTTCAGGCGGACAAATTACATTTTATCTCTCAATTCTGTGTCGGTCTTCGGACAGAGCAAAACTAATAAATGAGGGATGTCTGGTCCCGGGGATTCAAACCATGCAGCAGCACCATGTGCACGAGCTCGGCCTCCCCAATGTAAACTGACCTTGTGCCATATCCCGTTACCATAGGCGGACGAGTGTGTAAAATACTATTTTTGAGTAGTTACACGTTTACTTACCATCTCTCAGTTGCGTCTCTGTCTTTGGGCAGAGTACGCTCAGGGGCTTCTCTGTCAAAGGACAAAGGGGCAAACTGAGGAAAATAATACTAAGAGATGCCCTGCCCTGGGGAACAGCTGCCAGAAGCCGCGCCCTCCCATTGCACCAGTGGGAGGGATCGGTGCTCGCACCGAGGACAGTAAAACCGACGGTTGCGGGGAATTTTTGTTCATGTCCTGGATGTACGCGCTCGGTTCCCCAACTAAAAATAGACCTTGTCGCACATCTCGTCCTTGTGGTAGGGGGACAGAGTAAATACCGTAAGGGGACGAGCAATTAAAAAGTGTAGTGTCTGTTCTCTCTTATTCTTAAAACTATGGGTGAAATCAAATTACGAGGATTCCAACCTACCTACAGAAATTTCTCATTGTACTAAAGAGTATCAGTGAATACCGACGCCAGGTGATAGTGGCTATGAGGACTGGTAAATGTTTGCCCTAGGCTTATTGACTCCTCAAATTAAATCTACGTTGTTTCATATCCTACCACAATATGTAGGTGGGTAAATATCCATCAGCATGTAGTAACCATTCCAATTCCTTTCAGATCATTCTGCATTCTGGTGTTCAAGAAAAAGCAATTAAAGAAACCTTATACCGGCTCCATTGCTTTAAATGTGTATGGTCGTTTCAAATAGGCTTCTGGCTGAGACTTATGACCAGGATAGAGAAGTTACTATGCTTGGCTTATATCGACACCTGACACAAACCATTTCTAACATGCCACTATATATATATATATATATATATATATATATATATATGTGTGTGTGTGTGTGTGTGTGTGTGTGTGTGTGTGTGTGTGTGTGTGTGTGTGTCAAATATCTGTTTAACCAGAAGCAAATACCAATAACCAAGTCAAGATTTTCAAGTCAAATGAATTCGACAAATATGTGAATGACACATATTTACGAGACTCTCCCATTGCTTTCCACGTATGAGTGATCAGCTCAGTTCTTAGAAACGAAATCAGACTATGCGCCCATAGAGTTTGATCATAGTGGTGAGGGCTGGTGCAGAACTAACCACACTTTTTTGGTACATACATTGTGCTACAGGGTCCCCAAAAGATCTTCATCAAGTTTTGAATACAGTGTTATCCTACTTTTAGATTGGTTGCCAACCAAGGCAAAAGGGCCCAAATCTTGATATTTACCCATAAATGAGGTCAGCAGCCAAAAAGATGGTTTCATATTTTTACAATAGCAGTTGATCGAAAGTGAATGCAACGAATTCGACTGTATTTCGAACTCGGCTCTCCGATTTATCATTCCAAGCCGCTATCCAAAACATAGTGTGTGTGTGTGTGCGCGCGCGTATGTGTGTGTGTGCGCGCGTGTGTGTGTGTGTAATAAATATGAATGTCAGTGTGTCCCGCCTTTGCAACTTTACTCTTAGCAGCCGTAGCCCAACTTTTCATACTATATCAAAATCACGCCGACTCCATGAGCAAATTAAAAACATTTCGGGCCAGATCCGGACACACAATCCTGAAATTTTATATTTCCAACTTTTCATTACTGTGATTGTTTTCAGATTCCTCCGTCTTGGCTTCTACTGATAAAACCAATTAAAGAGATAAAATTCTCTAACTTTCAATAGCTCATGTTCAAATGAAAAAAATCCTGTTCTCAAAAATCCTGGTTTCAAAATAAAAATTGACCGTGTTTTCAACTTAACACCTAGAGGCTGTAGTCCAATATATCATACCATTTTTGAATCAGGCCGCCACCGGGAACAAATATTTCGGGTTTTATCTGCAATCCTGAATTTTTGGATTCCCATATTTTCATGCGATTATTTTCATTCATTTTTTCCGTGAAATAAAAACAATTGCTTGTACGGAAAGTAAGGACCTACGTGCATCAAACTGTTTTAAAATTAAGTGGCGACAGAAGAATGATAGCTGACCATTTAAAAGTTACGCTTAAATATTAATGCAATACTGAAATGCAGCAATCAAATTTGAATTCGTCGGTATAACATCTATTACTCTCTACCTATTGTGATAAAAGTCCAATGAAGAGCCCTCGGCAGTAGCTAGCGTAAAAGACGCCCGATGGGGCGGATTTTAAGCTATTATATAGATAGATAGATAGATAGATAGATAGATAGATATTAGCTTAATATATATATATATATATATATATATATATTAAGCTAATTAAGATATATATATATTAAGCTAATATCTATCTATCTATCTATATATATATATATGAGCTTAATATATATATATATATATATATATATATATATATATATATATGCACGCACAAACACGTCCTCTAAAATACGCAAAAATGAAAATAACGTTAATATTTATTTTAACCGATATATTTACCAAAATTCCACAAAAATATCTTCCAATACTAAAAAGTATATTTATTCAGTAAAATTTCCATTGGCTTCAACCCCGGCTTCCAGACGGCTTTGAATTCTCCAGCAACTCTTCTGGGCGGTCTCCTTGTTTATATTGGTGAATGTTGCCATAATCCTTGCCTTTAGTTCATATTTTGGGTTACCAGAATTTTGTTGGCCACTCACTCAACTGCGCCCCATACATGATAATCTGGTAGTAGTCTGGGTAGTTATGGCCAGATGTAACAGGTGATGTGGTCGCAGGAATTGTCTGACAGCCTTGGTGGTGTTATCCTGCTTGGGTGGCAGTGTAAATTCCTGTTGCCAGGCGTAGGGTCTTCCAGGAGCCATCCTCTTGAACCAGGGCAGTACTATCTCCTCAAGGCAATTGATGTAGGCCTCCGTGTTTAATCTGAGGCACCCATCAGCAAATTCGGGATTTATTTTCTTGTCAGAAAGATCAAGGTGAGTTTTCCTTCGTAATCACCATTAGATTCATCCAACTCTTTCCAAATCCTCTAAACTGTCAGATATCCAAACACTTTGAAAATGTTCGTATTGGAGCTACCGGTGCGAATGCCAAGCAGTAGAGCATGCCATTTCCAAATTTCTGGCGGAGTGAATTACGTCATAATTCTCATTTTCTCATAGCCCAACAAAACCTACTTATACTGTGCCGTCGACAAAATCAAAAGCAAACAACGCGCATTAAAAATATAAAATTGCGACAATTCATCCATTGCACTCTCTCTCTCTCTCTCTCTCTCTCTCTCTCTCTCTATATATATATATATATATATATATATATGTGTGTGTGTGTGTGTGTGTGTGTGTGTGTGTGTTAAATACTGTACCAATGAACACTAATGGATATGTCCTATTCCTCATAAATACGTTGAACCCTATTTTGAGTGGGGGCCATATGCTCTCTAAGTAGTACACCACGAGCAGTGGTTTACCGACTTCAAGCCGCTGACGAGTATTTTATTTTGTTGATGTTATAAAGATTAACATTTCATTTTCAACCTCCGTTTTGGTTATTCCTCATTCAGTAACCTATTCTAGGTTACAACAATATATTAAAGACATCAAGGACTTTGAGCCGATTAATTTTACAGAAGAGCTTTTCCAAGGAGAACAATTCTTTTCATTTCTACCCACGCACTACTTAAAATAACGTCTGGAATTCATATTTATGATTGTTATTGCAATATTCTGTTAAAGTCAAGCTCACTTCTTTTTACGATATGTTTGGGAATTTCTACGGATATTTTATTGTCCTAAAACTCATCAATTTAATTCAAGAATTAAGATTTATCAAAAACTAGTAGCATGGACCGTCGTTGCCCGTGCTTGATTCAAAAATCATACGACTCATACAACAATCGCTATCACTTGACTTAAAATATTTTTGCTTTTCCTTGCCTTTAAAGGAGTGCCCTTTGCCGTGCTGATGTTGCTATATAACTTACTTCTTCCCTATCTCACACTGCAAAGTTTTTCTAAGCTCTATACTAAACATTAAATATGTTACGAAAAAAGAACTAAACAAAATGAACACAAACCGATCAGCTTTAAAAAAAGGAAAAACCGAATGAAAAAAGAATGTTAACAACAAATACTTTTTCACACAGAACCCAGTTCTGCGGAATCAGAATCAACGTTGAGTTTAAGCAAGCGAATGAGCCAAATGGAATAAAGTGCCATGCAGATTTATATTTTTCCCACTTGTGACGAATGCAGCTATCGATTTTTTTTGCATGCTAGTTAACATTCGTGTCAGTCAGCTGTTGACCCTCACGCTGGCCAATAGAATCTTCCTGCCTATTCGTGGCAGCCAGCTATAGGCTCTCACTCTGGCCAGTACAAATTGGACGCAAACTACATGAAAACTGACGTAGAAGCCTGAAGAAAATCGATTATTTCCACTATCGATGGGAAATGCAAAGTCGGTCTTGGCATTGCCGCTAACTTGGAGCATGTGCATGTAAATTTCGGTGCAAATCCGTCGAAAATTGTGGCTGTGCATTCGTTACACACACACACACACACACACACACACACACACATCTTGCCGTTTATAGATAGAGATTAAAATAGGGAAACGCTAAAATTTCCTCATATATTTCTAGTTTAAGATATTTTCGCTGTTATGATTCTTTAGGTAACATTAATCTCGTCGAATACGTTAATTCATTCTGTTCGTTTCAGTCCTACAAGGTAGATGTTGTGATCATGACTGAATCTATTAAACTGTCCTGCTCTTCTTCTTCTTCTTCTTCTTCTTCTTCTTCTTCTTCTTCTTCTTCTTCTTCTTCTTCTTCTTACACTAAACAAATCCCTCGAATTTCTGTCTATTTTTACTTTCACTTTCACTTTCAATTCCACTCCTTTGATTTAGCTGAATTCATTATTTTTCAAGATTTGTTTGTTCAAAACAATCAAATAAAATCTTCAGGCAGAAATAATTTAATCCGCATTGAGGATTATTTATTTATTTTATTAATTATTGCCCACTCACCCACCCCTTCATTTCCATTGCCTGCTCGGATTTTCATCTGTTATATTAAAAAGAAAAGGATTAATTTCAGATGCGAGAATGAGGAATGACGAATGCAAAATTATTTTTGACTGTATTTTCGCTTTTTTCTTGTTCTTGCTCCAATATTCCATATAAATGTTAATGTAACGCAATTTCTCGCCTTACAATCCTGACCTATTTTCAATATTTCGTGTATTTTGATATCCAGCCAACTTTTCCTTTTCTCATCACAGTATACGACAATATATTCATTTTCTCTTCAACCCATGCGTTTTTTCTCTTTCTCCCTTCATTTTAGCTCCTTCACTTTCTTCTTTTCTTCATATGCTAGCTTTTCTATTTTTCATGACTTTCCAATTTAATATCATTATGTAGGTTTCTTAGTAATAAAAAAGAAGTGTAAATAACTGCATCTCTTCATGTGCGGTACACAGGGTGTGTATATGGGGTAACCACACCTTGTTTGCCAGGAGACTCATTTTAACGCTCACTAGGTGGCGGTATGGAAAGCAGTATAAAAGAAAATACCTTTAAAACTCGTCTCTCTCTTTATTGCCTCTTTTCAATTACAGGGTGGTTTATTGCCTTGCTTGGGGTGAAATGATTAAATAAACAAGGGAAAGCTGGTTCCAGCAGCACCTACTGGAGGCTTCTTAGCTTCAATACTAACCACGGAATTTTACTCTTCTTTCATATATATATATATATACATATATATATATATATATATATATATATATATATATATATATATATATATATATATATATATATTATAAATTAATTGATTTAAAATATGTTTTTTTTACGCTACACAGTTCTAACCATGTTTCAAAAATGGAAGCTAAAAGATCCGAATTTAATTTTATAATTAAATTAAAGACATTAGTTCCATTTCATCCTCAAGCGAATTTTGGAGTAACTTTTAAAATTACTGGGTTTTAAAGACACAGCTAAAATCATAATTCACGTTTCCAAGGTTACAGATAAATCCACTTCCACTAGACAAGGCGTGTCTGGGTGTTCATTATGTCTATATTTTGATGTATCAGTTATTAGTTACGTTTTGGTAGGGGGGTAGGGATGTATTTTTCAATGAAAATTAACATCCGTTAAATGCATGTCGTCTGGATTTTTTTTAAATTCATTGTTAACGGCAAAAAATTTTACGGCATTTTTTTTCTATTTGGATATTTAAAGATTTTGGGGGGTTGTTTAGGTTAGAATACGCTTCATTTAACTACGATTTGAAATATTTTCACTTTGAATTTTGAATTTTTAATATACTATATTTCTTTTAAGAACAATTAAATGTATTAGAATCCCTTACAGTATGTGGAATTATTTTCACATCAATTATAAATATGTATATTATTAGGTTACAATTTTTTTTTATATTTAAATATTATTTAAGTAAAATTTATGACAATGACGGCAAAAATAGCTACTTAATTTCACTGATTTAGTAAACTTTTATTTTTTATATAAACCTAGTAATATATTGTTTCTCATGCAACATTGTTTCTCTTATATATATATATATATATATATATATATATATATATATATATATATATATATATATATATATAGGGTCAGAATCGTGGACGGCATACAGGACAGTGTTTACGAAAAGCAAGTTGATTGATATCAATTTGCTTTTCATAAACAGTGTCTTCGTTCAATATGCGGTTATACACGGCAGGACAAAATCTCTCACCCTCATCTTTTCATCAAATGTGGTGTCGGTGTTATCGAATCCTTTCTGATGCAATCACAGTTCAGATGTGCTGCTCATGTCATCAGAATGAGCGATGATCGAACGCCGAATATACTCATGTATAGCCAATTTTTTCATGGTAGGCATAACGTAGGGCGTCCTTGGTTAAGCTTCAAGGATAAACTTAAATACAAATTTCATTGCTGTAAACGTCCCTATAGAGAAGTTCGAAGTTGCTGTTGAAAATCAAGCAAACTAGAGAAATACCTGCTATCGAAGTTTAACTAACTTTGAAAAGAATCGACTCCATCATCTGAGAGAATTAAGAAATAACACTAAACCTCGGGCTAATACATTAGTCCATATGATGGTCAACCCTTCAGTATGCCCTTCGTGGGGATTTGTTTACAAATCACATGGAGTATTGTTGTCTCATATGAAACATAAACATAAACATTGAACTCAAAGACACTCATACGTGTGGCATCCAAAACCGATCCAGAGCTGTCACGGCGCCAATTGTGATGATCTAACCTTTAAGTGATTCGGATGGGAATCTGGTTAGTGTCGATATCAGCCTCGTCGTTCCCAACTCGCTTCCAACGTCTGGTTACCGAAGTAACTACTTTGATCTCCAGTCTGCCTACCCACGTTGTGAATTGATCTTAGGCAGACGAAATCAATCAGCGTTGGGGCTGTACTGCAAGCTTGAGTTCGAATGAAGGCGGTATCGCACAAGTACGGGCAAAAGAAAATAAAATAATAAGTCGAAAATGGTATCAAAAAAGGGATAACAATACTTTATATCTGGTTGCTGGATACATAGGACTGCGTCTATCTCCCGACCCGCTATATGGATTGTGACACGTGGTTTTTAGGCGAAATTCACAAAGCTTATTTTGGTGGTGGGAGTCTAAGTCGTTCTTCAAAAAAAATAAATTGTTCTTGGTTAGAAGATGAGTTCGGAAGTTGCGCGAATCTTGGTCAGCTTCTTAGTAGCGGGGCTTCAGAGCTCTCAACTGGAACTCTCTCTCGAACTCAAAACTAAACTCAACTCAACTCTACTGATTTTTGCTCGCTGCAACTTTGCTTATATGGACGCCGATTCAAAACCGGGGGGTGGGCTCGTCGGGGTTTGCGGTTCCTTGATAAGTCTAAATCCATAAACCCCTTCTTTTGTCTTCGGTCAGGAAAAATTCATTATTTCCATTTTTGGAAGTCTTCTCTTACTCCCACCTTCTCTTATTTTCATATGGACACGTTCCCACTTCTTCGTAGTAATCCCTCATACTTAAACTCTCTGCGGCTGCCTCCTTGCGTCACATGATCACCTCCGCCTGGCTGGTTAGCGTTCAACCAATGGTCGATCAACAGTGTGGGCGTGACTAGACTAGCCTTGTTCTTAAAAAAAATATATATTTTGTTCAAAGAAAAAAAAATTATCTTTTTCCTTTTCTTTCTTTTGTTTCTCTCTTCTTCTCTGGCCGCCAAGAAGACAATACGACCCGTAGAGTGATAATCTCAATTCTTACTCTAACGTCACGGCATATGGAATTCTTCAATCAGATTTTCGCCAGCACCAAGAGGCTAGTCAACCAGACACAATCATTCTTCGGCGCCAACGAAATATTGTTTCGCTGTCATATTCAAATTCCAACACAGCCCAGATGTGTTTTCTCTCAATGACACAGACCCAACCTAGAGATGACTCTCTTTGTGTGTGGTCAACAGATGACCTATTAAATTGTTTTCAGACAGCATCGTGACACAAGTAAACCTTTATCTATTTAAAACTCTGTAACCACCTGGTGTTTGTCAATTAGCTTTATGAAAATGGCCATAAGAATTTTCACCATTCTTCATTTATCAAAACAACATTTTCAAATGTCTCTTCTCGTAGGTGACTTTATCTTTAAAATGTCCTTGCCGGGAACTTCACCACTCCCGACAAACAGTTAATTTTTTATCTATCTAAACAAAACAATGTATTAACCTGGGCCCTGCCAGCCAGCCCCAAGACAATGGCCAACAGAACCCTCACCAGTGTCTTCCATTATCGAAATAACATTTTCAAATGGTATGTCTCGTGGGTGGCTTTATCTTTATCATATAAGTTAAGTCACGTCTCTCTTCCTCTCTCTTTTCCTTCTCTTTTTCCTTTCCTTCTTTTTCCTTCTTTTTGCGCCCCTAAATGGTGTCACATACGTCCATTATACATACATATATATATATATATATATATATATATATATATATATATGTGTGTGTGTGTGTGTGTGTGTGTGTGTGTGTGAGAGAGAGAGAGAGAGAGAGAGAGAGAGAGAGAGAGTAAAAGAGAAAGAGAGACAAAGAAGAAGAAGAAGAAGAAGAAGAGTGGAACAGTTTAAACCGAAGATTAGCAAAGGGTCGCTAGTATACAGTTGAGCCTTTGAATTATTAGATTCAGGGTCATGAACACAGCATATCTTTGGTGGGGACTGAAACGAACAGAATGAATTAATGCATGTACGACCTAAATGGTGTCTGGACATTGGAAAATCATCAGCAGTGGAAATATTTTAAACTAAAAACAACTGTGAACATTTTACCGTTTTTCTATTTGAATTTTCTGATGAATCTTTATTCTTACGTTAATGATTGAATAAGCTCATGGCGAGTTCTACAATAATAAAATATAAATTGCCCTACCGCATCGTTAAACTTTTGAGCTTAACAACTTCGCTAAAATGGCAATAACATTCAGAAATATGAATGCTGGGCTTTATTTTAAGAGGTAAATTGGTACAAATGAAAATATTTGAAATTAACACCTTTTTTCCATTTCACTGAAACAGATGTTAAACACTTCTAGCATCCTGGGTAAGACGATGAACTACATCCGACAGCAAGACCTTTGATCAGGAGGTGTTGAAGAGCGTAGAACCACGACTTAATTGCTCGTGTTCCCAGGTCCACCCTGATCCGTGGTGGTAGCACTTGACAGGGTCCCAGCTATGGGCAAATAGTCAACTCAAAGGACTATGAAAGCATAAAAATAAGTTTTAATACCAGCAATACCTTTTTGGAGAAATTATTACCAGAAATACATTTTTGAAGATAAAATTATTTCCAGCAAGATACTATTACCAGCAGTACAATTTTTAAAAAGAAAAATATTACCAGCAATACAGTTTTGTGTGAAAAATATTATCGTCATACATATAAATAACCCATTGAGATAGATATGCCATAAAAGAAACCAAACCAATAAACATTACATTCTTTCTTTCATTTTCTCAGTGAAACCAAGTAGCTTCTCTAATATGCCTTTTTCGTGGAACGCGATCAAACGGAATAGTCCATTATTTATGAGGTATTGGCAGGAGATGTTAAACACTTCTATCTTCCCTTCTTTCTTCTTTTTTCTCACTGAATCCAAGTAGCGTGTCTCTGATAAGTCTTTTCCGTTTTTCACGCGATAAAGACAGAATAACACATTAATTATAATGTATTGGCTAGGTGTAACGGTCGTGCCAACTAAGGGAGTGGCAAGCATAATAATAACAAGATGTCTATACTAGTAAAATATTGCAAAAGCAAACTAAACAAGGCAAGGCAAGTTAATTTTAATGTTGAGTATAAATCGAAACATATAGCCAAATATTGTTTTTCAATGACGTCTCTTTCTTCCATAATGCCAGTGAGCTAATGATGAGATTATCTTGAAGTATATTTCAGTATAATGGTCCTCGATCGATCATCAAAGTTAAGCAACGCTGAGCTTGATCAGTATTCAGAATGGTGTCTGCTGGGGAATATCAAGTGTAGTAAGCTAAGCAACAGGCCGAGCGAGCCGAGGATGGATATAATCGCCCTAGCAAGTGAGGGCCTCGATATGAGGAAAATTTTCTGAACTGACAAAAAAACAAGACTCAACTGGTATTGGGTGAGTTGGTGAGTTGGCAACGGCGAACGTCATGGTGTAAATTGTTTAATCCATCTTGATTTGCCCAATAACAACGATTAAAATTTATAAGAGATCCAATGACTGGATGTGAAAAAAAAAAGAAACATTTACTCCAGTTAGTGTCGGGTTTAGATAACGAAATGATCTCGGTTATTCCGCTTTGGGGCTTGTCACCATTTCCCTCACTCTTGACGAGATGAATATGGATTAGTGTTTTGAATAATTCGAATAAAATCGTCTATCTAAAATTAATAATTCCTTCTCAAAAAGGCATATATATTTTTTATGAATATCTTACATAATGCTTATACCGTGTAAAACTTACACCATGTATAACTTTACCTTCTAATTATTTTATGGAATAATGAGGTTTTCTTTACGAAAATACCTGTAAGTTTACCGTGGATGGTATATTTACAAACAATACCACAAACAAAGAAAATAAAACCAAATCAAATGCATAAACTTAAAAGTTTTATTGTTTGTGATGCGGTAATAAGATGACAATTACTACCTGAGTGTAACAGTGAGCCAGTTGTAGATCCAACTTCATTTTGAAATATTAGGTTGGTGCAAAAATAATGACTTAATGATGTCGTTTTTTGACGTATTTTTTACGTCATTATTTTTGCACCAACCTAATACTTATTAGGAAATAAAGAAACTAATTATACGAAATGTTTCTGGTCTTCTTTGAAGCAAAATCATCCAGAATTTTTTCAAATTTCCAATTTGGTTTGTATATGATTATCACTCAGAATGCAGGGTGTTTTCATTGCAAACAAACTCCCTTGAGACATTCTGACGCTTAATTCATTTTCAGATGTTTTAATTATATTTTAATTTTCAAAAGGCATCTGTCCCATATTTGATCATAAAGATGAGAATAAGTCGTGGTATTTCTTCCACATTACGGAAGGATTATTTTTCCTGTTTATAATTTCGGTATAAAAGGGAGACAGAGAAAGAGAAACAGGGGAAAAGATAGAGACGGGGTGAGTGAGAGAAAGAAATTGTCTGGAGACCTATGTTGTCGTCCTATGTAAAAGTGAAATTGCAAATACCCATCATTAATTTTATAGGTAACATCTTCTGGATATGATTCCATCAACTGTTCAACGTCTTTATTTCTTGCAAAGTGCATTTCGGATTAGCAAGAAAGGCAAATCATTGTACTGCTCATTGTACAAAGTAGCTCTTAAACTAATTTCAAACGCATCTATTATATAAATAAGTGATTCTATCCTAAAAATATCTCTTGATGTTATTAGTTGCACTTTTCTCATTAATGTGACCAATTATTACTTTATTTTTGCTTTAAATAATTTTCTTTGTCAAAACTATAAATAACGGTTAATGTAACCGGTGATATAATTAATCTGAATTACTAAGCGAATATATATCATAAATATTTTCGTAGCAAGAGTTTTAAAGCACTAATGGCATCTGTCCGACGGGTTACATAAACGAGTTTTCATAAGGTCAACAAAGTAGAAATTAAATCTATTATTGAGTTCAAGTGTTTATAGTTCACATCAGGATTTTTAAGCAGACGTATAGAAGATTTTCATGAACTTGTGCACCCGGCAAAAGCCAGCTTACCAAAATTTGTTTACGGAATTTTAAATCCTAAGTGTGAAGAAAACGCAAAAAACAAAGGACGTCGATTGAAAAGTTACAGTGTTAGTCTTTATATAAAATTTCGTTCATTTTTCTCCGACTCAAAAAGAACACGACTGTTTGATAAGGTCACGGAATTAAGTGAAAATATTTCCTCCTCGTAAAATAAATTTTAGAATACATGAGTGCCCCATACCCTCCATGAATATATATATATATATATATATATATATATATATATATATATATATATATATATATATATATATATATATATTAGATATATATATATATATATATATATATATATATATATATTAGATATATATATATATATATATATATATATATATATATATATATATATATTAGATATATATATATATATATATATATATATATTAGATATATATATATATATATATATATATATATATTAGATATATATATATATATATATATATATATATTAGATATATATATATATATATATATATATATATTAGATATATATATATATATATATATATATATATATATATATATGTATATAGATATAGATATATAGTTATATATATATATATATATTACTACTGAATTATTAAGCGAATAAAAATTAAAGTTTTTTTTTCTCCTGATGATGACCATGCTAGCCGAAAGTACTTGATATCGGCTTCCTCTTTAAAATTCCGAAAACAAATTTTAGTAAGCTGGCTTTTGCCTGATGCACAAGTTCATGAAATTCTTCTATACGTTTGCTTAAAAAATCCTGAAATGAACTATAAAAACTTCAACCACTACTCAATAACAGATTTCATTTCTACTTTGTTGGCCTTATAAAAATGGCCTAGGATAGAGTTCCAGTTATTCAGCATAAGTTAAGTTATTCTATTTTCTGCAGAGAATTGTTAGCTCGAAGCCTGATCTCACCCTTCACATTAACATATCGGAGTACAAATAACTGAGGGCATCAGTGCTAACACTAACTTTCCAATTTACCTTCTTTGTATTTTGCACTTTCTTCACACTTAGGATGTGAAAACACACGAAAAGCAGAAACGCCCTGAGAAACATTTCCTGTATTCATGTGAGCCACGACTGAATAAAAACGTCAGAAGATTGCAATAAAAGTGCACAGCCGAACAAGCAGAATTTCTTTGAGTGTGATTGAAAGTACTTAAAAAGAAAGTGCAGCATCTACTGTCGTCAAATACTGGTGACAGGTTTGTGCGGCGACTCGAAAAAATATGAAATTGCTTTTGAGGAATTCGTGCTAAATTATTGATCGACGGATTGGTGATGACCAATTATTACTTTATTTTTGCTTTAGATAATTTTCTTTGTTAAAACTCTTGCTACAGTTTAATTAATGTTACAAAACTGTTTTTATAATATATTTTTGAGGCCAACTATTAATAAATAACGGTTTGTGTAACCCGTGATATCATTAATCGGAATTACTAAGCGAATATATATATATATATATATATATATATATATATATATATATATATATATCCAAGTACAGGATTAGTGTATACGGAATAAATTCCAGTAACGAAAAAATAATATTCTTAAAAAGTGTGCTCAACACAGAGTAGAGAAAATATAATTTATTCGAAAATTATAACATAAATATGTTATAAAATCACTACAAAAATAGCCATTTTGTTTCAACATTTCTGGTGTCTTATCAAGTGATGGTTTTAGGAGTGTTGAAACAAAATGGCTATTTTTGCAGGGATTTTATAACATATTTATGTTATAATTTTCGAATGAATTATATATATATCTTTTATGCCACTGGTACGCAGGGGTTACAGAGAGTTAAGGTGTAAGAAAAAGCTGGGTATAGGGAGGACCGAGGAAAGTATAAAAAAAAAATTTACTGGTTTCAAGATGGCGATTGACGCTGCATTTAATTTTTGAAGATTGTGATTATCAAAGAAGCCAAGAAACAGAAGGGAGATCCACAAGCGGGAAGTTCGAGAAAAGAAACTGCTGGACTACAAATGGTGGTTACATTTACCTAATTAAACAGTAAAATGTTGGGAACTAGATGCCAAAGTTGTAAAATGCTTAAACTAACGTAGTTCGGGAACCAGGAAAAAAGTTCGTCAGAGCAGTTGCCATGTAGAACAAGACAGAGGGAAGCCACATGTCGGTGAGAAATTGACTGAAGTCGAGATGCCAAGTCAGGATTATTTTATATATAATGACACAGCAAATTATAGCGCTAATGTGTGTGACGATATCCTCCGCACATCACTGAACAAGCTTTGATTATATCCAAGGTCGGTTGTACGCGTATATATACGCGGCTTGCTATGTTCACAGGTGTGTTTCACTGACCATGATCGAATTCACAAAGAATAACAACAAATACTTTTCAAGACACTGATTGGGAAATAGCAAACAATATGATTTTTCACTCAATCGATAATATCTCCCTTCTGCTTCGCGAAGGTGAACTGCAATCTTGCTAACTTCCGGCCACAAAAAAAAAACAAAAAAAACCTTACATTCACTACCCGAACAGCGATTGCAGACTCACACACTGCCGGTCTTTTTCTTACTGACTGCTCATCATATGGACACCAGCTGGGATCCTACCACCTCTATTCGTCCATTTCTATTCCGGAAAAGGAGACCACCCATTCAGATTTGGGGGTGGTCAGTTTTTCTAAAGGATTCTACTTTTATGATTATCTAAATCCCTAACGAAATTTTATGTTTGCCACTTCAAAGACGGGCTGGAGACAGGGTCTTCTTGAAAATCTCTGATCATTAAATTGAACCAAAGATAGGACTGGAAACATGATTCCTAAGAAAATTAGGTCATTAAATTGACTTAAAAGGAAAAAGAATTTTTATTTCTGCTAAGGATATATGAGAAATCTTATTGTTATATGGGGAACTATATAATTTTCACTTTCAACTTCTTTTTCTATATGCCGTGTCCCTTCATGTTATTGGTGATCATGGCTCTCCACAATTCCCTGAAGCTCTTAGTAAATATTGTCTTTTTTTTAAATATCTATCTCTACTAAGGTCTATTCAACCCTACATAAGTTTTATTAATAACGACTGACAAGGTAATGAGGTAAGTTTTTTCTTCTTTTCTGGACATAACTTATGTAGAAATTGAAGAATGTTCTGTATGTTCCAGCGATTTCGGTCATACTTTTAGCCATTATCAAGGATCATTTTATTTTTACTATCAACTGAATGTATGGATTGATTTAAGTATTTATCTAGAGTTATAAGAATGTTTTATTTTCCAAATACGGTCAGCACTATATATATATATATATATATATATATATATATATATATATATATATATGTATGTATGTATAATAGATCCGTTGGTATATAATTCAGGTAGATCCTGGTAATATCAAATATGAAAAATGATCCACAAAGAGAGCTCAATACATTTATTATGATAGATCATATATATTACACAGAAAAAAAAATCCAAAATTACCTCATGTGGGCATAGCCTATTTCTGAGACGAGTCCAGTCCGTCGTTGAAGAAGACCGGCACAATATTGGGCCGGCGGAAATAGGCTATACCCACCATGCTGGCCTTGTTAAAGATAAAGAAAAAAAAAGATCACTTCGCATGATGCTTGCTTGCGCTCTCTCTCTCTCTCTCTCTCTCTCTCTCTCTCTCTCTCTCTCTCTCTCTCTCTGTGTGTGTAACTATGGTTCACTTATCTCTCTTCGTATACTAGAATATGTAACATGGATTTGTTTGCCAGCATGGCAGTCGGGTGTGATTCTAATTGTTTGTGCATATGAAAAAGAGATTTGATGATTTGATTAGAGAAATATTTACTTTTCTGACAACTATCATTTACAAAGATACCTAATTTTCTTTAAAGAAGCACAATAAACAAAAAATACATTTTAAATTGCTAACGTTTTTTCTCATTAATGCGATGTCATTTTGAAATTTCATTTTGAAATACGTTCATGGTAAATGCTTTGACGAACATTATGAAACATAGAGTGTATAAAATTAAGCGTCGTCCTAGATTGTCGGCAAGGTATCGTCATTTTACAGGTTTAATGGCAAGATATAAACGTAAATTCTAAGCTAACAATTTCTTCTCTCGTACTTATCGCTTGTTGAACCCTCTTCCGTATTCATGCTTCCCAGGCAACTTTGGTCTTCAAAAATTTACATCCAATGTCATTTGTTATTTTTTGTCTTCTTGATGCCTGTTTTTTTTTTCTCTCTCTCTCTCCTTAATATTGTTTTATTCCTTATATACACTAACTCTTATTAATTCCTTGAGTTTTAATGAATTTATTGTCTTGTTTGTTGTGAAATTCTTAAAAAGAAAGGTAATAAAAGAATAACAGAAATTGCAAAATTTAAGTGGAATAGTTTTATTTTGGTAAACAGAAATAATATAAACGTATTTCGTCAAATGGATGCAAGATCTTTGTAGAAGAAAAACTGCAATAACCACGGCCACAGTTTGTACTGAAATGAAATACAATTTCAGAAAAAAAAAGCTGGAAATTAGATCAGAAGATTAATTTAGCTTGAACAACAAATATTCATTTTTTTAACTGAGTTGAGTAATACATTTCCGATAAATGTTTACTCAAAATGGATTATATATCAAATGAATGACTTTGGATGACTGAGCTCTTGTTCGCCGATTAAGCAGTATGTGGAAAAGGAATTTTTAACGGCTATGGCTGTTGTAAATGCATCGCTCTTTGTAAGAATTGAGCGCTATGGCAGCCAGTATGGCATTTATATACGACGTATATAATACGTTAAAAAAATTCCCTTTCTCTGTCTAGGGTTAAGAGTCTCTGACTGATATTAAATCAATCAAGTTTCGATCCCGGGTTAAAGCAATTGGATGTCTAGCCACACTGCTGAACTGTGATCTTTTTATTGTTTATATATATATATATATATATATATATATATATATATATATATATATATATATATGTATGTATGTATGTATATGTATATGCTTATTTTTATCATAATTCTTTCATATTCACAAATATTTTTCCGTATATTACAATTAAATGAAGTAAGAAATCGACTGTTACAGAGAATGGTATTTTATTGAAGATTTAAGTAGAAGGGAACAAAAGACAGATCAAAGCTAAAGCAAAAAAATGAAAAACTGTATGTTAGAGTGTAGGTGTTTGTGGGTTACTCATCCTTGTCTAGATAAGATGTCATTTTTAGACGTATTACCACTACTTCCGGCTAAGAATATAATTTTTAGATACAATAAAATAATCAGAGGGATATAAATGCAACAAAAGATCAATTTTAGGATTTTTTTTTTTAATTATTTAAAGGGGATTTTCTTATTATTAAATCATTTTTACATATTATATTATATTACAATACTTATTATATTCATAAGACATGGCAATATTAAAAGTAAAAATCAAAGAATTAAATAAATATTAAATGTACCATTATATATAATAAAATAATGGATATATAATTCTAATGTATAGATTTTTTTATGAAAAATTTTATTTACTATATTTTAAAGTAAACACTGTACAATGCCTACATATTACAATTAGTTCATTCCGCTGATTTAATAGATCATTATGTAATATCTTAATAATATGTAGTTTTCACAAGGGACATGGGTTATTTAATTCTCGTTTGTTTTAACAATTTCCATTTTACTCTGGGGGGTTTATTGATTTCTGTTAAATACCAAAAATATTTAGAGATGAATATTCGATTACGACACGCATTGTTGTTAAAATATGTTGATACCACCTTCGTTTAAAAGTGTTTTTTGTGCTTCCACTATAAAATTTCTTAACATCTGGGTTTTCAGTTATTATGATTCACTTTTTTATTATGATTTATTTTTCAAATTATTTCTGCGACTATTTATATGTCAGTCTCATTCTCTATATTTATATGTTTCCTAAATGAAGGTGAATTTTCAAGATATATTTTATATTATTCACTCTCTAAAGTTTTATCTTAAAAACTCAACACGCATAGCTTAATAGAGTTAAAATTACTCTAATAAAATTAACTTTTGTGATATTCCTTCTCACAAAAGTTTCAGATTTTCCTGTGCAGATAAATGGCCCACCTTATCATGCCGTGTTTTATATTT
This sequence comes from Acanthosepion lycidas, assembly GCA_963932145.1. NCBI lineage: Eukaryota > Metazoa > Mollusca > Cephalopoda > Sepiida > Sepiidae > Acanthosepion > Acanthosepion lycidas. Next base: position 78,831,106 of record OZ010591.1, on the reverse strand, counting down.
AGTGGATGCTAATACTGTGCAACCTGATGTAATATGGTGAAATCTTTCTGGATATTCTTCACAGAATCTGTATTTGGGATCAAAACAATTTTTCAGTATATTATCTCGGTGTATAGTTAGCATGCATTGATTTTGCGCAGTAAAAATTAAACTTTCGGTTTTAGCTTTTAATCATGCAATATTAATCAATTATGGGTAAGGTGTTTGTCTACATCAGATTGTTTGGCATTGAGTCACCATGAATTGATCATCTTGCCAACATTTCTGCATTTATTCTATTGCATTTAAGTTTGCCTTCTTTTATGCTTTCTTTGTTGGTGATTCCTGGACTGTGGCTTACTTGCTCCTCTTTATCCACTTAAAATTACCTTTTGAAATTATTGTCGCCCATCATTACAGAATAAAGTGTTTTTTTTTTTTTTACATCTGTCATATACTTACACAAATCATCATTCAGTCTTCTGTAATTTCTATGTACTTATGAAAACCGACTGATGTTATTTATTAAGATAGTTCTATTTGAACTAATACTCTACCTTCTTCGAATCTGGACATATATAGACTATTAACATCGGACTTAACATGCAGTATGCGATAGTAATTATAAAGCTTTCTCGTTTTGACATCCATTCACTTTACCATTTTTGCAGATTGGCTTTGTAGGTTCATTATAACATCGCCCTCCGGAAAAAGGTTTATCACCGTTTCTCTTATCACGAATCAACAGAAGGCTAATTTCATGGAGGGTATGGGGCACCCATGTATTCTAAAATTTATTTTACGAGGAGGAAATATTTTCACTTAATTCCGTGACCTTATCAAACAATCGTGTTCTTATTGAGCAGAAGGAGAAAAATGTACGAAATGTTATATAAAGACTAACTTATATAATATATACTACTGAGAGAGAGGAAGAGGGAACGAATATGTCCTGGTTATGGAGATAAACTACATCCGCGTTCTGGGTAAGACGATAAACTACATCCGACAGCAAGGCTTCTGATCAGGAGGTTTTTGCTGTTATCAGGTCCACCCTGAACCGGCGTGGTAGCACCTGTTAGGTTCCCACCTATGGGCAAATAGTTGACCCCCTAACTGGGGTCAAAACACTATGAAAGTGCAAAAATAAATTGTAATACCAGCAATACAGCTTTGTAAAAATTTTTTTTTTTTTTAAATAAAAATATTGCCAGCAATAAATTTTGAAAAAGAAATTAGAAGCAATACATTTTTTGAAAAAAATATTACCAGCAATAAAAACTAAAAACAAACTTGTCGGCATTAAATAACTCATTGTGGCTTATATGCTGTAAAAAAAAATAAATAAATAAAAAATAATAAAATAACAGAAAGAATGTCAGGACGTTTTAATAAAAGCAATAAATTCAGTGATATTAATCCTAAAATTGGACGGAATAAATTAAGATTGCAAAAATCATTATTGTATTAACGTCATTATATAATATTCACAAAAACAATTCTCTTAACAACCTATTGTGTAAAAATAACAAAGAAATAAAACATTTTTAAAATAGTTAAAATATATACCCATTGATAATAATATATCTGCAATTCATATTATTTTATTGCATGCTTTGATGTAAAAATACATTTTTTTAGTTTGTATTCCTCTTGCAACAAAAGTGAAATTTATTAAGTATAATATTTTTATTTTTCTCTATATAAACGATATTTATTTAAAGAATGAAAATATCTTGTGACAAGCTTGCGTCCCTTGAATAAATATAGGCGATTCTCTCCCTTAGATCATTGAATTATGTCCCGTGGCTGTTTCAATTTACGATGTAAAGTTAGGTAACTTCCGTTAAACTGAAAAAAAACAAGAGTGTAAGTTGTTTGATGTTGAACATTATTGAGAAAGACTTAAATAATTTTATTGTGACAAATTAGTGATTGGGAGACGTAAATTATTAAACTTTCAGAAACGGTTAAATAAATTGTTCACTAGCGATTATATCTATTGAAAGAATGTAATTCGAAACTTTGTAGTGAGTACGAAATAATAACAGCTTCCTTTACCCATTCTCTTCAAACTGGTGTGAGCTGAGGAAAAAGATGGAAAGGAATTCGCGAGCCTATGTGAACTATTCTTTGGACCTTCACAGAGATTGACGGCAAGTTGAGAAAATGGAGGATATAAACTCGTGTGCCTATGTGAAATTGATTTAGAACAATGAAAACATTGCCTTCACAAAAAGTATCCGTTGAACTAATAAAGAAAAAAAAGTAGCGACTTTATGTGAAATTTTTTTTGGCATAAAATGATGAGAAAAATTAAGTTAATAAAAAAAGAGTATCTAAGGCCGTGTGAAAGGATTTATTTCTCTTCACAGCCTTGATGTCTTCGCCAATGTAAAATTACTCGCCAATTATATTATTGGCCTATTAATCAAGCTCGTGGCACTTCAAAGAATTTTTTTTCAACAATCCAAGAAAGCGAAGTATTTCAAACTACCCCATTTTGCCTACTTTTGGATGTATACAACCATATATCACTTCTAAGAGCAATGAACCCGTTTATCTTTGTTTTAAACATTTTTTAATATTAATTTATGTCATATTATTTAATCAGTTGTATAACCATTTCCTCTTACGGACTATAAAATTTTCTGATTTATTTTCCTGGAACGACATACTGACAAAACTTCAGCGTGTAAATTCGTAAATAAATTCCTTATCTTGTTTTGTTAAAATTACCCCTGTGTTTCCACGTCATACTCCATTAATCTCGACGTCACTATAACTTTATATCAAATCGTATGAACGTATTTGTTGAGGCAAATTCGTGTTCGTCATGTTGAGGAGAAAGACTTCTTTCAACTGAATATTACGAGAATAAAAAATGTTCTTTCATATCAGTTCTTATTACTCGTAAAGGGGTTAATTTGTAGTGTAACACCCACACTCAGTTCGCATTAAAAATTTAGAAAATACTTACATTGATATGTAATTGTATATGCTCCATTCGAATCTGGCTTGATAAACTTGATAAAATCTATCGTTTTGGAGTTATTGACAGTGAAATTTCGGATTCATTCTCATCGTTGGCGGCAGCCATTTTTGAAGTTGATTGCATACATTCGCTTTGAAAATCTAAACGCGGAAGACTACGGAAAGCTAAGCGCGGAACTGATCTTTCTTGTCTAAATCTGTATCAATTACTACGCACGAGAACTATTTACGTAGAAACGCTCAGTTTGCGCAATGATACCTACACTGATAGCTATTCTGCAGCGAATGTATGCAAACAACGCCAGTAATGGCTGCCGCGACGCGAATGAATACGAAATTTCACTGACGATAACTCGAAAACGGTAGATTTTATCAAATTTTTTCAAGCCAGATTCAAATGGAACATGTACAATTACACATAAATGTAAGTATGCTGGAATTTTTTAATGCGAACTGAATGCGCAAATTAACTCGGAAATGTTATATTTTTAAAATATTTTATCATTTTTTTTGTGACCCATATAGGTGGGCATTAATGATAAATTACAACTCAAGTCTTTAATGTTAAATAAACAGTATTTAATTACAAGGTGCAAATAAATACGTAATACAAAAAAGAAGTGAGAGTCAATCAAACTTATTAACAAATTCAGTGTATATCTTCGTAGTAGCCCGGCTCGCTTAACGTTCAATAGTCAGTCAACATTGAACAGGCAATCAACTAGTAATCCATTCGTAAGCAACTCGTAACCAACAATAGTACTCAACTAATCATCGACTGCAGTCCGATCAAGAATCAACATGTAGTACACTCCAGTAAGTAGCCTGGCACCGCTATTTATACAACTGGTGGAAAACATATATTCAGAGTTCGAACATCGGTGTCGGTAGTTACTCATTTTCTTCCTATATGACAATATATAATAAAGGAACATAAATAATTCACACTAATTCGACTGGATAGCTCCCCTCAATAGTCACTCAATAATCACTGCAGTCAGTAGCCTGACACCGCTATTCATACAACTGGTGGAAAACATATATTCAGAGTTCGAACCTCGGTGTCGGTAGTTACTCATTTTCTTCCTATATGACAATATATAATAAAGGAACATAAATAATTCACACTAATTCGACTGGATAGCTCTCCTCAATAGTCACTCAATAATCACTGCAGTCAGTAGCCTGACACCGCTATTTATACAACTGGTGGAAAACATATATTCAGAGTTCGAACCTCGGTGTCGGTAGTTACTCATTTTCTTCCTATATGACAATATATAATAAAGAAACATAAATAATTCACACTAATTCGACTGGATAGCTCCCCTCAATAGTCACTCAATAATCACTGCAGTCAGTAACCTGACACCGCTATTCATACAACTGGTGGAAAACATATTCAGAGTTCGAACCTTGGTGTCGGTAGTTACTCATTTTCTTCCTATTTCTTCACTTTAAGAATTCTGATTTAAGAATTGAAAGATTTGTGGCACCCTGCATTTTTAGAAAGACTAAAAAGAGATATTCATAGAAATATGATTTAATTTTTATTCGGTTTATTAACCAGTTGTTAGTTATTTAGAAACGAAGAATAATTGAGTTTTGAGAATAATTCTCTAACTGTATTTAGGCGATCCAAAGAGAAGAAAAAAAAAAAATAAATAAAAAGAAAGAGAAAGAGGAATAGATGATACAAAACCCGGTCATAAGTAAAACTAAGACAAGACAGGTGTCAAAATATATCAGGTCAAATTACCTGACCGAAATCCAGGGAAATAGAAATTGTTATATTTGGTTGAAGAAATAGAGTTTGGAGATAATAAAATAAAACAAAAAGAAGAGGAAAGACAGAAACATAATACGAAACCAGGTCGTAAGCGAAAACACACACGTACGACCAGCACCTAACAAGTGTCAAAATTATCAGGTCAAGCACTTGAACTAATTCCATGTCCGCGTAGCATGGAAGTTTGTTAAAGTTGGCTGAAACAATAAAGATTTTTAGAACAATGGAAACGAAATTTTAATCGGAGGAAAGGTGTTTTTTTTTGTGTTGAGGTGGTGACCGGTGGAACTGTATACAGATTCTGACCTGTTAAAAATTGGAACCCCACGATGATGAAGTGGAGACATTTTCAATTCAGATAATTAAGATTTTTGACTATCAGGTCTGACCAAAAACAAAGAAGGAAAGAAAACGATTGTCTCGGCTCACAGATAGCGCCAATATTCTTTCCTGAAGTCACATCTAATTAGCGGCAGGCTGTTTTGACAGAACCCAGGTGAGAAAAAGCCAAGATTATCATTTTTCGTACGTGTGAAAAAGGCCAAATTAGATTTTGTTTTTTTTAGAACAAGAACGATGTAAGCCACGCCCGATTGGAGACGGGAGGCGTCCCACCACAGTCTCATTAGCCGAAAGCGGTCACGTGATATGCGGAAAGAGTAGGGAGAATGGTCGATCAAGAACCATTGGTCGAAAACGGTCACCTGACATACGAGAGACCGGGAGAGATGGGTATGCGTCTTCCCCCCAGAGGCACTGTGAGGAAGTAGGGGTGAAAATAATAACGATAATGGGAAATCAGAACTAATGCGACTTTTGGGATTATCGAGAGAGCCCTGACGCCGACAGACCCACCCCGGTTTGCTGCGGCGTCAATAAAAGCAGGACCCCAATCGACAAAAAAATGAGTTCAGCCCCGGACGGCAGCGAGAGGAGATCGCCTCGGACGGCGGAGAGTTGCGGCTGGGTTGCAGCGGGGGGGTCCTTCCAGCCCAAGTCGAAAACAAGAAATCCTTCCAGCCCAAGTCGAAAACAAGAAATCCTTCCAGCCCAAGTCGAAAACAAGAAATCCTTCCGGCCCAATTCAAAGACAAGAGAAGTTCTATCTAAGTCGACGAAGAAGAAGATTACTCGAAAGCCGCGGAGAAGTTGCAGCCAAGTCGAAGACAAGGCCAAAGAGTTACTGGACGGAAGAAGAAGAAGAAGTTAAAATCAAGCCCAGCCGAGAACAGAATTCGACCCAACCAGATCGAAGTGAAGAAATACAACTCAAGTCGAAGAGAAGAATCAACTGCGAATGATTGATAGAAATTAGCCCCAGTGTCGAACTAAACCACACTCCGACATACACAATTCTGGAGAGTAGACAATTCGAAATCGTTAAGTTGTATGATAGAAGCTTGGTGCCATAGTCCACAGAGCGGGTCGGGAATGAGAACAATTTTTCTTTATGTAACGGACATTAGATATAAAAGGTTGTCACCCTTTTTTTTTATCAGTAATTTTTTGTCTCGTGAGTTTTTTTTTTTTCTTTTACTTGTGTTTTGCCACCCCCGTCGGACTCAACTTGCATACGGCCCAATCTCTGCTGGTCCCGTCTGTCTAAGATCTAAACACAGCGTGGGTAGACAGACCGGAGATCAGTACAGTTGCTTTAGCAACCAGGTATTGGAAGCGGGTTGGGAAAGGCGAGGCTGGTGATCATCTAACCAAGAGGTTGGAGCGGCACGCTTGGAACCAGGAGGAGCGACCAGGAGGAGCGACGTTACAGTTGGCGCCGTAACCAAAGGATTCGACACTGGGCCAGGTGGGTACCCGTCACAATTGGTGCTGTGACCAAGGATCAACCCTGAGACAGCCGCGTCACGTCACATCGATCGACCGCCGTTGCTGAAAATTCAAGTGGAACTCAAAACGACCGGGACCGAAAGGAACAAGAACAGAATCGTCTGCAAGGTAGGACACCTTATTTTATTTCCCAACCTCGATTGTTGCTGCATAGATTGTCTTTCTCTGTAGACATGTCGGACTATGATTCGGATAGAGCAGTGGAGGGGGGGTGAAGAGGAAGTAAGGCGGGGGTTGTCAGTGGATTTAAGGAAGCTGTTAGGTGGACCGAGGGTCCCAGTATTTGATGGCAGCGGGAAGGAGTTTAAAAACTGGCTGGCAATCCTTGAGAAGAGCCGAATCATCTACGAGCTTTCGGACCAAGAAACCCTGTATTTGGCATACGATGCCACAAAGGGAAAAGCGTCTGAGTTCGTGAGGGGGCTCTTGGAAAATCAACCCTGCTTGTCTTGGGAAGAGATAAAAAGACTGCTAACCAAAGAGTTCGCCGACGAAGGTACGGCCATAGAGGCCATGAGGGCCCTTTTAAAACTGACACAGCTACGGGATGAAACCCCGGGAGAATTAGGGACCCGAGCGGGGAAGCTATCATCGTTGGCATTCCCCGAAGTGGTCAGGGATAATGCAGTTATGCAGGCCCAACTGGCGGACCTGTATATAGAGGCGCTGAGCGACGAGCGTGTTCGTCACGACGTACTGAAGGAAGGACCGCTCAGACTGTCGGCAGCGGTGGAGCTGGCCAGGGAGAGCCAGGGCGTGTGGGATAGAGTGAAGAGGTGTGGGAAGAAGCAGATGCCAAGTCAGGAGGCTGGAAAGAGGGGGGTAGGCGGAAGACCCCCCGCGTGGAATCAGAGGGCTAAGGATGAGGTGGATCGGGCAGAATTATGGGAGGAGGACCCCAATAGAAAAGCATGGTCGACCAGGCATGGCTTTTATAAGCCCACGCCGGGTCGATACGGGCTGGTCTGCTGGACCTGTGGGCACGAGGACCACAGGGCGGCGGAATGTCCGACGAAGTGGGGGTTACCCCCAGACTTCGATCAGGACAGATGCACCAGGTGTGGTAAGAAAGGACACCTGGCCAAGTGGTGCGGGCTGAGGAAGGGTGCCCCACCGATATTAACAAAGAAGGCTGAGACCAAGAGACCGGCCCAGGGAAAATCCAGCGGGCCACCCCGGAATTAAGAGGGAGGGTGGCCCAGTTAAAAAGAAGAGAAATAAAAACTTGGACCAGTGGAGGGGCGAACCGCTTGAATAGAGGACGGGTTCCCCCGGGAATAGACACAAGGCCAACCCAGTTGAAAAGGAAAAGAGCAAAATGTTGGACATGTGGTCGGGCGGGCCACTTTGCGGCAAGCTGTCCAACAAGAAGGTGCTGGTTTTGCAGGAGGCCAGGACACCTGAAGAGAAACTGTATCCTTAGAAACGAACGCGGGAGACCGGGAGAGGTCCGGCCGGGGTCGCCAAGGTGCAGGGGGCGCAGAACTCCACCTCATGAGAAAAATGAAGGTGATTTATTACTACCGGCACCCATGGCTGGGTTGACCCAAGGGTGGAGACCCAGGAAGAAGAAAGCTCAAGTGTTCTCTTCGCTAACGCAAGAGAAAGAACTATCCTGTAGAGCAGAGATAGGGGGTAGGGAGATGAGGGCTCTGGTGGACACAGGAGCATCTGTGTCATTGATGAGAGAGGAAACATACAGGCGGGTGAAACGGAAGAGAAGGTTACGGGAAGCGGACATAGAGATCACGCAAGCAGATGGAGCCCCCCTGAAGATAAAAGGGATGGTGAGGCTCCCGGTGAGGATTGGGAAAGTAAAAAGCACCCAAAATTTTTACGTAACCCCCGACCTGTGTACGGAGGCAATCTTGGGAGAAGATTGGCTCCGGAGCCAGAGGGCCCAGATTGAGTTTAATCCTACTGTGTTGGTGGTGAACGGCGAGAGAACGCCATTGGGATGCCCACCAGAGGAAGAGATAACCATAGTGGTGGAGGAAGATGTAAAGTTACCTCCTAGAACCGCAGTGTCGGGAAAGGGTAGGTTAATGTCAGGAAAAAGGGTATGGAGAGGACCCCTGCAGTTGGTCCCTGTAGAAGGAAAGGGCCTAGAAGATAACGAGGTAACCCTGTGCGAAACGGTAGTGGAGGCAGCCGAGTTGGTGCCCATAATGATGGTGAACCAGGCCCAAAAGACTATAAAGGTTAGGAGAGGGGAGAAGATAGGGAGAGCACTTCCCCTACGAACTCGGAGTCGGGTGAGATTCGAGGAGGAACGAAGGAAGCTAGTAGAGCAAACAGAGGGAATCTTAGATGAGGATATATTAGCACCGGATCAATTTAGAACCAGAGTGGGGGGTCTGTTAAGGAACAGTCGGGAGACCACCCCCCTGTGAAATTGAAACCCTACCGGACACCTATACATAAAAGACCACTTGTAGAAGAGGCAGTAGAGGAAATGTTGGAAGCTGGGATGATCGAAAGATCGATCTCCCCTTGGAGCTTCCCAATAGTAATAGTAGGTAAGAAAGATGGCGGGCATCGTTTCTGTGTAGATTTTAGGAAGCTAAATTCTATATCAAAGCCGTTGGCGGTGCCATTGCCATTGATAGACGACATTTTGGCATTATTAGGGAAGGCAAAGTACTTCTCTACGTTGGACTTGAGGTCCGGGTATTGGCAAGTAGCCCTGGATGAGGCTGACAAGGAGAAGGCCGCATTTGCGTGTCACCTGGGACTGTTTCAGTTCAGGGTGATGCCATTCGGTCTAGCTAATGCCCCGGGAGTCTTCCAACAGCTAATGTCAATAGTGTTAGGAGGATACGAGAGCTTTGCCATGGCGTATTTGGACGATATCTTGATATTTTCGGAGACAGTGGAACAACATTTTTTTCATTTAGGACAGGTGTTGGGAAGATTGAGGAAACACGGATTAAAATTAAAATTGTCAAAGTGTCAGTTTCTGAAGGAAGAAACTAGGTATTTAGGCTTCGTCATAAACGGAGACGGTATTAAACCCGACATGGATAAGGTAAAGGTCATAAGGGAAATGCCAGAGCCTAAGACAGTGAGACAGGTAAGAGGTTTTATAGGAGCTATAGGCTACTACCGACGCTCCGTCCCGGCATTTTCAAGAATTGCCATACCACTAGTAGCCCTGACGAAGAAATACGCTAGGTTCAAGTGGACAGAGGACTGTCAACGAGCATTTGATTCGCTAAAGGGACAGTTGACAACCGTCCCACTGCTGACGTACCCAGACCTCAGCAAGCCCATGATATTATACACGGATGCCAGTGAGCAGTGTGTAGGGGCAGTACTTACCCAGCCGTGTCCTGATAAGGAAGGACCAGTGCCTGGCATACCAGAGGAAGTACCGATATACTTCCTCTCCCATAAGCTCTCAGAGACACAACAGAGGTGGCCAGTAATAGAAAGAGAAGCATATGCCATCATGTATGCTCTCCAAAAACTGGACTACTATTTAAATGGTGCGGTCTTTACTATAAAAACAGACCACAAACCTTTGCAGTACCTATTGCAGGCAGAGTGGACAAATAATAAGAAAATTCAACAGTGGGCACTTAAGTTAAGTGGCTACCACTGTAAGATAGAGTATTTGGCAGGAAAGGAAAACACGTGCGCAGATTTACTCTCAAGAATACCGAAACAACTGGAAGAAAGATCTGTAAAGGTAGAACAGGGAGTAGATGATAAAGCCTATAGAATAGGAGTAATTAACTCTAATAAGCTAAAAGATCGCCCTATGTTAGAATCGGACGAAGAAGGGGACGCCCAGATAATAACCGATCCCTACTGGACAGAAGGAATTGAGAAGGAGCAAGCAGACAGTGAAATAGCTGCTCTGAGAGAGAAGGTGAAGGCAGGAGAGACCACCAAGTATGCCATAATAGAGGAAAGGCTGTATTATCTCTCAGGCAGGGATGAAGAAGTCAAGCCCAAGTTGTATGTGCCCAAAAGTTTAAGACCAGAGATATTGGAGCAGTGCCACGAGAGGTTTGGTCACATGGGAATTGATAGGACATGTGATCTCATAGGAAGAAAGTACTATTGGCCCAAACTGTACGGAGAGGTCACTAACTATGTTCGGAGTTGTGTAGTGTGCCAGTCGCAGAGCAGAAGGCAGGAAATGGCACCCTTGGAGGAAACAGACGTACCAAACTTTCCCTTCGAGAAGGTGAGTATGGATGTATCAGGACCATATGGAGAAACTGCACAAGGAAACAACTATATAGTGAGTTTTGTCGATTGGCTAACAAATTGGCCTGAAGCATTTGCAGTACCAGACAAGAAGGCCAGAACTGTGGCCGGGTTGATAATAAGTGAAATCTTCCCTAGGTATGGTGCCCCTGTGCAATTGGTAACAGACAATGGCACGGAGAATGTGAACAGCATCATGAGAGAAGTTTTGACAGGTTTGAATGTAGAGCACATAAAAACATCCCCATATCACCCCCAGGGAAATGCTAAAGTGGAAAGGTTTCATAAAACCTTAGGAGATGTATTGGCCAAGCTGGTCAGAGAAAACACTGGAAATTGGGACTTGTATTTGACGCAGGCTCTGGCGGCCGTGAGGTTTACGATAAACGAAACCTCCAGATTTTCTCCTTACTTTTTGTTGTTTGGCAGAGACGTGGTCCTGCCTGTGGATAACCTACTGAAGCCCCGAAGAAGGTATATGGGAGAAGATAATCATCAACTATTGCTGGAACAGCAACATAAGATATTTGTACAGGCCAGAAGAAGAATAAAGAGGGCCCAGAAGAAAAGAAATGAGAGGGTGAATGCTGAAAGAAAGGTAGTAGAATTGAAGGTTGGAGACCCTGTCTACTATAAAATCCACCAGAGAGAGGGAAAGCTGGACCAAAGATGGGAACCGTACTACCGGATAGTAGAGCAGACGGGCCCAGTATCATATGTAATATGGGATCAAGCGGCAGGACGAGCGAGGAGGGTTCATGCCAATGATCTGAAGAAGGCTGAAATAGCTAACCTGGAAATGAGCGAGCCGAGGCCTAAGAAGACAAGGAAAAGGAAAGTAACTCTGGTTGAACCGGAAGAAATGGAAACGGAAGAAGACTCCGAGGAGGATGCGGAGATAGGTCGACTTGGCCAGATAAACGAAGCAGTCCGAGTGACAGAGTTGGAACCCTCAGCGGGGATTGGCGATGTTCAGTCGTCGACTGAATCGGTACAGAGAAGACCCCGTGAGATCGCCATCACACCCCCATGTCCGAAGAAAAGGAAGAAAAAGACGAGGAGGTCCAATCAAGCAGTCGAAGGCTCTAAAAAGAGGCACCCTGAACAGGACGAAGGACCCAGCGAGTGGGAGGAGGAGGATCGAATACCCCTTTCCCAGCTCAAGGAAAGGATAAGGAACAGGAGAAATTTAGACATAGAGTCGAAAGGTATTGAGGACATTCAAGGCGAAGACTCTAAACAGAAAGAAGAATCAGGAGATGAAGAAGAGGACAAAAAAAAACCTCCTGGACGGAAGTTAGACACAGAAAGAAGGTCAGAGGTTGAACAGGAATCACCTCAGAAGATGAGATCAGGGAGGGAGAAGAACCCCAAATCTCAGTAGGACAAAAGGGCTGTGCAGAATACAAGCATTTAGTGTCGACAGATAACGACACTGGCTCATCCAAAATCCTATTGGCTGACTATGGTAGATGTGAGTGGAGGGGATGGAGTCGCGGGCTGCACCTCACAAGGGACGGGAGAAGATCATTGGCATTGTTGATTGATCACCAGTGGTGTCATGAAGTACAACCTTTAGAGTGGGCGCCACGCACACCTGACCAGACCATTCTGTCCGCTAGAGGTTAGTTAGAGGAGGGAAGAGCTGAACTTAGTAAGAAGTTATAAAATAATTGAGTGATGAGTTGAGCGACACGAAGTAGTTGTGAAGAATAACAACAAAAGAATTTCGTTACCTTTCAGGAATGATCAAGATGAAAGGGTTGGTTATGACGATGATGGTGGTAGCCACGCTGATGGTGACGATGGCGGAAGCTGGGAAGCGCAGCCGAAACACCATTTTTAAAAAAACGAGCGAAGTAATAATAACCAGGTCTAAGTGGTTGGTCACATTCGTGATAGATTTGAACCCGTATGAGTCGCTACTAAATAAGTTAGGAAACGAGCTAACGCAACTGGATGCAGCCCGGTTGAAAGTAGGACAAGATTATCCCAAGTATCTCAGTTTATTGCACTCCCTAGAATCAGAAGCCACTATGATAGAGGCTCAATGGAAAGACATGCAAAACTACCTGCAGGGAATAGAGTTACTGCAGACGCGGGAAAGGAGATCCGTAGTCCCGATTGTGGGAAAGGCATTGAGTGTCCTGTTTGGAACAGTGACTGAAGATGACGTTAAATTCATAAGGAGGAAACTGGGAGAAGTGGAGGTAAACCAGAGGACGCTTGCCCAGGTGGCAAGGGAGAGTGTGACAATATTAAATGTGACAAGGTTAGAGGTGTCCAAAAATAGAGCCAGAATCAATTGGTTAATAGACAACCTGGCGAGGTTGAGACAAGAGGTAATTAATAATACAGAAACTGTAATGATTGAATTACAGGAAATGAGCGGATTCATGCAAAAATATTTCCAGCTGATGACAATTACGAATAAGGTACGACAAACGAGTCAGTCGTTGACGACCTTGCTGGAACACGTGAGGGCGCAATTAGACATGCTGTCATTAGGACACCTCTCCCCAAGCATAGTAAACCCGGGTCACCTAAGGGAAGCGCTACTCGGAATACAGGCCGAGTTACCCCACCATTTAAGGCTGCCGGTGGACCCCACCAAAGAATTGTGGAAATATTATAATGCACTAGGATGTGTGACCTTGTTAGAAAATAGGCGACTATTGGTTGTGATATCTGTTCCGTTGTTAGATAGCGAGAGTGTATTCGAGATATACCAGGTTATAAACTTACCCATCCCCTACCCCAGAAGAGATCAAGGTTTAGGAATGATAGCAAGGTACAAGGTGGAAGCAGACTACATAGCTTTAAATTCGGGGAGAACGAAATTCATGTTGCTATCAGCTGAAGAAGCTGGAAGGTGTAGAGATGATGCTCTAGGGACTTGTACCTCGTTAAGCCCTATCTATAAAACTGGTAATCGCAGAATGTGCATACTAGAATTGTTTGATGGGAAAAGGGAAGGAATCAAAAGAATCTGCCAAGTGGAGGTATTAACAAACACGGCATTACCACAAGCTATCAGTGTTTCAGACGGGGTGTGGGCAGTAGCCACACAGAGACATATCAGCTTGTCTAGGGTATGTGGGGGAGAGTCCACAAGGACATTAAGAATAAGACCACCGTTATCCCTGGTGACGCTACCCATGGGATGTTCGGCGGTTGGAATATCCATTTCCTTACCCCCCTATTACCAGGAAGAAGAAAGATATGAAGAGAAAGATTCAATCATAGAGATGATTGGTAGAGGCTTAGTCAATTGTACAGAATTATGGGAGCCGATAGTGAAGAGATTCTCTAATGTTACCTTAAATAAGATGCCAGTATTAATGAAGCCAATAGAAAAGATCGATATGGATCAATTGAGAGACAAGTTAAGTGCGTTGGGAAACGAAGGTGTAGCTTGGGAAGACGATGAGCAGATCGCGATAAGTTGGTCAATAGTAATGGGTACATTCCTAGTTATAGCCATCGGGGGTGTATTAATATGGAAGGTTAAGAGTAAGAGGAGATTAGCGAACGACAATCTAGTGAGCGTGCAGCAACTCGAGAGGGAGATGCCGAGTAGTGTTCCTCGCTCAGACAGGACGGGCGAAGAAATTGCTGAAAGACCAACGGAGGAGGCTGGCGTGAGACCACCACGTGCGGCGGAAAAACCTCCCACAGCGGAGAGGAAAACATTGACCAAGAAGAACAAACCATAGTAAACACATCTGCACCCAAAGACACACGCACATATTACATTGCATGTAGAACAAAAGAAGATGAAAAAGAACATTACATTGCATGTAGAACAAAAGAAGATGAAAAAGAACATTACCCTTGCATGTAGAACAAAAGAAGATGAAAGGAACATTACATTGCATGTAGAACAAAAGAAGATGAAAAGAACATTACATTGCATGTAGAACAAAAGAAGATGAAAAAGAACATTACATTGCATGTAGAAAAAAAAAAAGGATGAAAGGAACATTACATTGCATGTAGAACAAAAGAAGGTGAAAAGAACATTACCCTTGCATGTAAGAAAGTAGAATAGAATTGCATGAGACAAATGCATGGTGCATGTTAAATGATGTAATTGGGTTTAGGTGTAATTTACGGGTAAATGACAAATCGGTTAGGGGAGGATTGTGGCACCCTGCATTTTTAGAAAGACTAAAAAGAGATATTCATAGAAATATGATTTAATTTTTATTCGGTTTATTAACCAGTTGTTAGTTATTTAGAAACGAAGAATAATTGAGTTTTGAGAATAATTCTCTAACTGTATTTAGGCGATCCAAAGAGAAGAAAAAAAAAAAAAATAAATAAAAAGAAAGAGAAAGAGGAATAGATGATACAAAACCCGGTCATAAGTAAAACTAAGACAAGACAGGTGTCAAAATATATCAGGTCAAATTACCTGACCGAAATCCAGGGAAATAGAAATTGTTATATTTGGTTGAAGAAATAGAGTTTGGAGATAATAAAATAAAACAAAAAGAAGAGGAAAGACAGAAACATAATACGAAACCAGGTCGTAAGCGAAAACACACACGTACGACCAGCACCTAACAAGTGTCAAAATTATCAGGTCAAGCACTTGAACTAATTCCATGTCCGCGTAGCATGGAAGTTTGTTAAAGTTGGCTGAAACAATAAAGATTTTTAGAACAATGGAAACGAAATTTTAATCGGAGGAAAGGTGTTTTTTTTTGTGTTGAGGTGGTGACCGGTGGAACTGTATACAGATTCTGACCTGTTAAAAATTGGAACCCCACGATGATGAAGTGGAGACATTTTCAATTCAGATAATTAAGATTTTTGACTATCAGGTCTGACCAAAAACAAAGAAGGAAAGAAAACGATTGTCTCGGCTCACAGATAGCGCCAATATTCTTTCCTGAAGTCACATCTAATTAGCGGCAGGCTGTTTTGACAGAACCCAGGTGAGAAAAATCCAAGATTATCATTTTTCGTACGTGTGAAAAAGGCCAAATTAGATTTTGTTTTTTTTAGAACAAGAACGATGTAAGCCACGCCCGATTGGAGACGGGAGGCGTCCCACCACAGTCTCATTAGCCGAAAGCGGTCACGTGATATGCGGAAAGAGTAGGGAGAATGGTCGATCAAGAACCATTGGTCGAAAACGGTCACCTGACATACGAGAGACCGGGAGAGATGGGTATGCGTCTTCCCCCCAGAGGCACTGTGAGGAAGTAGGGGTGAAAATAATAACGATAATGGGAAATCAGAACTAATGCGACTTTTGGGATTATCGAGAGAGCCCTGACGCCGACAGACCCACCCCGGTTTGCTGCGGCGTCAATAAAAGCAGGACCCCAATCGACAAAAAAATGAGTTCAGCCCCGGACGGCAGCGAGAGGAGATCGCCTCGGACGGCGGAGAGTTGCGGCTGGGTTGCAGCGGGGGGGTCCTTCCAGCCCAAGTCGAAAACAAGAAATCCTTCCAGCCCAAGTCGAAAACAAGAAATCCTTCCAGCCCAAGTCGAAAACAAGAAATCCTTCCAGCCCAAGTCGAAAACAAGAATTCCTTCCGGCCCAAGTCAAAGACAAGAGAAGTTCTATCTAAGTCGACGAAGAAGAAGATTACTCGAAAGCCGCGGAGAAGTTGCAGCCAAGTCGAAGACAAGGCCAAAGAGTTACTGGACGGAAGAAGAAGAAGAAGTTAAAATCAAGCCCAGCCGAGAACAGAATTCGACCCAACCAGATCGAAGTGAAGAAATACAACTCAAGTCGAAGAGAAGAATCAACTGCGAATGATTGATAGAAATTAGCCCCAGTGTCGAACTAAACCACACTCCGACATACACAATTCTGGAGAGTAGACAATTCGAAATCGTTAAGTTGTATGATAGAAGCTTGGTGCCATAGTCCACAGAGCGGGTCGGGAATGAGAACAATTTTTCTTTATGTAACGGACATTAGATATAAAAGGTTGTCACCCTTTTTTTTTATCAGTAATTTTTTGTCTCGTGAGTTTTTTTTTCTTTTACTTGTGTTTTGCCACCCCCGTCGGACTCAACTTGCATACGGCCCAATCCCTGCTGGTCCCGTCTGTCTAAGATCTAAACACAGCGTGGGTAGACAGACCGGAGATCAGTACAGTTGCTTTAGCAACCAGGTATTGGAAGCGGGTTGGGAAAGGCGAGGCTGGTGATCATCTAACCAAGAGGTTGCAGCGGCACGCTTGGAACCAGGAGGAGCGACCAGGAGGAGCGACCAGGAGGAGCGACGTCACAGTTGGCGCCGTAACCAAAGGATTCGACCCTGGGCCAGGTGTGTACCCGTCACAGATTAATGCAATTGATTATTTTTTTTATCGCTGTGTGTGGTCGTGCATGTGTTTAATTCAAATGCACAATATTGTCGAATTAAATTATTTTTGCAATAAAAATGGTATTAACCGATTTGAGGTTGGTGACATTTTCAGACTATATTAAAATTTGTGAGCAATCTGACGCGTGAATTTCCGCTTAAAGTATCGTTCCTGATTTAAAATTGCTTGCTTTAAACAAGAGAGAGTCAGATATAATTACGAAATAAATCTACATGTGTGACGAATAGTATTTTTTTTCTTTTGATTCAACATACAAAGGAAATAGTAATATGCATATGATTGATAAAGTCTCCCCCGTTTTCGGAATTAATATCCATTTTTTTTTATTTACCAGTATCAGCTCTTACAGATTATCATTTACAGAAACTCGTTATGTAGGTTATGTGATTCTTTCCTCTGTACCTCTTGCCGTCAATATATCCTGTGAGTGTCAAATTTTCCGAGCCGTCTTTCCTCATTATGTGAACTAGAAATTTCAACTGACGCTCCTTTTTGTTTCCATTTTCTTTAAAACTTTTTCCTTGTTACATGTCTAGTCCATGGTAGCCTCAATATCCTTCCGTAGAACCACATTTCTGTTGCTTCCAGCATTCACATCCATATAGAATGACAGAGCAGAACTCTTTTCTTTGTTGTTTCTAACGGGATGTTCTCGTTTATTAATGCTTTCCTTAGTTTTTGGAAGTCCACTTTCGCTATTCCAATGCCTTTATCCATCCTCTGACTTACTAGATACTTAGGCTTTTGTACTTGCTTAATTTTGATACGTTCAATTTGTAAGGTCGTAGTGCCACTAGTAAGCAGGATTTCTTGTTCTTGTAACGGCATTCACCCTACGTGGGTTGAGCCGGCTCCAATATTGGAGTTTTATGGTAATTTGGAATTCACAAGCGGTCCCCAACCCGCATGTACAGCACATGAGATTTAATTATAGCGGTGAAGGTTTCGTGCAGGACCATCCACGGTTTTTGAGGGGCCGATTACAGAGACTTGGTGCACTACGTGCCACAAGGTCCCCAAACGACCCTCCGCAGGTTCTGAATTCTCTTTGACCAGTTGCCATCCAAGGCTATAGCTGGAGGGAGAAGAGGATTCACACCTTTCCCAAGGTTATTAGCACGTAAGTGAATGTAATGGATTCGACTGGAATTCGAACTCGGCTCTCCGATTCCTCTATCCAAGCCGCTATCCCTTACTCCAGCGTGCCTCCTTTTTTAAGCAGGAGTGTTAGTGAAAGAGAAGACTGAGAATAGGGAGGGTTGACAAAAGATGAAGAGGATTCAAGAAAAAAGAAGTTGATGATTTAAGTTGCCTTTAAATTGTTATAAGGGATGCCAAGAAACGAGAAAGAGTTACACGGGTGGGAATTGCGAGAAAAGAAATTGTTGGAGTAGAAATGCCGGTCGAATTTAGCTATTTCAGTATTAAACGGGTGCCAATCTAATAGCACGCTTAAATTAATATATTCAAGGCAGCAGTGAAAAACGCTCGTAGAGCAATTGTCATTAGTATATTTGTAGAAAAGACAGAGTAAAGCCATGTCACGTTGTCGTGATGCCAGGTTCAGGATCCATCACATTACAGTTCTTTCTTTGGTCTTTATCAAGAATCTCTAGATCTACAGTAGCAGAACCAAACCAAATGTGGCAACAGTATTCAATGCATGAACCAAGTGTAGATTTTTTAAATGTGCAAAATGGATTCCGACGATAAAAAATCTTCTGGCACGACACCGTGAAGTAACTTTTCTTGCAGTAGACGTATCAATTGAATCGACATAGCC
The DNA here is from genome assembly GCA_963932145.1 of Acanthosepion lycidas. Taxonomy (NCBI): domain Eukaryota; kingdom Metazoa; phylum Mollusca; class Cephalopoda; order Sepiida; family Sepiidae; genus Acanthosepion; species Acanthosepion lycidas. The sequence continues at coordinate 78,812,141 of OZ010591.1, read as the reverse complement.
GCTGCACATGTCAGCACATAGGTTGAAAACAGGGAATTGTGTTTAATTTCAGCCTCGTGTTTCACACAAAGGCTCTTGCGAAAGGCATGGATACATGTATTCCCCACTCCCAGCTATAGCTTAAATAGCAGCAGTGATAGCTCTAAGGTTGCTGGGACCCCGGGAAAGCTGAATTTCGGCGCACTTACAAGTATTTTTTTTTTAATTTTCACAAGCGGAAATGCTGAAAATGTAGAATTAGAATATACAAGTTAATACAAAGCTAATGGAAATATCCATTATCCTGCCTAAAATATTTTTTCTGGTCTTTAGATCTGCAAATATTTTCATGGCAATTTCTACGCTTATCTTCTTTACAAGATCATTTTCTATTGATAAAATAGCCAAAGAATTTAATCTGCCTTGAGTCATGGAAGACTGTAAGTAGGTATTTACAAGCTTTAGTTTTGGAAGATCCCAAATATGGCGGCAAGGCACCTCGGCGTGGTGTAATGGTTAGCAAGCTTGTCTCGCTAAAACAGTTATGGCTGAGTAGTGAGTTCGATTCTCACTGGCTGCCTCATACTTTCGGCCTTGTGCCACATCTAAGCTACGCTTTGAAAATAACATAGGCACCTCGGCGTGGTGTAATGGTCAGCAAGCTTGTCTCGCTAAAACAGTTACAACTGAATAGTGAGTTCGATACTCACTGGGTGCCCAATACCTTCGGCCTTGTGCCACATCTAAGCTACGCTTAGAAAATCAATATATGACATGGCGACATGACAGTGTTCTCGTCCTTGATAGCGCACTGTCCGAGTTGCCAGTTACTTTGAGCCAGCCTTAAATAGCAAGTTTTTATTAGATAGATCTTTCCCAAAAAGTAAGGACAGTCTTATTTGTAAGAGAAGTTCTTATTCTCCGTCCGTCACACAATGTCCGACTTTCTATGCGCGTATGCAGTCTATATGGGTAGGTCTGTTTTGTACTTGAGTAACTTACAAATACTTCCGCCCTTTAATGCATGCACATGTACATGACATACATACATACATACATCATCATCATCATCATTATTTTCCCCCTCACCGATAGCATCAATCGTCGAGAGGATGCTGGTTGCAAAAGAAATAGAAACTTCTCCAGTCTGATCTGTTGGCGGTGGCTTTCAGGAAGTCCCGGCATTGTCATATTCCGTCCACTTTTCTCTGAAAGCATAGACGGCGCGAGCACTCCACGTTCCCTCTGTTGGTAGCTTGATTGGTGCTTTAGATTCTCCACTAGCCCACTTATCACGCCCATCCAGGAGTGAGACTTTGGGACGCACGGTCGTTGTTGATCTCTGCTTCGACCGATCTGGCATGGTGTTGGTTTGATTCTTCTTCCTCATTATCCTTTCAGTGGACTTTCAGATAGCCTGGCGGCACCGATCTCCTCTCCATGCTCATAGATATATGCACTCAACCAATTTGACTGACTTTGAAATATGATATTGAAACATATATGGCATACAAGTAAATTAGATTTAAATTTTTATCAATTTCTTACTTGTGACTTTTTTTTTTTGCCCTTAAACTGATGAAATAAAAAAGTAAAATAAATAGATAGAATAAAAAGATAAAATCTAAGTACAGTGTAACCCGGATATAAGAGAGTTGTCGGGACCGGAGAAGAAGTCTCTTATATCTCGGTTTCTCTTATATCCGGGTTTGGTCTATTATATATACATTAACCCAGGCTCTAATTTGGGACCATATAAAATCTCTCTTATATCCGTGTTTCTTTTATATTCGGGTCTCTTATATCTGGGTTACACTGTACAAAAAATGTCAAAGCATGAGTATACAAGGGAAGTAACTTTAATTGAATTTGGTTCACGGACACTATTTGTTTAATCGAAATTATCTCCCTTACATAAAACGAATCTTTACGATATGTATTGCATATATTTGCGGGGAAATGTAAACGTATCTGAAGTGAATCAAATGTCTGTTTTTTTGCTTTTATTTGAAAGATAATTACCTAAGTTTAACGCATAAAAATAAAATTGGATATTTTCATGAGTTTGACAGACATTTCAAAAATATTTTACCGTTTAATTTGTGATCGAAAATTTAATGGACAAATGATAACGGAAATCTTAAGACATTTAAAAAAAAGAAAACTCTTATTAAAACAAATGTAATTACTAGAGTGTCATTTAAAAGAAAATAAGTAAAATTAATAATTATCAGAATTTTACAGTATTATTCTATAATTTATACTTAAAATATAACGAAACATAAATCTCAACACAGTAAGGTATAACCCGCCCATTAACAGCTTCATTGATAGTAGTTATTCCACTTTAAAAAATTAAAAATAACTACCTCAAAATTAATTAAATACGGAAGACCAAACTACCAAAATATTGAAACTGTTTTAGCTTATGTTTAGAAATAATTATTTTATACCTTACATAACGAAAAAGTTAGAAATCTATATTCATTCTATTGGCCTTTAATTAATATCATATTTATAAAAATATAAAAATAAATGATTAAAAAACTGACTGATACTTCGACCCACTAAATTTATTCTTTTTTTTTTTATCAATTTTCTCTCCTTAAATATTTAATTGGAAGAAATCTTTTCTTTTTTTTTTTTCATTTTAAGAAAAATTGTCAAACTGAAAAAATATATATTGTGGAAACTGATAAGGAACATTTACTGAATTGATATTATTAATTTATAAGCAATACTTTGTTTTATTTAGACAACACAAAAATGATGAAAAAATTTACTCTATGATAAAAAGAAAGAGTCCTATGTAGATAAAATTTTCAGCGTTATTCATTGATTAACGATATGTATTTTTAAAACCTTATTTTATAAGAAGAGTTAGAAGGGATAGACCTTTTATATCAGTTGCAACCTCTTTCAATTATTCAATGGTATCCAAGTGATTTTTTTAATTGTATTCTTAACATTATCCTAACGAAAAATTAAAAAAAAAATTATATAGCTTTGATAGTAGCGATTACTATTCTTTAAAAATTAAAAGAAAATTTACCGAAGGCAGTGCTGTCATCTTGAGTTTATGTAGTAGAATACTCAAGACGAAGGAAGCCGCTAATCCTACGATATCAAGGGAGGTAATTGAGAAATGTTGAATTATTTCTCGTGGCATTAGTCTTTCAAAAACTGAAATAAAATATAATAAAAACAAACTGATTCTATTAAAATTATTCAAATAAAGTTTTCATGCAACTGATCATTTATTGTCCAACGTGTTTGATTCAGTCGGTATGTGTCAACATCTGTTGTCAGTTGCAACGCGCAACACATCTCTAGACTACTTTATTGTGTTCATTTGAAATGTTCACTTGTTAAATCAGCGCCGATTATAAGGCATGAATATATTGCTCATTCATAATTAGATCTAATTGTAAAATTTGAGGGAAATGTTTAACCTTTGTGCCTGCAAAAAAAAAAGGTGTCAAAAGAACTGTTATTCCTTTGAAACAGCTTTACTTGACTTTTTGAGATCCCTACTCTAATGAAATAAGGACTGTTATTCCATTGACACTACGTTTACCAGGGAGGGATTATGACCTTTTGAAACCCCTACTCTAATGAAATAAGGACTGTTATTCCCTTGCCACTACTTTTAAAGGGCATGATTATGACCTTTTGAGACCCCTAGCCTAATGGAATAAAGACGGTTATTCCCTTGACACTTCTTTAACCAAGGTGGGATTATGATATTTTGAGACCCCTAGCCTAATGAATTTATGCACCCCTCGCTTAGTTGTGTGCTTATGTAGTTTGGTGTAGTATAAAGTCCTAAAGAAATTAAAGTGATAGGTGCGTACGTACGTGTGCGTTCCCCAATTCGACCTACATCTTGCCGTCCCCGAGTGAAAAAAGAAAAAAGGATATTTGCCAACCGGCCTACGCGGTCAGATGTGGCACAAGATTTGAAGTGGGGTATCCGAGCCCGTAGGCCCGGGAAAAAATTCCCCGTAGACCCCGTAAAAAAAAAGGGGTTGGGTAGCTGTCTACCATCCCAGATGAGACTCCGCCCTTCTGCACAGCCTCGTCTGGGTTCCTCTCCGCCCGAAGGCAGAGAGTTCGACTAGCTTAGCTGGAGACGAATCTCCAACTAGTTGCCGAAGATGTAAAAGGGTGATGACAGAGAATGGCACTTGCTATTTATAGGCTTAAGGAGCGTCCCATAGTGGCGTTTTGAAAATTAGGAGAAGGTAACCCGATACCTTTACCGTTTCGGCCATGGAATCCTAGTTCTATTGACCTCTTTAAAAAAAATATTCATCTTTCATTGGGATATTTGGCTTTCTATATCTATTAAAATTAGATTTTCGTACCAGAAAGGTAAATAATGTAATTAATGATAAAAAATTTATACAACGTGCAATTATCATTTAAAATTAATTAAAATTAAATTAACCAAATTTATAATTTAACACTTACTGACAGTGATAATATAAAATTATTTTTAGAGTAAAAACAAATAATTTTTTTTTTTTTTTTTTTTTTTTTTTGTGAGATAATTCATTTAAAAATTACATGTCTATTTTTACTTCCCGTTAAAAGTAGTAAATGGTTGGTAACAACTGTTACGGTCCCAACTATGTACACATAATTAAACCCAAAGATGGAGTCAAAAGATTATGAAGGTACAAAAAAATGGAGTTTTATAGTAAAAATACCAGCAATACATTTTTGAAGAAAAATATTACCTGCAATACATTTTTGAAAAAAAAATTACTAGCAAATTTTGACACTCAACAAAACCCTCTTTACAAAAATACGTAAATGTCCTCCTTAAACTGCTTTATTATAAAGAATACATATTCCATTCATACGAACCTATCCTAAAAATCTTGGCATGAAATAAAACATTGAGTTTGATATGCCGTAAAACCAAATAAACCAAACCAAAATGAGTTTAATCAAGGAATAAATTGCGAGTTAATTCCCTTGTATCGGACTTCTGCTGGATTTTATAAAGGGAGACTATCCCACAGATTTGTATGTAAGCATTCTGAATAATGATACATTTAAAATTTATTTTCACAGACAGTACTTAATGCAACAAATTCAATCCTTCTTAAATTCTATACTAGAATGGCATCAGGCTTTATAAATTACCTTATCTACCATTTAAGTAAGTACTTAACTCCCACTAATATGAGTATTTTTATAAGAACTAGGTCAGGCCGAAATGAAATACTGGAGCTGCTAATGTTTACTTTCCGTCTACGCGACTTGAGGAATTCTCTCCCACATTAAATCACATGCTACACTTCTATCGCTATTTTCATGAAAAAAAGTTCTGACGAGCTATATTCCTTAGTTCCGCCAACTCTAACCAGAAGCGAACACGAATTCATTCTTTTCCTGTGCCGTCAGTAAGAAGTAATTTTCACAAGGACACCTTCTTCCTGCGAGGTGTTATTTTCTGGGACCGACTTCCAAGAGGATACTTTTCCGAATTATAAAATCTTAAACCACTCAAAACTGAGCCTCTTATATCGAGTGGCTTTGGGGCCTTGTGTAAAGTGAAAATGACTAAAGAAACACGCAGGAAATGAAAATATATATATATATATATATATAGCAGTAAAGAGTAATATTTTTTTTTTAAATCGTTTATTGTCTATGATACACTTTAGTTTATGCGAAAGTAGGCATTATTTGACCTTCATGCCTTCAAAAAACCGGTAAGAAAAGAACTCTTGACACCGATATTACTGTACATTCTTTTGACCACCTCGGCAATATTTATTGTTTTATAAAGCGACCATTAGAATTTTAATAAAACCCAAGCATATGAAAGTGAATTTGTACATTTCTTTATTCTTGAGAATTGACATCTAAGATATTAAACACTATTTATTTAATTGGCGGCTTATTTACAAGAATAATTTTATATTAACAAGATTACAAAAATATATCCAACTATAATGAAATATTTATTACTAGCAGTAGAGCCCGTAAGAGATAGATCAAGTATCGACCATCATAAAGATTGAAAAATAAAATTGACAAAGATTATTGTTTAAGGTTGACGGACACGCGTGTCTTAATTATTATTATTTTTTATTTGTTTTTTACGAATTGGTCAAACCCAAACTCAAACAAAAACATTGTTTTCAATCGTTATGAGTCTACCGATTGAATAGAATTTTATTATAAGCAGTTGTCTTGTAAATGGAATTTTTAAAGCATTCTGAATGTAAAAATAAAGAAAAAAGTGTGCAAGACAATAAGAAACACTACCTGCCAAAAAAAGTGAAGTTTTGTTGAAATCGGTTTAAAATGTAGGAAATCCAATCCCATATATAATCGAACACACACACACACACACACACGCACAAACAACCTGGGTTTTATAAGTATAATTCGATATGAGTTGTCCCTCTTTCATTCACGTAATGCTTCTTAATTGTGTTTTCAAATTGATTTCGTGCAAAAACAATTATGTTTTTCCAATTTTTGGTGCTGTCAGAACCACCGCAAGGTAATTTTACGTTGTCCTGTGAAGTTTTGTTGAAATCGGTTGAAAAATGTAGGAAATCCGGTCCAATATATAAACGAACAGACACACACACAAAACCTGGGTTTTATAATAAGTATGACTGACCAAATTATTAAAGAAATAAATATGAAAATAATCTTTTTATAAATGAATTTGTAAAAACGTTTGTGAATGAGCAAATTTAAATACACGCATAACAACGAGTAACTGTAATTATGCTTTTTGGAAAAATCAATTTTCCGGCCATTATTTTCATTTACACTTACCACATAAATTCACTAAAATTGGATGAGGACAGCATTTCCTCATACATATTTTGATATTTTTTAAATATACTTTTGAATAAAAAGATTTATTTTACATTTATTACTTTATAAAATGGTAAATAACAAATCTTTATAAAGGTATATGATAAATATACTATTGTATTTGGTTCACAAATGTTTATAATAATAAACATTGCGGAAGGAGTGTATTAGCCAGGGCTGAATTATTCTATAAGCTAGTATAGGCTGCAGCCCTTCAAATTTTTATAAAGCAATGATTTTAATTTTTTCGATGTTATAACTTATAAATAGTTTCATAAATTGAAATTATATCAATATGAAAAACTCATATTTATTTGACTTTGCAAGTAAACATGAAAAAAATATTTATTTTGTGTTATCGTGTTTCAAGCAGATAAAATGTTTGATTTTAGTTCAGAGTTGTTTAAATCTTAGAATTTCTTATGAAGCTGTGATTTTAATTTTCTAGTTGTTATAACTCATAAATAATTTCATAAAACGAAATATCAATGACAAACTCATATTTATTTTGATTATTTTATTGTTATTATACTGGTTATATAAAAGTGTTTTTTCCTATAGTTGTATTGAAATATGTGCTAATTTGGTATGCAATTTACAATAAAATAGTGGTATTTCTTAAATAATACATCTAGTGACAAAGAAAAGTTACTTATTCTCGCTTATTTAAAAAATTTGAAATAAGTTTACTTCAAGCTATATAAATGTCGCTAAAATATATCAGGAGTAAAAAAATATTCAAGACTTGTGCGGGTAAGTTATTGTTTATGCGAACCCTTGTTAATACATTATCATTTGTTGGTTCATATATATTGGTTGTTGTCGTTTCTTTTTATTTATTTACATGGAAACACATCCCCTGTCTGCCATGTTTGTTGTGTGCATTTCAGGAGACACATGTATTTATGTTTCAACGCATACACCGGCCTGCAACAAGTTGGTGCTCCTGACGTGATAATTATTTTTCTCCTGATAACAAGAAATATACAAGACTATATATGTACAGACTCAAATATACATTTAGACACCTTTTCAAACAGAGCCAGGGAAGAAAAGCATCAACAAACTTCTCTTCCTACTCTACAATGCATGGTGGGTAATATAAACTACAGTGTGACCCGGATATAAGAGAAACCTGGATATAAGAGAGAGTGTATCTCGTCCCAAATTAGAGCCATACTTACCTAAACAAAATAGACCAAACCCCGGATATAAGAGAAACCTGGATATAAGAGAATTCTTCTACGGTCCCGACAACTCTCTTATATCCAGGTTACACTGTATTAGCAAAACAAATTTACACAGCTACAAAATATGTGATTAGAACCTATGAAAGCACAAAATCACAAATTTCAAACACTATATGATATCTTACACATCACATGATGTTCTCCGAATCGGCAGATGGATATTTTTGCAACACGTGTGCCCCCACCTAAAAAAAAATCGCTATTCGCCTTTTCGATTGCTATTACATTGGTCCATCAGTAGGCAACAATATATATTCCTCAGAACTACTGCCATTTTGCTTGACCATTTTTTTCTCTCAGATGCCATTACGCTCGAATCGCCTTCAACCGGCAAACATCACAAAACCTTTTTTTTTCCCGACAAAACAGTAATATGACTTCCTTTAAGCTTTAATCGACACTGTCTTATTCTGGGCTGATCAGATAAAGTGAAACAAACCTCAAAGGTTGACTCACTGTCCTTTTTCTATTCTTACGATACCACTCGAACAACACTACGAATTTGCAAGTAGATGGTCAAACCGTTTATTTCTTTATATAAAAACAACGGCCACCTGCGTGAATGCGAATCTCTTCAGTAAAATGAATGGAGCACTATGTCTGCTTGGCGTTTGTTTCCGTTTGTAAATACAATACGCTGGATTTAGATAACTCATTCTGTCGAGTAAAGATAGATCATTGTTAGAAGCTTTGGCAAACACCACATTGGTTGGGTTTCGATCCAGGCTAAAGGCATTCGTTTGTCTAGTCGCACTGAGATGTGAAACAGTACTGTCTGTGAATGATTTATTTTTGTGTGCGTGATAAATAAAGTTTTATAGTTATGCTATATTTATGGATTAAAGTGCTCATTATCAGAGATAAAGCGTATATAAATATAAATGTGGACAGTCTGTTTCCTGCTAAACGCAATCATCATGACTGTTAATAACAAAACGCTTTTTAATAAAACATCTTTCGACAAGTAACACATTTATTTTCACCTTGTAATTTTATTAATTGAAATTATCTGAAACTGGGGGAGAAAAAAACACCTGTGCCTGAGGATGGGGCTTGTATACAGCGCTTGCAAACTATATGGACCGAACACCTACTCCATTGTACAATTAATAAAAACAAGGATCGTTTCGTTCAGCGAGTGGTCAGTAAGTTAATGTTTTCTTAATCTGTTAGTGAAATGAATTCGCCATTAATTACATTTTAACTTCATTGATTTTATAATATATATATATATATATATATGTATTAAAATACTGTTAATCCATAGAGTGAAGTGATCCCCGTCGAAACCATTGATTTCTGTAGTTTTCAGTTTATTACAGACATCAATGGTTTCGACGAGGATCACTTCACTGTATGGATTAACAGTATTTTAATGCATATATTATGTTTCTAGTGACGGATGTCACCATTAATCGCATTAATATTTCTGATTGATTCTATGTGTGATTATTTCTTTGTATGTAAATTATATGCTGCCTAATGTTTTATGTTTATATAAAACTATTGATCCGCAGTACATGGAAATTCCTATAAAAAAAACTACTACTTAGACACTACACTACATTATTGAATTATATGCTTAGTGCATGACATATAAACTGAATACACTTGTAAAAATAGAATACGCGGATTTAACACATCACAAGAAATACTTAAATAAAATTCTCACTTAAAATTTTGAAAAACTTAGCGTTGCGTCTTTGCACGTTCCGAAAATTGTTCATAACCGTCATTAATAGCAGATATTCAAAAAAACATCTTTCGGTCGACAAACAAGTATTTCGTCTTCAAGTTTTTGATTTTATAAGGAAAAAAACACATGCCTAATGATGAATAGAGGACTATTCGTAAGTACTAGCATTTTAACATCAAATAAACTGAAAACTACAGACATCAATGGTTTCGACGAGGATCACTTCATTCTATGGATTAACAGTATTTTAATGCATATATTATGTTTCTAGTGACGGATGTCATAATTAATCGCATTAATATATCTGATTGATTCTATGTGTGATTATTTCTTTATATATATATATATATATATATATATATATATATATATATATATATATATATATATATATATATATATGAACACTTAAAAAATGCAGTTAAATTATTTAGTACGCGTAATCTTTTTAAATAATTAAAAAATTCTTTCTGCAAAAGGGAGAAAACTCTTATGAATACTTAAAGTGAGTTACTTCCCTTATATACTAAGACTATGGTATCAGTTTTAATCCGATGGTCTTGTCATTTTTATTACATAGTAAGTACCTAAAAAAAAGAAGAAGATATACCTAAGGTTTAAAATGCTTTGTAAAAATGAAAAATCTTTGTTGAACCTTTTATTTTAGTTTTAATTCCACTGTAATAAATTAAATTAAAAATTTATAATAAGAACAATATTTTGCTCTTTTCAAACTGAATTTAAATTGATTGAAATGTTTTTCCTAACATTGATAGGTCATTTTATGAGATGATGATAGATTTATCGATATGTGTTTGGCATCTTTATGTAACAGGCACATAAATATAATAATTACTTGAAGAATACAACGTGAATGGTTTATTTATATATTTTTTTAACTACCCAGCAATCTTAAAAATATTCTTAATAATCGAATATTTCATTGAATATAGCTACCACTTACTTTCTGTTAATAGCGTGTATGGACTACCATACCTGCAAAAATCGACACGTTTATACACACACAAATAAAAAAATTCAAAATTATTTTTAAAATACTTGCAGTTTATTAATTGTAGTAATCTTTCCTATATATGATTAATAAATACAGATTTTACTTAATAACAATATCACCTAGCAACTACAAATTAATGCAGAACTTTAAATGATATAAAACTATAAATTCTAATGTTTTAAAAATGAAAACAACTCTGGCAAAATGTCCATAATGTATCTTATTGATGAAATCAATTAAATTTTTTTCTGATTAAATAATACCTTAGATTTATTGCATTTTATTATTTTACGATTCACAGCATATTTTCTATAAGTGGAATCCTGTCTGACAAAATAAATAAATAGATAAAACTTAGTTTTAATTAAGTTGCGAGAATTTTTTCATCATGTATGCTCATTTTTTAGCGAATCTTTGGAGGTACCTACTACAGAAAAAAATGATCCATCTTCAATTAGTGCCTAATAGGAAGACTATACAAAAACCTTCATCTCTAACGACTTAGACGGTAGAATCTCCGATTGACGCCGATTTAGTCAGGTTTAGATCCTAGCTAGAGACAATGGGACATCTAGCCATACATAGCTGTGTTACAGCGAAACAGTCTGTCTGTGGATGACTATATATGCACTCTAGAGCATATATTTAGTTGCGCTCTCTAGTAAAAAAGATGGTTAAAAAAAAAAACACGGGCTCCCACTGCTATTAAGCATTAATCTTTAAGTAAAACTGAATTCAGTTCTATGAGCGGCTGGCGTGTTTCGTATAGAGAAAGGCGTTAAAATTCCCTTCCTTCCCTGACGTGCGACGATGCCAAATCACACACACACACACACACACACACACACACACACACACACACACACACACACACACACACACACATATATATATATATATATATATATACACATACACATATATATATACACACAAACACACACACACACATATACATACATATATATATATATATATATATATATATATATATATATATATATATATATATATATATATAATTCTCACTTCATCTTTGATCTTGCAATATTTAAATGCAACGGTTGTTGTTATCTTCTGTCTTCTTAATTTTTTTTGTTCTCTTTCCTTAACAGCGTTTTTTTTTTATATATATTTTCTTACACTGCGTAAACCCTGTGCCTAGGTGGATTTATTTCCATTTTTTTTTTATTTGTTTTTTTTTCTATAAGTAAGTAATATTTATTTCAAATCAGATCAATTTAACTTTAAATTTTTAATTCTACACAACATCTCACACATCTATAATTTAATTCTGAAAAAATTTTGAAACCGATAAATTTGTTCGTTTACAAATTTCTTAAAATTAAGAAAGTGGCCGATTTTAATTTTTTTTTCTAAACTGATCGATTATTTGACATTCCAATCAAAATAATCTCTATCTGAAATACACCAGAATATTTTATTTACTGGAAATAATAAATTTAATCATTTTCCTTTCAACTAAAATGAAATCTTTAAGAATGCTTTTTCATTTTTAATATTTAATTTTAAAACTTGGGTATTGAAAATCCAGTGTAGGTGCCCACTATAAAGCAATAAATGTTAAAAGAAATATTTTTGTTCAAAATTTTAAAAGAATACAAAACTGTCAAAATATGCAAACCATCTACAATGCAATATTTATTATTTAGCATTTCATAAAGAACTATACAAATAAATTTTCTATTTATAATTTTTTAATAATATCAATGATTTATAAAACAAATATCTATTTCTTAATAAAGTGAAAAAAATGACAATCATTGCATTAGATTAATGGTTCGTATTGGTAGAGCTCGAACTTTTAGAATGCTGTACATATAAAATTATCATGTAGATAAAGAATCTAACAATTAAATCGTCGGAGTTAGCTCCTCCTTAATTCCCAATTTGTCAATAGGGGTCATTCTCCCTATACTATAAATACTGGGCGATTTCTCGCTTCGTTCTCTTTTTCATTACTTCATTTCAGCGCTTAAAATGTAAGGTCTCTTAGAAGCTCCGCGTCTTCCCATTTGTGGGAGACGCCATGAACCTTATACACACATACACTTACGTACAAACATTCACCAAAGAACAGACACAATCGTTGAAACACACACAAATATTATTGTCTATGTCCATTGTAAAATTGTTTTGTTTTATATATATATATATATATATATATATATATATATATATCGGTCTTGTTTTTTATCTTTATCTTCAGTTGGACTTAATTCAAGTCCGGCACTTTTCTTGTAGTTGGACCTTTTAATATTCTAACAGGAGTTACACACGTGTTCCCAATTCATCAAACACGCAAACACTCACGATCCACAATAAGATAGTGTCTAATATATTTGTTGTAAATTTACAAATTACAAAAAACTTGTATAAATTCAGTTTCATATAGTAGGATTTTATTAAAATTCTTATCATCGCTTTTTAAAACAACAAAAATTGAAAACTGAGTAAAGCTAGTTAGAATAATAATGTCCATGTAAAAACCGTCCTTTTGACAAACCGTTTTATTGCCGGGACGAAGCTTAAACGTCGCCAAAATTAGTTTTAAATCTATAACGATAAGATTAAAGGCAATAGGTCAGATACTTAACATGAATTACGTTTTGTTTAACTAATTTTCTTTTACTGTCTGTGACTATAAATTATATTCGAATTGATGTTATTATCATTGTTGCTATCACAATGTGTCGACTGCTGTTCTCTATGGCCTTCTTCAAGTGCTTATCAATCCAGTTAAGCTTTTGGAAATATCGAAGATGCCTATTTATTTAATCTACAGGGTTAGATTGTTTTCGTGTCACTGTTCACGTTTAGGGACATCTGCCGTGCTATTTTTGGCTCCTGTTAATTTATTGCATGCCGTTTTCACCAAATCAATGTGATCCTGCCCAAGGATTGAACTCACAATTACGATGTTACCAAATTCCCGAACTCGCGTTTTAATTGATTAGGCTATTTCAAATGCATATCAAAATTGACCCTTTTCCGAAGTTTCTTATGTATTTCCTATTTCGACAGATTCTGTCTGTCTGTCTGTCTGTCTGTCTCTGTCTCTGTCTCTGTCTCTCTCTCTCACACACACGTCTCACGGTATTCGTTGTAACACCAGTTCTTATACGAACTGGTCAGTACCTAGATTTGTGAACGCCTAGGAATACCATGTGCTGTACGCTTGGATGTTCGTGTGGTGTAATGGATAATGGCTCGGAATTGTTAATCGGAGAGCCAAGTTCGAATTCCATTTGGGTTCTTTAAATTCTCTTACGCGCAAATACCCTTAGGGAAGTTGTGGGTCCAGATATTTGCCTCTAAGCTATAGCTTAAACGAATCAATCAAATGCGCGCGGACGCACACATGCACAGACACGCATTTATATTAATTTAAAATCTATATCTGAGGTTAAGCAATTTTGCTTGTAAATATAGCATACCATAAGCCTATATTTTCTCACTCTCTCTCTCTCTCTCTCACACACACACACACACACACACACATATATATATATATACATATATATATATATATATATATATATATGTATGTATGTAATGGAACTAATGTCTTTAATTTAATTACAAAATTAAATTCGGAGCTTTTAGCTTCCATTTTTGAAACATGGTTAGAACTGTGTAGCGAAAAAAAACATATTTTAAATCAATTATTTATAATATATATATATATATATGCATGTGTGTATATATATACATATATATATGCATATATATGTATGCGTGTGAGTATATATATATATATAGAGAGAGAGAGACAGACAGACAGACAGACAGACAGACAGACAGATACCTATCTGTTCATCTTGAGGTCGTTGATAGGTTTCTGAACAAAATTCAATAACATATTTTCTAATAATAAACATTCTGCAATTGTTTTATGACGAAATAATCACATGTAGATATAAGAAATGGGCTTTTCTGTGAATAAAGACACACACACACGTACGCATTCAAAGTCAAACACAAGTATGGATGTATGTTTTTCTGTGCGCAAAGTAACCCTGAGAAAGGAGGTGTAATTAATACAGAATTAGGTTTACTTCGTCTCTTAATCCGAACTCTTTACTGCAAAATTCATTTTACAATCACTTTTAAAACCGACATGGATCCAGTAAAACTCTTCCTTCCAAATAGCCCCACCACCTGTCACTGGGCATTGCTTACAAGCAATTCAGAACAGTAACAGCATAAACAACATTAACAACAATAATAATAATAATAATAGAGTGAAAAGCTTTCTCAATTTAAACTTTTTTCTTAAGAGCTGTCTTCTGTTTAATTAAGTGTGAAGAACAAGAAATCACATGCTTCGCTATCCCTATTTCCTGGGATGTCATTACTAAAAATATATTTTGACTTTTACAATAGTAGTAGTATTAGTATTAGTAATAATACTAAAACCAACAATTGACTATCTTGTATTCGGTTGCTCGGTCTGGCACCAACTGAATATAAAATCCAACATGATAGTGTGGGCCAATATCTGCATTGGATAATATGCAATTTTTACGGAAAGAAAACTGCAAGAAATCAGTATGAACACCACCCAGACCTGGTTAAGGATATCGGACCGGTAACAATCTTATGGGACATTACAATACACACACAGACAGAACAATCACAGCTAACAGCCCAGAGATTGTGCTGAGAGACTGCAAAAAGAAAATGTGGCTTCTTATTGACATGCCAGTCCCTGTAGGCTGTAATGTATCTTTGAAGATCTTAAAAAAAAACAATCAAAATACAAAGAACTTGAAATCAAAATCTGAAAAATGTGGCACATGAGGACATCAACAATTCCATTTGTAGTTGGATGCCTCGGATCGATTGGAAAATATTCCAATAAACTCAAACCGTAAAGGAATACAAAAAAAATATTTTCACAAGTAGAGCCCACACCTTACGAAGAATTTTATCTATGGAAAGTATGTGTTGTTTGTTTTTGTTTTTTTGTTTTTTAAACTGCTCAGTGGAAAATATCATGATGACATTTCTGACCTTAATTCTCTGGTCGGGACCCGGAAAGAAATGAGTATACACCAGAAATTAAAGGAAATAAATTAATAATAATAATAAATATAATGATAATAATAATAAATAATAAAATCTGCAACTTCTACAGGAAGGAAACTGAAAGAAACTGGTATGAACACCACCCAGATCCGGTTACGGAGATAGGAACTGTTACAATTCTATGGGACTACACAATACACACTGACAGAACAATCAAGGCCAACCGCCCAGATATTGTTATTAAAGACCACAAACAAAAACGGTGCCTCCTTATTGATATAACAGTCCCTGCTGACTGCAATGTATCTTTGAAGATAGTCAAAAAGCTGTCAAAATGACCTTGAAAATAGAAATCTCGAAAATGTGGCATATGGGAACCTTCAACAATCCCTGTTGTAGTTGGAGCCCTAGGACTGGTTGGAAAAGATTACAGTAGACTAATTGAAGGGATTCCTGGAAGTCCATGCCTCAAGGAGATACAAAAAATTGTTCTGACAAGTACAGCCCACTCTTTACGAAGGGCTTTATCTATGTAATTTCTTTTTTTCTTTTTTTTTTTCTTTCTTTTTTTTTTTTTTGTCAGTGGAAAGTGTCATGCTGCCATTTCTAACCTTAGGTCCCTAGGCGGGACCCGGAAAGAAATGTGTAAACGCCAGAAATCAAAGAAAATAAAAAAAAAAAATAATAATTCATTACATTTACTTACGTGGTAATACCATTGAGAAAGGTATGAATTCTCTTCTGATCCCCCAGCTATGTGTAAATAACTGGACAGACCGGGTTCTAAAGCCTTGGATGGCAACTGGTCTACCGAAAAAAGAAATGGCAACCTACTGCTGAAAAAAGTCTGCCTTGTCAGTCATGTATCGAAAGATCCATGATCGCCTAAGCGTATAAAACGCATGGCACATAACTTACTGCTACTTTAGATTTGGGTTTGAATTCTTCAGATCAATTGTTAACACGTACATGTTTTGTCTTTTTAAGATGAGTTAAATAATTTCTCGTTCAGTACCACAGAATTGCTTTTCATTTGCCTGACCTAAACCATTTGGGCATGTCTTATATGGGCTGATACACTTAGAATACCACCTGGGCATGTCCGCCACAGACTGGCACACTGTGCACCCCTTTCCTTGGCCGGGTGTAGTGAGGGAACATCATGGCCGACTGCTGAGATCTTTTTTTCTTTTAAAATTTGAAGTACGAAAAGGGCCAAGACGACTTGTGAAGCATAGCTTGATATTTGAAAACACTTTCAATTGGAGACTATTGGAGTGAACTGAAGGTATTTCTAAATGAACAAAACTTCAAAGGCTCTGCGCTGTTTTTATCAAAACCTGGTCCTATATCGTGAAGATTTGAATGTAGTGCAGTTTCCATATTAATCTTCGGATATATCTACTCCAAGCACAAAATCGAAACCACTGAGAGATGGTATGACTACAAACTAGACACATTTACCTAAAATGCTGATGTAACTATCCTCTGGGACATGCCAATTCAAACTGAAGAGGAAATAAAAACCAAAAAACCTGATATTATTATAAAAGACAAGAAATTCAGGAAATGTATGCTTATTCACATAGCAGTACGATCTGAGAGAAACATCTCGACAAAAACCCGCGACAAAAGAAAAATCGATTTCAATACAAATCGATTCCAACACAAATTTTAAACTACAGACTCCCTCAATTTTCAAGCAATCTAATACAAACTTCAGTCAATTGTAGCCAACAATAAGTTGATTGATTAACAGTCATTGAACTTGATAATTGAGTTCATCCATGAAGTGAAAGCCAGCGTAAATAGCGAAAGATGGCGATTTTTACTGTTTTCTTTCTTTCTTATTTTTCGTTGATCTTTCACCCAATTTTCATCAAACTTAACAATTGCGTTATAAATGTATCCTCTTTTACATCCCTGGTAGCACACTGACAAACTGAATTTCAAAACCCCCAAAATAATTGTGGTCTGAAGTCAGTCTTCATGTTGCCTGTTTTACCCCTTCATGTCCTCGGCTAATTTCGATTGAATAAATGCAGACTACTTCTGTTATACCAGTAACTGTATCAATTTAAAATGTTCTTTTAATGAAAGTACTTTAAAGTAATTGAAGAAGATAGACTCTGTTACGTCTAAACATGATGCTGTTTTTGCTTCATTCTAATTGAACGCTTTTCTGATGGACCAGCTGGGTATGGCTGGTAGTATAAAATATTCCACGGGTTGAATTCATGTTCTGAAATCTGTTCAATTGTTTTATATTGGTCATTGAAAGGTATTATATAAAATCGACCCTTTGCATTTGATATGACTCGACGTCATTAGATGTATTAAATACTTACGCTAACCGTTAAATAATTTTGTCTTCATTTAGTATTTTAATAATAAACAAAATTAGACAGTTTGTTTTATTTTTTTAAATATCTTCTTTTATATGCCGTGCCAAATAAGGACGTGGGTGATCATAGCTCTCTACAGCTTCTTATCCTTTGTAACTATTAACTGTAATAGTTAATCTTCTTTTATTAAAAAGTATACACCATTTATTTGTAAGTTAATATAAGCAAATCTGATGTCAAATCGATTGAATATTTAAACGAAGAATATATTACAGTAAATAAAAACTGCAAATGTATTTATTTAATAAAATAAAAAACAATAAAGATAATTGAAAAGGACAAGAAAATTATGTACTTAAGAAAAAGACATAAAAAGGTTTAAGTTGGGAAACAAAAAAAATGAAGGTTAGAATAAAGAAAGTAAAAATATAGAAAGAACGAAAATTTGGAGAAGCGGTAGACAAACAGAAAGAAAGAAAGAAAGAAAGAAAGAAAGAAAGAAGGAAGGAAAGAAGGAAGGAAGGAAGAAATTCTGTATGTAGGCCAACAAATGAGAAAGAGAGAAAGAAAGAAAGATCAAATGAATGAAAACAATAAATATGCCAAAGAAAAA